>JABFEB020000035.1:22309808-22325499 GCA_019775895.2 Stomatorhinus ivindoensis | reverse complement strand
CCACGCCCTTCATTGACGCTATAGTGTACGCTGTGTGATTATCGTAGGACAGGGAAGCCACGCCCTTCATTGAAGCTTATCTTCAGACTGCATGTTTCACTCCAGTTTTGAAGCAGTTCCTCTTGCTTGGAATGTTACACCATTGTTCTGTAATTTTTACATAGCAGGTCCTGTCAGAAGACAAATTTGTATACAAGTTATATGAAGAGAAATGCACAAAGACAGTTTCTGTCACTTTTTTTTCATTACATTTCAGATGGATTAACTTTCTAGTTACCCTGCTGGAGCATTTTTGACCAAATATCTTTTTCCAGGATACTAGGCAGGGACCACTGCCTCAGCTTATGTCTTCATATCCTGTAACAGTACAAAAAAACACATCTTCAGATATTAATTCCATAGAGGGAAT
Source organism: Stomatorhinus ivindoensis (assembly GCA_019775895.2). Lineage (NCBI taxonomy): Eukaryota > Metazoa > Chordata > Actinopteri > Osteoglossiformes > Mormyridae > Stomatorhinus > Stomatorhinus ivindoensis. The sequence goes on along the minus strand of JABFEB020000035.1, from coordinate 22,325,090 downwards.
TAATGTTGATTGATGCTAATTTTCCCTCTTAGCTGCATATCTGATGCCGCAGTCCAGGGCAATTTAGCTGATGCTTTTTCACTGGAGGAACTCAGCCCGAATAGTTTACCTTCCAACACTCTTCTGGAACATCCTCACTGCCATTATACCATCTGCCTGGTGCCAATGGCTCCATCATGTCACTTGTATATAGTAAATGCTTAAAAAAACCTGCTAATGGAAGAAATCAGTGCAGGCATATGGTGAATTGTGGGTGGAAAATGACTGTATTTTGGCACATTGGAGCATGAGGTTTGCGGTCCCTTGACGGGTGTCCAGTCAGTGGTAAAAACACCAATGAGAAGCACTCTTAACCTTTAGGGATCATTTGTTTCCGTTGGGGTGATTTCAGAAACGCACCGCTTACATCTGGCCAGGTGTGACAGTCCTTGTTTATTATTTATAGCACAAAATGTAGATCACGCTCACCAAAGGTATATCCAGTCAAGCTTATATGCTCCCTTGAGGAAAGTAATCTGCTTGACGGTAAAGATTATCAGTCCTTAAATACTTGTAGTAGAGTAGAAAATGACTACTGTTTATATCATTGCTAGTAAGCTGTTTGCACAATATGAGTATACATGGTATTTGGTAACACATTACTCGAGGAGGCACAAATAACATAGTTACTCGGTTACTACTCAAGTATAAACCATGAATAAATTTATTAACTGCATGAAAAGCATTATCTTTGATTACTGATTAATGATGAACAGACATATGATTAGTACGTAGCTAACACTTTATTTCTGGTTAATGAATACATTAAGTAAAAGTGTAATACTACATATTTGCTCCCACTGAAGTAAAGTGTAACTAGGTATTTGTTATTTAAATGATTATTTCGCTCCCTAGGCACAGAGGGAGTCCTGTAGGGAGGTGTCAGTCATTGTTAACAGTTTCAGATCTCCAAACCTCATTTAAGGACACGATAGACACGGCGTTAAGAGTTCCTGAGCAAAGTTAGCCAGGGTCTGGATGTTCCTCCGCCTTTTCCCAGCCACCCTGAGTGTGTGAGAATCCCAGCGTCGGCCTCCTTACTTCTTCGTGCTGCAGCATAGCATCATTAATCGGGTGGGCAAATCTGAAATGGTGGACAAAATTCTGTGGTACCTATTAAGTTCTGCTCTTTCTTTGTGATAAAACCTTAATTCTTACCAGCACTGCAAGCATATCAAACCCCTAGATTGTTCGCAGTGGTGGGACTGGAATCTGACGAGCTTGATATGTGTCCAGTATATCTACAGACTAATAAGCGCAGAGGCCCAGTGGCTTATCTGCTTATGGGACTAAGGGTTTGTCCAGGAGTTCACTTCTAAATCTCCTACGGAGAACTCTCGCTCTGCAGCAAGACACCCCCGTACCTTCCGCAAATACCTGGCTATACAGATGCAGTAGTGTGAGGTCAGGAGGTGAGTGCATCAGGGATCCAGACTTGGAGAAAAATGTGATAAAAGCCACTGGATGTCATAATCTAAACATGAGCACTCGGGATATTGAAGTATATTTAAGAGGGCAGTACTCAACACCTCCGCCTGCTGACACCTGCCCCCACCTATATTAGCATCCAAATTTCATAAAGCTACCCGTTGTTCATAAAACTCTCTGGGTCCTTCCTTCACATATCTACACAGGTGCCTGCGCTCGGCGTGGGAAGTGCCACGCAGTTTACACAGACCTGTTCTTCCCACTTTCATTCCCACTGTTTCTGCAGCATCAGCTGAATTATTCAATGGCATTATGCGGAGTGTAAACGCAAAGTAGTACTGCGGTAGTGAGGGTTTGGTGCGATGGCTGAAGCAGCGGGAGCAAGGGTACCTTTGATCACGAGCGCGTCAATGTTCATCACCACCTCTGCTTTTGAGGAAGTCCGTATGGACCCACTTTGCCTTTTGTCATAAGCTATATGTATATGTTTAATTTTCTGGTATAACAACCATCCTTCACACCACAGTATGTGAAGTTTGCTTTCAAAAAAACGTGAAAAAAAAAATTATAACCCTCTGTCTGAGGGGATACCGAAGGTGAGAAGAGAAGAGTGGAATCAGGCAGCCACTGCTGTTATTTCATGCAAGGGTTTGTCTTCCACATCAATGTTTCAGGTTCCCACATGGCAGAACTAATAACACGGGCCGTTATGTCTCTCACTGCACTCTTCAGCTCACTGGAAATGCAAACAATACAGGCAGAGATATAACAAAGGGTGTTGGATCTAACAGGACACGACTGAAAATGTTCCATAGGAAATCTGAACCCTCCATTATGGGTGGAGAAGCCACAGCTGTCAGAGCTCCTCCGAGGCTTCCACAAATGCCTGGTGGAGTCGTCACACCCAAAGGGCGGCTTTAAACTTAATCTCCTCGAACCTTGCAGTGAGCATATCTATCCTTTTTAGGAAAAAAAAACATCCTAGGAAACCACCTCCTCAGTGGTTTTGGATCACTGCGTCATGCAATGCAGATGGCTGCTCTGGCTGGTGACAGTGCTGTCAGAGAGCCCTAGCCTTTCAATGGAAGTAATAGGCTTGATTTGAGCCAGAAGCTGAACACCAACATGAGACGAGGAGAAAGCTGACGCCGTGATGGCAGCCAGAAGCACCTTGATGCTCCAGCATCTCCCCATCGCACCAGTCTTCCCTCCCCCGATCACATCTCGATTTTCAGGAAATGCTTTCTCAAGATGCTATAACCCCACAGTATTCAAAACCAGCCAATACAACCCCTTGGACCCCATTAAATGAGAGGAGACCTCAATATCCCCCCCCACTCGCCCCAAAGTTATGCCCTTGCTTTCAAAGCTCCATTTTTGCTTAAAATTCCCTTAGGATTCCTCGTAAACAGTTTCAGAACATGAAAAATAACCTCACATTGAATGGACTCCATGCTGAAATCTAATTCATATAAATAAATGATACAAAAATAACACCAGAAAGTGCTAACAGTACAATTTGTCACTGAGGTTTCTCCTCTGACTGAAACTTGCTGCTCGATCAGGGGACGGGTTTGACGTTGCAGGTGCAATTGTAAGCGCTTGCATTCTGAACGATCCACTGGATGGCAGTGCTTCAGGTGCTGAAATAAGTTTGCAGTATTTCCAGTTTTGGTTGACACTGCATATGGTACACAGCACAGGTCGGACTTTGCCTAAATATCACTGCACCACAAGCTCTTTTTGTCTCGTTTACCCACAATGATGTTGTAAAAGATGTCGTTTCTGCTGAGCTGAGATCTTCTTCACGGCCTTTTGAAGTTTCCTCCGAAGGAGAGCTCACCTCTTCCATGACTAACATGTTTCTCCAAAACTGCACCATGCGATGTGCATTATTTTCGGTATAGATTGTCTGTTCTTAAAAGCCTACCATGTGATATACTGGGCTGGAATTGCAATCATTTCTTTGAAGTGACTGGCTATTTTGTGCCATCAAGCATTGTTCCTTATTGACAGTTTATTAAAGTTTCTCATTTTCTCATCGCTTATGTTTTATTTGACGATTAGTGTATGCTTCATTTATATCACCCAGCCCTAATACACGTATCAACCATTTTCCCATATTGTATGCGCTCCGTATGTGCACCACAACATCAGGAATATGTATCAGCCTTTTGTATATACTGTATGTACGCTGTTTAGTGTGTTACCCCTCGGGCCAGTAGCACATTTTATTATAAGTATAATGTATTGGCATCTTGTTCACACAGTATCAAAAGAATACATGATTCACCATGAGTGATTTTCCAGTCAAGCTAGTGTATAATATAAGTTTATCTTCAACTGAATTGGAATTTTAAAGGTAGCATATTTAAGGTCTGCAAATGTGAATTTTTATGTAATAAAATTATGAACAGCTTCTATTCAGTACTATTTCAGCATAGTAATTTTTTCTTCGAATCACATTAAGGAATTAAAATGAAGTTTTTTTATGGATGTGCTTGTTATTCGCAGGAAAAGCAATTAAATAGCTCTCAGATCTGTTTGGTATGAGGAAACATGGCCCTTTTGTTCTTACAGAAGCTTCGGCAGGTAAATTTATTTTTTCTTGCTACCACAATGTTTTAAGTTTGTTGGCTGGTTAAGAAAATAATTGGCCTGACATTTAAGAAGGAATGTGCTCCCTACTTCCGACATAAACGTGGTTTAAATGGACGGGGTTGGTCTTTTCATGGAGGGGTTGCCCAACACTTTCCAGTGCAACTTTTCTGTCACACAATGGGGACCATGCCGTCCGATGATGGTTTGCTTCACAGCTGCCGTCCCAGAATGCCGCTGCAGACTTGCCATGATGATGAAAAGAGCCATGCAATGTTTTCATAAACAAAACGATTATGTTTAATGACATTGCGTGTAAACAGCAAATTTTATTCATTTCTTTACCACAATCTGTATCAACAACAGAACACACAATGGTACTTGTGCCATATGTAAAAAAATATTGTATTTATCATATAGTTCTATTAATTTTAGACATAAAGTAATAATAGAGACAATATAGGTGACTTTCTCCACCATTAAGATTCTCATATGCCATCCTGACATACAGTTGTTTGTAAGCTACTGGTCAGATTTTAATTATTGGTAAATTATAGCAAGGCCTAGTTCATTTTCATCTGGATGTGAAGGACGTGGCAGTCAGGCGCACACAGGAAGGGGAAAGCGAGCTCCGTTTCCTGTCTTGGCCAAAAACATTGGTTGTAACCACCTAGTAAAGTTGAGAATCTTATTTAAGTCACTCAGTTTTCTTTTATTGGTTTATGTTGCAGTGTAATGGCACTCAGATATTATCCTGCATGTGGTTTTTTTACACACTCCCGCCTGCAGCAGTACACAAGTAAGTCCTCACACTGGAATATTTCGAAACTAGCTGTTTATTCCCTGATGTGCGACTACATTATTCAAAATATTGGGCTAACAATGTTACATATTTCTCTGAGAACCAAAGCTGCATTTTCACAACAATAAGAAATGAAACAGTGGCATTGTGTTTAATCTGTCCCCTTTGCAATACTAAAGATGCAAGAGCTTTCCTCTATAGCACCATAATTACTTCTGCAAAAAAAGGAAAACGTAAACACATATAATTAAGGGTGTAGCCTATTTCCTCTGTACACAAACAACACGCAATTGCAGGGCAAGCTGCTGAACTCCTCCTGCACTCTCAGGAAGGCTAAAGCGTGTAGCCAAAGTCAAACTCCGAGGAAGACAGGAACAAGCGAAAGGTAAATATAGTTCATCAGTGAACTGGATGCTTCTCTAGCCCAGTAATCGATCCTGATGTGAGGGACTGTTAGGAGAATAAAGGTTATCCAGCGTTTGCTTTGCAGCAGAAGTCGGTGTGGTTTAGCTGTACGGAGATAATCCCTGTTTATGCTGTCAAATGACCATGCAGACAGCAGATGCTGACCCCCTTTTACAATATTTTAACCCCCCCCCAAGGTTAATTGCCTGTGGACTCTTCTGACATGCTAATTTTGAGCCTGTTTTTTTCTTCCCGCAGAGGGTATTGGAGTGTGCCTTTTTCGTATTGTGTTATGACCCCTCTTTCTGTAATGTTACGGCACCTGCACCGGTCTGGTAGGGGGTCGTGTAGCTGATTAATGGGGGATATTAATCAGGTTGTGCCCAGCCTCTGCACCCAACACAGAAAGAGTTGTAATCACAGTGATCAACTTGGGAGCCTGTCGCCTCCCACTCCTCCAGAGCACCGGCTACTCCGTGTCACACACTCCTCGCACCGCCGCGAGGGGAAGCAGGCGCGGCCGGAGCACCGGCTACTCCGTGTCACACACTCCTCGCACCGGCTACTCCGTGTCACACACTCCTCGCACCGGCTACTCCGTGTCACACACTCCTCGCACCGGCTACTCCATGTCACACACTCCTCGCACCGCCGCGAGGGGAAGCAGGCGCGGCCGGAGCACCGGCTACTCCGTGTCACACACTCCTCGCACCGGCTACTCCGTGTCACACACTCCTCGCACCGGCTACTCCGTGTCACACACTCCTCGCACCGGCTACTCCATGTCACACACTCCTCGCACCGCCGCGGGGGGAAGCAGGCGCGGCCGGAGCACCGGCTACTCCGTGTCACATTAATGTAGCTTCTGCTGTCGCTCAAAGCAGAAATACTTCAATCCAGCTGAGCCATGAGGCTCTTGGTGTCACCAGACCCTTCTCCCTTGCCCTGAGTTCACCTTAGATCAGGCCGCACTAGAGAACGGCCATTTTTAACTCGCCTACCCACTAGCTGTCTTCACTCACCAGCTAGTTGGCGGACCTCTCTCCCTGATTCCCCACCCTGTGGCCTTTCAATGGGCATCCTTGTAAATGTTTTTTTACTTTACTTTTTTCTTATACTTCCTGCATGTTTACCTCATCTGTTACAGTCATGTTTGCTTTTAATCTCCTGGGACCTGAAACATGGTTTATCTCACTTTCTAGGCCATTCTGGGTCTCCATGAAAGAGACTGTCGAGCAGTGGGCTGAATCTCAATGCTCGGCTGATATCGTTGGTGGAAATTGCATATTTGTTTCATTATTCCTTTCTGGTTATGTCTTCAGACATAAAGGATTAAAGGTCATTACAATGATGTTAAAATACATTTCAGTGACGGTAAAGTACATTACAATGACTTCCCCACTTCGGTACCCAACAGTGTGTTGCTGTTCCTGAATATTTACTCTATGTGTAGCCAGGGAGAGCTACCAAGGGCAGTGGTGTTAAGCGTAGCTGCTAGAAGAGCGTTTGCCTTGTCTGCCACCAGGAAACTCATTGGTTTATTTTTGTTGAAAATCGTGCTAAATAACCTTTAGCTTGAGCATTTATACTTGAGTGAATATATTCATTAAAAGTCTGTGTGTGTTTGTATCAGGTGACTATTGCAGTCTACATCCAATTGATATTCTCTTTTTATTTTTAATGACTTTCTACATATCTTGCACCCTTCTGTAAAAATGCACACTTAAATTAGATATCATTTTTAACATGTAATCTTCTACAAAGGGAAACTTCAGACAAGACCAAAGGGTAGCTTTATGTTTTAATTTAACTACAGAAGAGTATTTGGATCAATATGTGATTTGGCTCTTGAAATTCTTCAAAATGCATTTGAAGAAGCAAGTGGGCGTGAGCAGCGCGGCCATCCTGGGACTTTGTGGAGTGCAGCGACCCTGGATTCTGTCAGCAACGGTAAACACCTACTGCCAGCACATAAGACACGCAGATCGCAGGGCACATGTGCCGCACATTGACACGATTTACCGATCAAATTTCCAGAAACTTTGCACTCAGCTGAGACTACACGGCTAAGATGTTAGCCTCTCTCTATGGCCGAGCGATCAGCAGGCCTTGCTGTAAACTAATCTCGCCTTTCCATCATCTTGATAGAGATTTTTCCGCTGCTTGGTGAAAAAACCCCGGGATTCCCGGCTCTCTCAAAATATCATGGCAAGCTGTGCATCATGACAACAAAGCAGGCTTTTCCTTCATATCGTCCTGCTGTTTTTGAATGCTGGAAAAGAAATCTCTACCCACCTCTTATAGGTTGTTTTTTTCAAATGTATATCAAGTTGCTCATTGTGGTTTCGGTGCTCATTATTTTATGTTAAGAATTTATTTTTATATGGAGTTTCATGGCCCCCCATATTGATGGCTCGTCCCTCGCTTGATCTGGTATCTGTTAGTCTGCAGCCCTTTCCCTCATGTGCCCAGTGTAACCAAAATCACCGTTTCCACTTTACAATCATGCAAACTGCCAAACCAGAAGAGCATTTTGTATAATAGTTATGTAAAAATGGTTGAACAAACATGCAGGATTGACAGAGGTATTCAAAATATGAATGAGTTCTCCGGATTCAGTTATTGGTCGCACCATTTTTTCCCCGCTGCGACTGCTTTTTGTCAGGCGAAATGAAGACAAGCAAACACAGGGCTAAATCCATCTGTTTTCTTTGGTGTACGCCACTGCACTCAGATACACTGTAATTACACAGAACTCTTATAACAGAAGTTGCATTTTTCGAAACTTCGGTTTACTTTTCACTTTAACTCCATTTGTTTTGCGTGGTAATGCCACAAATTCCACTGACTTTTTTTAAACAGTAAGAACACAGAATTTTACAGCAAGACGTGTATGTGAACATCCTATACTACCTTATTATCCTATACCACTAAGGTACCTTATTATAAGAGCTTTCAAAATAGCTCCTGAGGAGGTTCCACATACCGTTAATTTAGTGCGTCTTTAATGCTGAAAATGTACCGTTAATTTAGTGCGTCTTTAATGCCGAAAATGTACCGTTAATTCGGTGCGTCTTTAATGCCGAAAATGTACCGTTAATTTAGTGCGTCTTTAATGCCGAAAATGTACCGTTAATTTGGTGCGTCGTTAATGCTGAAAATGTACCGTTAATTTAGTGCGTCTTTAATGCTGAAAATGTACCATTAATTTAGTGCGTCTTTAATGCTGAAAATGTACCGTTAATTTGGTGCGTCTTTAATCCCGAAAATGTGCCGTTAATTTGGCACATTCACTTTGGGAATCCAGGCCCCGGAACAGAAATGGATCGCAAAGCCGTATGTCCACGTTTTACAAAGTCAAGTCTACAAATAACTAGTTATGTCTTCTGGATGATCTTCATTTAGCTGTAGCAAATTTAACTGTGAGTTACAACCAACCCATTTCCAGTTCATAAAAACATATAACATATGTTATGACAAAAAGTAAATGCAAGTTTTTACCTTTTTACTCTTTTTGATCGGCCATAGTAAATAGTAGAGTTTTTAAAATTAAATTAAAACTTTGCATTTCTTTCATTTGATTGGCCCTTTCTGTGTTGTTTTAGAGGACCAGCAGAGTGACTTCACTCAGACTATCTGTCCGTGTCTTAACCACGTAGCCCACGCAGCAGTGATTCACAAGACAGTACAATCCGACACGCTGCTAAATCCCAGTGAGGCACTTCTGGAGGCAGCGGGGCAGCCCAGCGCTCTTCTGCTCCCTGTGATGCGGCTCTGGCAGCTAGGCCCAGCCGGCCGGCTGCGGAGGAAGCTGCCACCCCGAAAGAGAATGGGGAAGAGCGTCCACATTAATATTTCAGCGGTGGCCTGTTTTCCCCAGTGTTACGTCCTGCATTTAGATCCCATTAACTCCAAATCACATCCCTTTAACACCATCCAGTGTTATTATACTTGCCATTGGAGTATGCGTTAAGTAATTTATTTATTTATGCATAGTTTTGGAGTATTGTACGCATATCTGTGTGTAATTGATATTTGAAATAGGTTTATTTACCCGTGCGGAGGCCACCTGTGTGCTTGGTTACGGTCATTTCACAGAGGAGAACGCAGCTGAGAGTTGGCTCACTTCTCTTCCTTTAGATCGCCCTGTTGAGGAATTCTGGAGTACGGGGCACATGGGTTTGGTCTGGGCAGCCGGCAGGTTGCGGATGACAGAGACGGACAGCTGGGAAAAAAATAACTGCGGCTTGGCTTGGTTAACAACGGCGCAGACCGTAGAGTAGTTGTGTTGGGCAGCCGTGGAGTCGCCGCAGGGGGTGAAGTAATGTCAAGGTATGGCTGCCAGACGCTTGGCGAATATCAATCATCACGGCGTGCGCTATATTTGTGCAGCGCAGTGGCCTAGTTTACAAGTCGAAACAGCGGCTTCTCAACTGCATATTCCCACAAAGTGACACATGACTGCGTATTGCCAGCATCTGTAAATCATCACAAATTTAGGCCACCATGATCTGTCCGCCTTTCTGTAGCCTTGCTGCGCTTCAGGTTGTCGCCCACATCTTCCCAATGTAAAATGGCTTTTTATAGATATTGGCAGTTATTTAGTACATCCACTCCTTCCTCCATATCACTTTATCCAGTACAGTGTACTGGGGACACCTTGGACGGGTTGCCAGGCCATCCCAGAGTACAGACTTCCACACGTAAGATCGCAGTTTATCCAGCTGCCTCTTTCTGAGAGAATATGCCCTTGCTGCACACACAGCTGGGGACAGGAATCAAACCCCAGTCCAGGACGTACAAAGGTGCTTCGCCACACCATTATTTAAAGGGGTGGCTTCAAATTTGAATAGCCACATGGTCTGGTTCAGTATGGCAGAGTAGATTCCAGGATGGCCATCTCTCTCCCATCTGGCGTGACACTCATTCTTTCAGACTGTCAGCCCATGCAAGAATTCTTACAGCAAATCTATATTATTCCATTATAAACCTAAAATTAACGACATCAGAAGCGTTGGGGTAGTCTGCAAACCCTATAGACTATTTGCAAGGTAATAACACTTTTACATACATGTAAATGCATGGGCATGTGTGTGCAGAAAATCTCACTCCAGCCAAATGACCAAAGCTGGTAACCCTGAGCTTTTGCCTTAAAGACCTCATCCCAATTTGAAACTCATTTCACTGTCTGAGAGTCGATTTAGGTGCTAATTTTGCTGTCCACAGAGGAGCCTGAGTGACTAGTGGTCTGCCCCCAGAAGACAGGGGCAACAGTAAGAGATAGAGTTCCTCATAAGATGGGCATTGACAGAATAGAATCGAATAGAGTAGAATAGAATAGAATAGAATATACCTTTATTGTCATTGTTTAAAAAAAAACAATGAAACACTGTTTAGCAGCTCTAGGACAGTGTAAACAATGCCATAACAAATGTATGAACAAACATAAATGACAACACAGTGAGGTAGTAACCAAAGTACTGCCAAAAAATGTTGCTTGGGGGGTCTAGTGAAATGTTTAAAGTACTCTGGTAACATATAAATCATAAAAAAACACCGAAACTGTTAATGGAAAAATAGTGAGGGGTAAAACTTGAAGTCTTGAGCTGCATCAAGCCCTGCTGTCACTGAGGTGGGGCGCTGAGGTCTTTTGGTTGAGGACAGGTGACAGGAAGCTGTGCAGAACGACCTGCTCCTGCTGAGCACAGATGACTGGCGCTCTGCTGACCAGCAAGCCCCTCTAGCTGCTTCATTATCATTTATGGACATGGAATTGGATATATGAGTATGATGATCTGATGCTCTGATATCTTTTAGTAGGATACTTAACAAGATTTCTGTGAGAATATTTAGTGAGGATAGTGAGAAAGTGGGAATGTTTAACTACATAAACAAAAACATGAATCAATCTGAAAGATGGAATCAATTAATATAATAATATTAATAATAATAATGATGATGATAATAATAATAGTAATAATAATAAAAATATCATCGTCATTCCCCTCTTATTAGTCTGTCCCTACCTTGTGAATACAGGAAACAGCTGTACAGTGAGCTTCTGGTGTTTGGTAGCTGCCGTTATAAATTCCCTGCCGACTAAGCATTCGCTCACAGGGCTGATCTTCTTGCAGCAGCCTCAGTCCCGGGTCGAGCCCCATGGAGTGTGAAGCCAGAGATCACATCACCAAGACGTGTGACACTGTTCGCAACTCCCAGGAAAATTCATTAGCACTTCCAGGGGTGCAGAAGTGACAACATGGGCGGCTCTGTCAGGGTCGTGCTGATGTCTCCCTGCACCCACGGTCCTGCAGTACTGCCTTTGAGGGTGTATACACCCTGCTCTTAGCAGTCTGTCGATAGTAATTGACAGATTGATCGCCAAGACACCCATAGTCAATGAAGACACTCTTACCTCTCCCTGCCCACATGAGGCTGATATATCTCAGATATATCAAGGGGAGGGCTTCCCCTCTCCCCCCATAATCAGCAAAACATACTGCTGCAACTCAGTAGCTGTCATTGTGAAAGACATTGGACACTAGTGTGACTTTTTAGTCCACAATCTAAATTCCTGTATTATTATTTCAGTTCATTCGTATTGAGAATAAAGAACTATTATTGTCAGTATGTTTCCTCAGAAGTGTAGCTTTAACATTCTTAGCTGGCACAGCATCTTTCAGCCTTTAGAATTTCTTTGATCATGTTGTGTGATTTTATTCAGTGTGATATCAGGGGATTTACTACCCGCTCGTGTGTCTTTCCGTCTTTCCGACTCTGGAAAGGCTACAGACCTTCCACAGACCTTTTTACAGGACTAATAAGCTATCAGTCCCGGCTGTACAGTCTGTCTACCTCTGGCTCTCAAATTGTCACCTGGGAATGTCCAAACAAGCCCCTACCTGCTTCCCTACAGAAGATGAGTGCAGACCACAGGCCAATGCCCACAAACAGCCGGTTCATGGCGTTACGCTGTTATCCTCCTGCGAGGCATGAGAGTGGCTGATGCCTGGAGGTAATTTCCCCACAAGTACCATGTCATAAAACTGGCAAATTGTAACCCTTGGACCAGTCTCCAGCAGAAGGCGCTCTCCAGCTCCCCTGCTTTGTCCCTGTCCCCCCCCTCACCTACGGGGACATCTGGGAGCTGAAGGTGTGGAAATATCAACCATATCTTCAGGGCTCTGTTTAAATGGTCCCTGCTCAAACTATAGCTAGATTATGGCGGCTTTTTCGAGTCCATTTATAACAGAAAGGTTGTTTTTAGGGTCGGAGCCATCAGGAGGACAGAGTTTATAGTCTGTAAATCTCACTCCTCCGGTATAACGGTGGCATGTCGCCGCAATATATTCAACAACGGAAGAAGTACGTGTCCAACGCCCTGTTAAGTACTTAATTAGTCACGCTTAACTGTAGCAAGCTGAAGCCCAGGTGTCGCATTACTTTGATGTCATGCTCTGATGTCTTTTACGTCATCTTTCACTCACCATTGGCTGGTCCCATTCCTTAGTCCTCTATGATTGTTAGTGATTGTAACGTAAAGTCCGTTGGCTTTTTTTTTAAATGAGGACTGAAATAGGAAGAGTAATAAGCCGGCAGTTGAAGAGCTTTCAGTATTAGTTTAATGTTTTTATAGGTAGATATACATATGGTGCCAAGGCAGAATCTTTGGCAGTGGTTGTTAAATCATCCGTTAGCATATTTACCTACAAAGAAATAAAACATGGCAGTCTGATGTGTGAATATGCTGGTGCTGCTGTGATTTTAGAAATAAAAGAGGGAAAATAATCCAAATAAAGCGTGATGTATTAATGCCCTCTTCTGTGTTGGCAGCTGGTCGCAATGAGAGAGAGGCTTTTTGAGAAAGAAGCTGCAGACTCGCTGAGCTTTTGTGTTTCTGTGTTCCGGTAAATCCCGTTTTGGTGTGGCGGAAACCAGAGGGAGAGATGAACCTTTTCCTTCCACCCTGAGGTTCCACCCTGAGGTCAAGCGGAACATTCCATCAGATTCCACTGCAGAGCCTCGGTGGCTGGTACCCGCAGGCTCACACTTCCAGGGTTGACAGTCCAGAACCTGGAATCCATTGGTTCTGTGTCTGTAGAGCTGATTTCTCAGTGCAATTCCGTTTCCTAACACAGAGCAAAAGCATGCAGTTAGATGAATTGGTGTGTCCCTGGCGTGTGTGCGTGACTCCTGACACATCCTGTGCTTCCTCAAATAGTCTGTGGGCTCTGTCTTTTGCTGGACTGGGTAAATGGCCATGTGAGATGGATGGATTTTGTAACGTGAATTGTATTTCACACACGAGTCTATAGATTTTGTGGTGCAGACTGCTACAGGGAAGCTGTCCAGTGAATAACTTTCCTTTAAAATCCAGGTGAATCAGTGAAAGGTTCAAGGTCTTACCGCTGCTGCAGGACACTCATGCAGGGACGTCTGACTCGAAATGTCAGATGCTGCTTCCTGTGGTTCTCATTGTCTTTTCTGGGAAGCTTTCCTGCACTTCACAAGTTAGGATCCCTTCAGTTTCCGATTGAAACATAGAATATACGTGTAACACCGAGCTGACTCAGATGTAAACATTTCTGTCACACTCCCATGTTACAGCTGAGTTCTGTTCAAAGACAAATACAAAAGGCAGCACAACAGGTTTTCCATAAGGAGTGGATGTATGATTTAGGGAAGGGGAGGGGGGGGTGTGATGAGATCTGAGTTTTGGGATGTTTCCACAGTAGTTATGGAGGAGGGGTGTGTCTGTCCTTAAAGGTATTACTAATTATGTCATCATTTTTGGTTTAAAATTAAGTTCTCTTAAACTCTAGTTTTTAAATAATTAAACATCACCCAAAATGGCCTGAGTATGGACTAATATTGTAGGGATTGAATAACACTGTCATTTTTGTTTAACGTGCAGATCTATCTAGCGGACTGTTTCTGAATAGCACCTGAGGACACTCACAGTCTGGTTTGCCATATGTTTTCATTTATTCCAGAGTAAGTGCCTAATAGGCATGTTTATAGAAAGTGAGTTACATAGCTTTCGTCTGTACCAGTTTACGCAGGTTTTTTGTGTTGGGCATGTATGTTGCAGTAGTGCTATGTCAAAGCACCAGCACTTCAGAAAACAGTGGTTTTCATTTTAAATCGATGTACATTTCTCTGCCATTTCTCTGCCTGCCTTCTCTGGGATCTGGACTGGGTGAGGAAAAATATTCACTTTAGGGTTCTTCAGCTTTTAAACTTTTAGCAACAATGCGACTCCTGTCCAAAAAACAGTGACTCAGCCTGTTGAGCCTTTGACTCAGTGGAGCCACGCAGAACCTTCAGCTTCTCAAAGCCCCACAGATCTCCTGGAAACTCTGCTCAGCAGCATCAGGTAGGCGGGGTTCAGAGCTTTGTGACGATGCTAGCAAACAATGATATAAAGGCTGACAGTTTTCGTGTGGGATCCAGTGCTGCTGCAGTGAGGACGCCAAGTTGGTAAAGTTTCTTTTGCTCTGTTCACACTATTTGACTGCGTTTCAAGGTCTGGGCCTCCTATTTTTATTCAAGGTCAACCAAGTTTTACATGAAAGAGTTTGTGTTTTAATCATATGTTCCTGTTCAGTATATAAAACAGTTACCAGTTAGGAAATAGCATTTAAATAAGAGAAATTACACTGACCTTCATACACAGGTGTCCTCTGGTGAACAGGGTATATTCTGCCTCGTGTCTTGTGGTTTGTTGGATAGGCTGCTGTTCCAGTGCTATCCAGTAACAGGTAAGCATTTACATGCCTTTAGTTATCAGATTCTTTTATACAAACCGGTGTATAATTGAGAATGCAGGGGCAGCCAGTCCCGGGAGCAACTGAGGTTAAGGGCCTTGCTCAGGGGCCCAACAGTGAATTCAGTCTGAGGTTAAGGGCCTCGCTCAGGGGCCCAACAGTGAATTCAGTCTGAGGTTAAGGGCCTCGCTCAGGGGCCCAACAGTGAACTCAGTCTGAGGTTAAGGGCCTCGCTCAGGGGCC
>JABFEB020000035.1:22298923-22309708 GCA_019775895.2 Stomatorhinus ivindoensis | reverse complement strand
GTTAAGGGCCTCGCTCAGGGGCCCAACAGTGAACTCAGTCTGAGGTTAAGGGCCTCGCTCAGGGGCCCAACAGTGAACTCAGTCTGAGGTTAAGGGCCTCCCTCACGGGCCCAACAGTGAACTCAGTCTGAGGTTAAGGGCCTCCCTCACGGGCCCAACAGTGAATTCAGTCTGAGGTTAAGGGCCTCCCTCATGGGCCCAACAGTGAACTCAGTCTGAACAGGGGATTTGAACCAGCAAGCTTTCGATCACAGGTACGGTCCTATCTCATAGCCAAACCCCTCCCCACGAAAATGGATGGAGTAGAAGCTACATGACAAAAGTCAGTTTATGCAGTTCATACAACTAAATTTACAAATAGCAATTTCCCTGACAGAAGCTCTCTCCCATAAGGTTGTGGAATGGTACAGTAACTAGTCATTCCATTTATTTTTCATTAATTTCAGTATAAAGCACATATGCATGCCAGAGGTTTCTTAAAGACCAATATATCACAAAATCAAGCTAAGTAAAATGTGCAGAAAGGGAAAATGTGAATATTATCTGGGCAAACTGATAATTCATGATTAACCTCACCAAGTGAAATTCTGGAATACCGAAATGTATCAAAATCCAAGTTAAGTGACTAAGATGCACTAATCAGTGCCGCCCCTTGATAAGGACGTAACGGTATGGTGTAGTGCTCCTGTCGGCCATCCAGGATACTTCTATGGGACTATAGCTGCAGTAGATTTGTTCTAACATCCATCTTCTAAACCTTCTCAACACATATCCAGCACCAAGTAGCAGAGAGACTCCACAGAGCACGAGGCAGCATCATCAGAAACTGCCTTTCATGGTTATTTTAAAACCCGAATTTGAATCTAAATTCAAGTCCATGTCCTTAACCCCTACAGTACCTGCTGCCCTCGATCTGCTGGCCCATATTTCACTCCCCCCACCACATCCTCAGGAGAGCGGCGAAGGTAGTGGGGCGGCCAGGATGAGCTCACCGGAGTGGCCCGTGGATGGGGAATACTGGCTTCGCTGGTGCTCGTGAACACTGATGCAAGGGTTTGCCGTTCTGGACTGGTAACCCTGGAGCAAGTATAGGGAATAAGGCAAACTTCACTGATGCATTGTAAGTGACGTGGTTACGCCGGGAAGCTAGCATTTAAATGGGCCTGAGCGAGCCTGTTGGTAAGCCCTTGGGGGTGACGTCGTGGCCACGTGTCGTGCTCGTGCTCTGAGCAGCACCCCTCCCCAAGTCACAGAGCTCCCCGTGCAGCACAAAACTGCTGCCCGAGACGCTCATCTACAAAAGGAGCTCCTGGTCCCCACGGTGACAGCCCCATGGTAGCTGATGGAGGTCCCAAACAGTCAAGACAATCGGAGGGAACAAAAACGAGGCCAGTGGGAAGCAAGGAAATAGATCTGCTCTGAATAAAATTAAAAGAGACGTGCGGCAGACAAATAGAAGCGGCCCCAGCCACGGCAGAGATAAACGTATGGCGAGAAAGGAAAGATTGCCCTGAATGCGAGTGATGGTGGGGGCCCTCAAAGCAGCCCCCACACCAAAAAATAACCTTCTGTGAGGAAAGCTGTGTGGTTAAAATAAAAAACTGCGAGAATTCCCAAAACGGTGAGGCTATGCTAATTAAGAGGCAGGCTGCATACATGTATGCTAGATCAAGACCGCAGGTGAAGCAGCTCCATGCATTTAACAGAGGATGGTTGCAGTTCACAGCTGTGTGCATAATGCAGGATTATCCGACGTAACGACCGTCATATTCCGTCATTTTGGCACAAGGATGTGTTTAGGGTTATATGCCGTTTCATATTGTGGTTTTTCGATATAGGCTTTTTAAAGCAAAAGATGTATATTTTGGTTATACATCACAGAGGGCACTACATTCATAAAATAATGTCATATGCAAAATCTCCATTGAATAAAGTGCGGTGTGTCAAATGAAGATGATTAGATTTAATTACGCTCCTTCAAACGTGGCAGCCGCTCACTTTGGTGGGCAAAGATAAAAAGGTAAATTAATGAGTGAGCAATCTGTGTTTGTTTGTGCTTTTTTTTGAATAGTGAGGGTGTGCCAGCCTTTATGTAAAAGTGCCCTTATAATTTTTGCTATAAAGCTGATCAGGAATTTAATTGTGATGTTGTGATGCTCTTTTAAAGTTCATACCCAAATGGCTTCTTGTACCAATAAAATAAGGATTTCTTTGTGGTGTGAACCTGCAGTGCTGCTCACACGTCACTGCTAACAAGGCCAACACATTGCGCTTTCGAAGTCTCCGTCTCAGTCATCATACATCTATTATTACCTGCAGGGAACGAGGCAGACTTTTGAAAGGAGTGTCAAAAAAAAAAAAAAAAAAACGTCTGTCAGCTTCATAAAAGCTGACTTGATAGTTACTGAAATGGCATCTGAATTGTACTGGGCCACTTTGGATTCTTGGCAGATGTTGCTTGAGGCCTTCAAGCGTTGTGGTCACCAAGGAGCCCCTTGTTGCATCACCGGGGACGCAGTCCTCCCCAGTGGTCCATCTGATGCCCATCGCTTCATTACAGAAATCACCACCCATGCCAGACAACCTCCTAGGTCCTGACATCCGGAACATACACACACCAGCCTCTTTCATTGTGTAAACCAGCAGACATGACTCTGAAAATAGATTGCTTGTGTCTCTTTCCTGCTTTCATCAGCTTCTTGAGTCTGTTCTCTCAGGCGTATGGTTGAAGTGTCTATATCGCACTGTCTATGATGTTCATTAAATTTCCTTCCTGAAATACTACATGGGGCAGCTCTAGTCCTTGCAAATATTTCTTGATTTTTTTTGTGACCTACTAATTTTATGCTGCATTCACGAGTCTTCTCAATGACATGGACTGTCTTTATGACTCCTCCACGATAAATAGAGCTTCCACCAACTTCTAATGTCTTGTCAACTTTATTCCACTTTCCAACCAACTGCTATCCTGGGGTATGTGACCCCCAACTCTACAGGTATTCACAGCTACCACCTACAACAATGAAATCCAAATACATATTATGTTCCTGTCTTAATGAATTTTGCCAGTATGTTCATAGACTGCCATTGTTGGTCACAATACACTATCAGTAAAGTGAAACATTTTCTTGTCCTAATGAATAACATGGCTTGGAAGTTTGTGGGAACGTTGTATGATGCTAAGATGTTTGTGAGTATCATATATGAATGCGTGCTTTCTGCAGTCTGTTCCTTTGGAATATCTGTCATTTTGTCAGTGTTAAAAGAGTGCATTTGGCCGTCAGAGGTCACAATGCACTTTCGGTAAAGTGAAAGTTGAGGAATGGGCAACATCACATGTGTAGAGTACAAATGATCTGAAACACTATTCAAGTGTGAAAAACTGTGATAATAGTGAGCGATAAACTCCTGGCAACAGCACAAACAAAAATATACAGGCACTGCACAGACCAGGCAGGATTTTCTATCCAAGAAGCTCATCCAATATTTATGGTTCCTTCTTAATGATGTTTACTACAAGAGTGTTTCACACCATTGCATCTGACTGCAATTAGACAGACCTCAAGGTTTCCCACAGGTATCCTTCCCCCCCACCCCACCCCCAGCCCACCCTCAGTGCACACACTGCAGCCATCACTGCAGCCATCACTGCAGGAACACTGCGTGCTCTCAGTGGCCTAAGAGAAGATATATTAGACCTACTGCTTAAGTGCTTGAGTTTATAGCACTTTTCTTCAGTGGCACACGTGTATGCCTTACCATAACATCCCTCTTATTAAAGGATTAGCCTGTGGCCTCTTTTTCATTTTTACTTATAATTACTTTTGACGTTATTAGCCGTTAGTGTCTTACGATAATCACAGATGAGCTGTAAGTAGGGGGAGTTACCAAATCCATACAGAAAAACAACATCCACTCCTCAAAGAAATGTCATCTGGTAGCAGACATAATGGGCTGGTGTATTAAACAGCGTGTAAGGGGACCCAGAGTAATGTGGGTTTGGACTGGATTGAGGGTCGGAAGTGGTTTGTAGTTTGAGGATCTAGGGAAGTGGAAGTCTATAGGCAGATAGCTCTTTAGTGCTAATATCACTTCTCAAGTGACCGTACCCTTCGTCAAGCACTAACGCTGAAGAGTAATGGACAAGATTATGAAATTATTGTCATTATTGTATTGAAATGGAATCTTTTGCATCACCTATTCCTGGTATGAAACCACAAAGTCTTTCATTAGTTGGCGTCGAGCCGCTCTTACCCGAGCTTAACCTAATGGCATAAAAGCAAAACACACTTCTTCATTCATTCCATGCATTTAAAATTTTTGTTTAACGTCCGCAGCCTCAAAAGCAGCCACAGACTTGGCTTTGATTGAAATTTAATCTGCCTCATTTCATCATTAGACCCCTCAAATGAATAAATGCTGCAGTGTTCCACTTTATTGTTGGTCTTAGGGGAATTCCTGACAATCCAGTGAAGTCGCCCCATTCTTGTAAAACCATTTAATGTTCTCTGGAAGCTTCCCTGAGATTATGACATCTTCATGGTTGTTATTGCCACGGCTGATTAAAAGCGTATTGTGGATTGCATCCATGCTGCTGCTTTTCTGCTTTGATTCGTAAATTTGGGTCCCTGCTATTCCGCTATGTTTGCTAACTCCAGTGGACTCTCTTCTCAGCACGGAATGACCCCTGCGGTGCTCAGGACAGACCACAGGTTAATTCTGGGCCCTGTGCGGCTTGACGGGCCCATGGCGTCATCCTCCATTGAAGTCCACCTGCCGCGGAGCCTCCTTTTAAAATTTCAATGTTAATTGCTTGCAATTTCTGCTGGTAACACATGAACCATCAGCCTCACTATGCATGACAGTATGTCTCCTGCACTTTTCTACATTTTCTCACACTCTCTTCTATCATTTTCTGTTTTGTGCCTTTATTTCCCAGCTCTCCCATCATTCCCTCTCTTTTTTCATTTTTTCTCCATCTATCTCTTTTTCTATCCTGATCTCCTCCCCTCTCTTGTCTATTATCTTTCTATCACATTCTTTTCTTTTCTTATCATCCTTCCTCACTTTGTGCTTTTCTTACCCATCATTTCTCCCCCTATTGCTCATGATAGTACTCTCGTAGTGGTGTAGTGCCATCTATTGGCCGTAGAAAGCTAAATACCTGCGCAATTTTTAAAATCAGGTCATTAATTAAACATAAAATAAAGAATTTTTAAAATGACTATTATGGTATTGAGTGGAACAGTAAATCAGTGTCTAGCACGGTACCGTTATTCCTCTAGGGAATACGGAGTTGCGTGTCCTTAACGTGTCCAAGTAGAATTTGTGCAAGTACAATTATGGAAGACAAATGGATGTTATCGTGATATTCTACATGCAGTGCCCGTATCTAATAATACATACAGCAGAATGGATGCAGTTCCAGGTGTCCTTATCCATGCTGGATAAGGGACTTAAAGTCCTTTTTGGTCAACTTACTAGTTTTAGTCTCTGTGAGCACATGGCCGGGTTACTCACGCATTTTAACAGGGTCATTATGAAAGACCGCTTACCTTTGAAAAGATACAAAAAAAAAAGTTGACATGACTAAACTTGGATGCCACCGAGTATTTTGTGGGGTTTAGGGTTATGGTTGGGGTTGTGGGGTGACATTGTCACACACCCCCTGGACCTGCTGAGCCCCGAGCCAGTGCTGGCTCTGTCCAGGTGGAGGTCAGTGACTCTGGGAGCCTGTGGGCTGTGGTGTCTGTAACGGGATCACTGCATCACAGGGGCCTCTGGCAGGGCCCCGCACTCATAGAATTAAAAAGCTCATGAAAAGGACCATCCATGCAGTACCAATCACACATAGCACCAGAAACCTTTATGCTTTACTTTAAATATTTGGCTTTAAAAGCTGCGAGATACACAGAAAACTGCTCATGTTTTAATCCTCCTGGTCCTTGAATTGTGGTTCCCTCCCGTTCGACGTCCACTTTTTAGAGTGACTTCACTCTCATTGTTGTTATGTTCTTAATCTCCTCCATTTCTGCCCCTCGTCGGCTTCTTGAAGCCCCGCTACTGCTGCGATCTCCGTCCCCTGTGCTCAGCATTGCATTTCACACATGCTGCCGTATTCAATGGCCGCCGCCGAAAGGAAGGACATGGGGCGGACTCGCGCTAATCGGGCCGCGCTGGGGATGCCACGTGTCGCTGCGGCGCTGTCGCGGCAAGGGCCGCCAGGCCTGGCGGTGTCCGCACTGTCCGTCAGCACGTCTGGGGCCCGGAGGCAGCCGGCAGCCTCTAATCTGACAGCCCGATCGGGGCTGTAACGGATCGCCACGCAGGGAGCTCTCTGGCTGCCGCAGCGCTGATAACCATCGGATCTGTCCTGCACTTGATTAATATCAATTAGCACTACTGTGAAATCCAATGATAAACAAACACGGCTTTTGCCTACAGTGTGACAACTTGTGTCCGCAAAACGGTTTTATCGGGCGCGAACTTCCTTATCAGATTAAAGGGATCTGAATAAGCGCCGTGTGATCCAAGAATTACATTAACGGCTCACTAGCGCCGTTAATCTTCCCGGACATTAATGTAGAGATTATCTTTCAGAATCGGCTCTTTTCATCTTCGGAATATAAGGGTCGTTCCTCAGACTGTCAAGCACCTTCTTGAGAGCGTCTTAAGTCCTCGGCAGTATTCATTGCTTTATTTTGCGTTTCATTACGTTGTTATGAATATTACTTTTATGGATTTTACGTAATTTGCACGAATACTTTTTGTGTGTCAACATCAAAGCATGTCAGGTTTACACAATAAATAAAAATAACATCTAGATGTGTTGATTAATTAAAGTCATTAAATGAATCCAAAGTAACGACAATAAAAACTTAGAGTCGAGACTAATGCATGCGATAGACATGCGAATTGGCGAATAAAAACTGCAAAGCGAAATAGCGTAGCGGTGGTGATGGTAAATTAGTAAGCCATGTGGTAAATAATAGATTCATTTTTAAAAAGTGTCAGCGCTTCCTCTTAAGGGACAGAAAACGGCGCTGTTCTTAGGGTCGTCCTTGTCTCCACACTTGAGTAATGATATCCTGCTTAGCTAGATGTTAATACAATATTCATGAGTGTCTCTTCGAAGGCAAAGCGGGTGGGAATCTGATCGGTCCTGCAGCCACAATGTCAGCAACTGCAGGCAAATGCTAATTGCTAATAAACAAGCACAAACTGTGGCTAAGGCTGCATCTAGTGTCTGGGGCCCTTAAGCTTCAGGAGAAGCCTGGAGCTATTACATTGGCTCCCCTTACGCGCTGATCCCCATACTGTGATGATCAGTATGTATATGATAACCATTTTAAAAATTCCTTTCCAGCATTATAACAATCCCATGGCCTCCCGTTGTAAGCATCCCGATGTTTCGCGTCTTTGCAGGTGACTGACGTTAAGGAGAAGCTGAAGGAGTCCAAGAAGTTCTGGTCCACCTTGCCTGATGGCATCTGCAAGGAGGGTGGAGTCACGGCTGGTGTGGCCGATGATGACCAGTGCTGGAACGGACACACGAAGGGCAGGTAGGATTGCCGTGGGGTCTCCCCTGACCCCAGCCCATGGTACTGCGTAAAGGGCAACCTTCTGGAACACAAAACTGCAGCATCGCAAATAAAGGAAAACAAAATTCCCAACATTTCCTTGTTCCTCCTCTCAAGAGTATTGTTGCACTGAACTAAATGTAGGCCTTTCATCCCTAGGGAGGAAGTTTGCTGTTTATTTGATTTTTTTCCCTTCTATTTTTTTAAGAGACATTGCAGACTAGGGCTAATTGCATTAGCAGTGGAAAATATTGGGCAAACGAGTTTAAATGCGGTTGCAATCCATAAGGGACAGGCAAATTACACTGATTAAATTTCCAAATCCATTATTCCGTCTTCTGGAGGAAAAATATTTAGAACTCTGCTTATTTAGAAGCAAGATAAAGATATCATCCAAATCTCCGTGGACTCATTGAATTTCTTTTCAAGCAAGCAGATGCATACTATTAACTGGTATATTGTGCGTGCATGCTGCATTTTTCATTGTTACACAGTCAGGCTTGTCATCTGCTACATGTTGTCTTTAAATACATTTCAGTTCAGTATCCAGAACCATGAAGTTATAAGTCAGGGATGTATTACATTGTTTTTGCATACGGGCAGATTGAGGTTTCTATTCGGTCATTTTTAAAATAGGCCTACCCAAAAGCTAAGCAGTCTCTCAGTATCCTCTTTTTAAACATCCTTCACTAAATGTTTATCAAGGCACAGTTTGCACCAGGTCTGCACTATCAGGGATCCATTCAGACCAGCACACAGTTCCCGGTCCGACGTCCCCGCGATAAGCCGCACCCAGGGTCCGTCGAGGGAGCCCAGGGAGGGAGCCCGCTTACTCCCACATGGAGATCGCTTTCTGTCAGTGAAAAGTACGATTCGTCTACATGTGGTACAGAAGATGGCCTTCACTTCTGTATCTTTCCCTCCAACGTTAGTTATGAACCAGAAACCGTTGTAAAAATGATATTGTTCCCCATGGTATAACCCTTCATGCAGTTTTAATATCAGCAGATGGTGTAATAAAAGACTGCTTCATCTGCGGCATGTTAGCTTAAGTTCCTTCAGTTTGGTGTGAAAAATAAGCATTTGGTATGTTATGCCGCCTTGAGGTGCGAAATTGAGAATTAATTTAAGGTGTACCTAGTTTTTGTCACACCGTTCTCTTATGTAGAGTAATATAAACAGACGTGCACTGGACACGTGTCATACAGCATTGACCTTTTTAAATAATAATAGCAGTAATTTTTCAGTTATTGAGCAAATTCTTGTGACACATAACAAATGATGATATTTAATCTATTGGACTTGTGTATTGAATGAATGCATTGAATTGGTAGCTGTCAGACATCTCACCTTGGGAATATAGATCTCGGGGAGGGGGGTGGGGGGGTCTGCCGTCAATTTGCTTGCAGGTGTCAGGGAGCTGCTGTCAATTTGTGGGATTCTTCCGGAACTTCCGGGAAAGGTGCGATGTTTGACTTGTTGACCTTCTTAATCCCAGAAGTATTCCAAAATAATTATGAAGTCGGATTTTCACAGTGAGTACATAGCTATATAGTAGAGTGACACCCCTTTTGTCACTTTTCTCTGCTAGTGCCCAGAATTTGATTTAAGTAGACAGAACACTGCTGCAGATAGCGATAAACTCTATCACTAAGGGCACCTCGGGACATGGTACACTTCATACTTTCTCTCCCTACAACTAGGTGACTTTTTGGGAGAATTCCCCCAACAAATCAGGCATGCGGGAGAGCACCTTACGTTTTATTGAGTCTGTCGGGTTTTATTACTAAGAGTGACTTTTGTACCTAACGGGAGCGCATCGGCAAGTTGCTGCGATGTTCTTCATGAATTGTTTTGGTAACAGCTTAATGAATTGTTGTTTGCCTTGCCGTACGTAAATCTGTGATGTTTAATAACACCGGCCCATCAGCTGTGTGTGTTCACTGAAGTACTTATTTGGTCTGAGCAGAAGAAACCTTTTCCATTATCGTTTCATTACCTTCAACTGTCAAGGTCATTTCCTGGCAGAGCCTGGCAGCTTCACAGAAGTACTTCTTGTACCTGTTTCTCATCGTGCAGTTAGCGATAGGCATGGACGTTGCGGCAGAACCGGGCTAACGTCCATAATGATTTGTTTATCGGCCCTACTCTGTTTTATGATGATCTGTCACGTGAGCGTAGCTGTCCCTGCCAGTGAGCACCTGGATTTGTGCCCACCCCTAGGTATTTCCCCGAGGTGTCCAAAGATGGTTTGACCAACCAGATAAACAACCCTGAGGTGGAGGTGGACATCACACGGCCGGACACCTTCATCCGCCAGCAGATCATGGCCCTGCGAGTGATGACCAACAAGCTGAAGAACGCGTATAACGGCAATGACAT
Organism: Stomatorhinus ivindoensis; assembly: GCA_019775895.2. NCBI lineage: Eukaryota > Metazoa > Chordata > Actinopteri > Osteoglossiformes > Mormyridae > Stomatorhinus > Stomatorhinus ivindoensis. Next base: position 22,299,746 of record JABFEB020000035.1, on the reverse strand, counting down.
CTACTTCCAAGATTCCAGTGAGTCTCCTGCTCCACTGGTCATGATGTGGCCCCAGTATTTCTCAGTGAGGGGAGGGCTTTCTCAGTGTTTTATCAGTGTTCTGGGTACGCAGAACTGTTTGCATGTGGAGTTACCTAAACACCCTCACACTAAATATCTGTAAGAAAGATAAACTTGTCCAGTTATTTTATATGAAAAACGTCGCTGATTGGTGAAATATAATTAGTTTTTTTCTTATTTAATTGTAATCTACTAAGCATTCATTATGACCGCAGAATTAGCAGACATGCAGACTTCACAATTTGCTAGTTAATTATAATTTGCTAATTAAATAAATTAAACATGTAGCATTTCATTAAACTGCAAACTAAGGAATTTCTTTTTCTTAATTGAAAAGGACTTGTTGTTTGCTCCATTTGGCTTACGTATCTTTTCCCCTCTTAATGCTAAACTGATCCTGCAGTACTTCACCAGCAGGAGGACTGCATGTTTAATACCTATAAATAAAATAATAATTAATAGCTGTATTGATCCTGCAGCATGGCAGGTGTTTTCCTAACACTGCTGTACTATGACTTGAGTCAGTGAAACGCTGCTCTGGGGAAGGCCGCCCTCTGATAGCTTCTGCTCATGGGAACTTGCCGCCCTCTGATAGCTTCTGCTCATGGGAACTTGCCGCCCTCTGATAGCTGCTGCTTCCGGGAACTCGCCCCCCTCTGATAGCTGCTGCTTGCGGGAACTCGCCGCCCTCTGATAGCTGCTGCTTGCGGGAACTCGCCGCCCTCTGATAGCTGCTGCTTGCGGGAACTCGCCGCCCTCTGAT
>JABFEB020000035.1:22287785-22298266 GCA_019775895.2 Stomatorhinus ivindoensis | reverse complement strand
GCGGGAACTCGCCGCCCTCTGATAGCTGCTGCTTGCGGGAACTCGCCGCCCTCTGATAGCTGCTGCTTGCGGGAACTTGCCGCCCTCTGATAGCTGCTGCTTGCGGGAACTCGCCATTCTCTGATAGCTATTGCTTGCGGGAACTCGCTGCCCTCTGATAGTTGTTGATTGCGGAAACTTGTCGCCCTCTGATAGCTGTTGCTTACGGGAACTTGCCGCCCTCTGATAGCTGTTGCTTACGGAAACTTGCCGCCCTCTGATAGCTGTTGTTTACGGGAACTTGCCGCCCTCTGATAGCTGTTGCTTACAGGAACTCGCCGCCCTCTAATAGCTGCTGCTTGCGGGAACTTGTCACCCTCTGATAGCTGCTGCTTACGGAAACTTGCCGCCCTCTGATAGCTGTTGTTTACGGGAACTTACCGCCCTCTGATAGCTGCTGCTTGCGGGAACTCGCCGACCTTTGATAGCTGTTGCTTACGGGAACTCACCACCCTCTGATAGCAGTTGCTTGCAGGAAATTTCTGGCCTTTGATAGCTGTTGCTTACAGGAACTCGCCGCCCTCTAATAGCTGCTGCTTGCGGAAACTTGTCGCCCTCTGATAGCTGTTGTTTACGGGAACTTGCCGCCCTCTGATAGCTGTTGCTTACGGGAACTTGCCGCCCTCTGATAGCTGCTGCTTGCGGGAACTCACCGCCCTCTGATAGCTGCTGCTTGCGGGAACTCACCGCCCTCTGATCGCTGCTGCTTGCGGGAACTTGCCATTCTCTGATAGCTATTGCTTGCGGGAACTCGCCGCCCTCTGATAGTTGTAGATTGCGGGAACTCACCGCCCTCTGATAGCTGTTGATTGCGGAAACTTGCCGGCCTTTGATAGCTGTTGCTTACGGGAACTTGCCGCCCTCTGATAGCTGTTGCTTACGGGAACTTGCCGCCCTCTGATAGCTGCTGCTTACGGGAACTTGCCGCCCTCTGATAGCTGCTGCTTGCAGGAACTCGCCGCCCTCTGATCGTTGCTGCTTGCGGGAACTTGCCACTCTCTGATAGCTATTGCTTGCGGGAACTCGCCGCCCTCTGATAGCTGCTGCTTGCAGGAACTCGCCGCCCTCTGATCGCTGCTGCTTGCGGGAACTTGCCACTCTCTGATAGCTATTGCTTGCGGGAACTCACCGCCCTCTGATAGCTGCTGCTTGCAGGAACTCACAGCACTCTGGTAGCTGCTGCTTGCAGGAACTCCCTGCCCTCTGATAGCTGTTGATTGTGGGAACTCTCTGCTTTCTGATAGCTGTTGCTTGCGGGAACTTGCCGGCCTCTGATAAATGCTGTTTGTGGGAATTCGCTGACCTTTGATAGCTATTGCTTACGGGAACTCACCGCCCTCTGATAGCTGTTGCTTGCAGGAACTTGTCACCCTCTGATAGCTGTTGCTTGCGGGAACTCGCCGCCCTCTGATAGCTGTTGATTGTGGGAACTCACCGACCTTTGATAGCTGTTGCTTACGGGAACTCGCCACCCTCTGATAGCAGTTGCTTGCAGGAAATTTCTGGCCTTTGATAGCTGTTGCTTACAGGAACTCGCCGCCCTGTAATAGCTGCTGCTTGCGGGAACTTGTCGCCCTCTGAAAACTGTTGCTTACGGGAACTTGCCACCCTCTGATAGCTGCTGCGGCCGGGAACTTGCCACCCTCTGATAGCTGCTGCTTGAGGGAACTCACCGGCCTTTGATAGCTGTTGCTTCTGGGAACTTGCCACCCTCTGGTAGCTGTTGATTGTGGGAACTCGCAGGCCTCTGATAGCTGCTGCTTGCAGGAACTCACAGCACTCTGGTAGCTGCTGCTTGTAGGAACTCCCCGCCCTCTGATAGCTGTTGATTACGGGAACTCTCTGCTTTCTGATAGCTGCAGCTTTCGGGAACTCACCGCCCTATGATAGCTATTGTTTGCGGGAACTTGCCGCCCTCTGATAGATGCTGTTTGTGGGAATTCGCCGACCTTTGATAGCTGTTACTTACGGGAACTCGCCTCCCTCTGGTAGCTGTTGATTGCGGGAACTCTCCGTCCTCTGATAGCTGTTGATTGCGGGAACTCTCCGTCCTCTGATAGCTGTTGCTTGCAGGAACTCTCCGTCCTCTGATAGCTGTTGCTTGCAGGAACTCGCCGCCCTCTGATAGCTGTTGCTTGCAGGAACTCGCCACCCTCTGATAGCTGTTGCTTACGGGAACTCGCCGCCCTCTGATAGCTGTTGCTTGCGGGAACTCGCCTCCCTCTGGTAGCTGTTGATTGCGGGAACTCTCCGCCCTCTGAAAGCTGTTGCTTGCAGGAACTCGCCGCCTTCTGATAGCTGTTGCTTGCGGGAACTCGCCACCCTCTGATAGCTGTTGCTTACAAGAACTTGCTGCCCTCTGATTGCTGCTGCTTGCGGGATCTTTTTCTCCCCATTCATCAAAGCGAATATTTAATTGTTAAAATTATTAACAGAATTTTTGGGGTCCGTTAAAGAGAAGAAGGTATACTGTGAATGGGATGAAGACTGCAGACTTGTGTGGAAGTTCTCAGAGTGGCACTGTTGGCTTATAACTCCGGGGTTTGGGGTTTAAATCCCACCTCTGTGTGTGTGGTGTTTTCATGCTTTTGCACAGGACTCATGGTTTCCCTCTGCAGCCCAAAGACATGCAGTGAGGTTAACTGGCCATGGTGCGTGAGTGTGTGCGAAGGACGGATAGCTGGGGAGTTTCTCAATACCAAAAATGCAGAGATCGTACTTGTGGTCTTGGCAAGACAGTCAAGAACAACCTTGGAGTGCAATGAATCATGGGACTTTTTTCTTTTTTTGCTGATAATGCAGTCTGTGTATCCTTGACATTTGGGGTGGGGCAAGAACGACATCTGGGGATTTTTACCATCCTCTACTTCTGTACTTGAGTATTGCACCTGGTCTTCAGCAGTGGAAGCTGACATAAAACTGGGCACACGAGAACACAAGGATGGTATTGAGAAACCCCCCCCAGCCTAGAGTGTACAGTCCTTGATGGGTGTTATGGCCCCTCATTACTCTGTGATGGATAAAAGGTGGACTAATTGATAGTTTGGTCACAGAAATCTGTGGTCTAGATGCCATTTTGTGATTAGGCCTCATCTGCAGTCGCTGTAAACATCCACAGCGGCAGAATGACAGCTTTGTGTGAGGTGCCGAGACAGCCGTCTCAGGGCAGGATTTGCGACCTTCAGACTCCCCCTCAGATACACTAATCCAGCTGTGGGGAAGAGGGATATAAATCCTGTATTAACCAGAAATTAAAGAGTGTGAAGAGATCAGCCAAGAAAAGCCACATATCATGAACTCTCAGCCTCCTTCCTCTTATAATTTCTTTTTGGATCAGAATGAAAGTCTACAGATATTTCAGAGTATTTTAAGGATAACTCCCGCGATTCTGTGACACACTTACAGTTGCTTCCAGCTGAATAATCTTTATTATTGCTCTTTACTGGGGGAGTTTACTTTGTAATATCAAGTTTAGTATTATTCAGGGTTTGACAGCATCTGAAGTAAGTCAGTGTTAAAAAAGAGGTTTCACAATGGGAGAACATACTCTTTTGTTTAATTGTCAAAGAGCAGACTGTAGAAAAACTGACGTTACAGGTCCCTGCTGGACACTCCAGCGATGGTGCAGAATGTCACACTGTGCTGCATATACTGTGGAATGCAGCTTTGGTTTTAATTAATTTATCGCAAATTGAATTGTAGCTAGTTAAATTCCAATTTATGATGTCATGAATTTAGTTTTAGTAAGTTTAAATGACTGTTGTTGATATCAGAAATAAAATTTTAACTAGTTGAAAATCCATTTTCTGGTATCAGGAATTCATTTGTAGCTAATTATTTTGATTATAATGTTACAATTGAATTCCTGATATCTGAAATTTCGATTTTAAAATTGGATTACAACTGGTTACAGTTGAATCCTTGATATCAGAAAAGAGTAAAATTGAATTGAAATAAATGAAAAAAAAAACGTTTGAATCTCACTAGCTAAAATAGTTTCCGATAATGAAATTTAGCATTATAACTAATTAAAAAGAATTTCTGATACCAAAAATTTGCATTATAACTAGGTAGAATTTGTGACAGAAATGAATTAAAGCCAAAATGACATGCCAGACATATACATACCTCTTCCATCATTAGCAAAATAAGTAGCAGTTACTGTAAGGTGCCACATTGTATCAGGAAATTGCAATGGAAGCCCAGCTACTCTGCCTGACATCCTGCTTACAATTCCTCCGTTTTGTACTGTCTTTCGCACTGGATATGATACAGTGTGGGCTATCTGTGGGCTTCTGGGAGGGCGAGTGTGTGGGCGGCCAGCTGGCTCTCGGCACACCGTGTCCTGTTATCCCGCAGGCGACGAGGGCAGCGGTTCGGGCAGCGGCAGCGGCTGCACAGAGGCATGCGTGACGGAGCTGCAGCTGGTCAGCACCAAGGCCCCGGTGGCGGATGACGACGGGAGCGCGGAGCAGGCAGCAGGAAACACCAGTGCCGGCAGCACCCTCGGCCCCTCCGCAGCTCTGGCCGCCGGCCTCGCCCTGACGGCTCTGGCCCTGCAGAGGCTGTGGAGATAATGGTAGTTGGACTGCTGCCTCAGACAGCAGGGATTTGCTGTTACGCTCCCCAGCAACCAGGACGACAACCCTGGAGATCCAGTTAGAAGAATTGGTACAGGAGGGTTCAGACCTGCTTCTTGCTTTTCCTTGTTTTTTCCTCCCCAAAGAATGCCAGGGAGCTCCAGAGGTCTACTTTGACAGGCCAAGCCGCTTACGCCACCTTCCATGACTGCGCAGAGATGCTCTCCGGGACAGCGTAGCGTTTGAAAACGTTTCTGTGAGAATTAAATAGGTAAATTCTTTTTTTCTGCACCAGAGGAGATACCAGAGGTCTTACGGAGAAGCAAGGGGCCCAGCACCCCCCAGCGCCCTCTGAACCTAACACAGAAATGTAAGGGGGAAAATCATACGCAACACTGTGAGAATGCACAGGGACGTCATAAGTAAAACCTGCAGTGATATGAGCTCAAATACCAATCCTTTTAAATACTTTAAGTTAAAACCAGACAAAATATCATTTAAAGAGCTGAACAAGATACAAAAGGACATGCCTATTTCTGCAAAAAAATATATTTAGAATTCAAAGCAGGTGGGTATTTTGATGATGTATTTTTCTAAATTTGCACCGATTTGATGAAAATACATGGATTCATATATTTTAGATGCTATGAAAGATTACTCATCTTTTAGTAAATGGGAGCTCATATCTGATCAGGTCTTTACTAATGGCTACTTTGTGCTGTTTTAAATGCGGACGCTGATTGGTTTTCTACCTTAAAAGAATATGATTTGTGATGTTTTCGTTCCCTGAGCAGTAAAGACCACCGTAGGAGTAAAGCATAGTAATAGGCAGGTCAGGTCCCTCATAAGGCTGCTTTTTGTCTGGATGCGTTACGAATCGAGGCCGAGGAAACGCGGGCTCCCATAATGCACCTGGCTGAAGCGTTTTTACAAGAAATGCTGCGGGGTGTTTAAACTCCTCTGCTAATGTCATCCTGAAGAAAGCATGCTGATTTTGTCCTTTCTCCTGCTCCATCCCCTTCCTGCCGACATGAAAATGCCCAAAGCAGAGGTCCACATGGCAAACGCGATGGCCATTTAATATGTGTATTTTTTTAAAGAGAAAATGTGCTGCTGAGGATCTGAGGAGTTGAACAGGAGCAGAAAATGTATTTCTCACTTTCTGTCTGGTACTTTATCATCTATTTTTATAATCACAGATTTTAACTTATATCTATTAGCTCAGGGTTGACATGTCTGTAAACATGCAAGGTGTATTGTCAACCTTTTCGTTTGGTCATTGCCATTTTTGTGTTTGTCTGGATTAGTTTTGTTTGGTATGTTGATCGTCTGCTAAACTGACCTTCATGCGGAATCTCACCAGCTTTTCCAGACGTGTTGAAAAGCTTCGCCCACCCTTACATACCCCTGACTGCAGGCGGGCAGTAATGCTATTGAATGGGGGGCCGTTTCGATCTCTGTCTCCGTGCATGACCACAAGAACTTTACAGAAAACAAAATTTGCCTTTTTTTGTGGACAAACTTATAAGAAGTTTCTATTAAAAAAATGAAGTTAAGCTCTTTATGTAAGATCCATTTTTTAGAAAAACACATTCTTTAGAATGGAACTGAAATGGTACGAAGGGGAAGAAGAAAATAATTTGAATAAAATTAACTCTATATGAAATGTATGAAGTACCACAACAAGTGATCATTTAAAGGTATTTTTGCAGTATTAATTATTCATCCTCCATTGTGTTTAAGTTTAATGTATGAAGCTTTTATAAATGCGATTTTGTCACCAAAACTAATTAAGAAATAGATTTTTCTTTTAAGTCTTTAAAATTTTTGAATATATCTTTGAACAGAGAACATGCATACTGGTAAGTGCTTACTGTCTCTATGGAAACAGCATCTCTAGAAGGTAAGGATGTTTTTTTGTCAGGAGGGGAGGTTAACAAGATTAGATTTTTATGGCATTTTTTACAGCTACTTTTTTTGGGCCAAATTACCAAATTATCGCCGAAAACATGATGGCAAGGTTCAAGACGTATGAAAGAGACACTGCGGCAGATCCTGCTGAGGGCAGCGGGGTGCTGGGAAAGGCAAAAATGACTGTGGCTGTAGATACACTCCTTCTTAAGCTCCCCCCCACCCTCACGTTTTCCTTCCAGGGAGGGAACAGGGCCCTTAGTGGCCTTTGAAAATGAGGAAATTCCTGTTGCAGCCCAGACTGGCTTCACTAGCCACGGGTTCCTTGACTGTGGAATGTCGAAGGGGGCTTTTTCTTTAATCTCAACTGAAAGCCAATCGGGAAACTGAAATACTGAAATACCAAGTGGCTGCATTCTTCTCCCAGACACGTCTAATACACCCAGCAGGTACATATCAATCACCTGACATTGGTACACACCCGCCTGTCTATATGTCTCTATGACTAAAGCCCCCCCACCCCCCAAAAAAAGGGTTCATCGTATGTGTTGTACAAGCTTGCTTTGTGATTCATTTCAGCCCCCCCCCCCCATTGTCTGAATGTAAGACATATTATAAGAAGTCATACAGAAGGATATTACATGTTTAATCATAAGAGATTTATTCCACTTGCATTACGACAGTGTGTGTACAATGCTGCATCTTTTAAACAGCTTTCTATAGAAGATTTTACTGTAACGAGGACTCGAGATGCCTTTTACCTTTTATTTTTTATCACTGCACTTTGTTTTAGATCGCTAACTTTTTGTCTTGTAAAAAAAAAAAATTTAATGTAATTTTTATGTATGTCAGCAAAAAATAGCCATGCAAAGCCATTTCAGTAACTTTGTTGAAATTTGGAGATGAGATCCATTTGACCATATTTTACTGGAAAAAAATATATAAAATCTATAGTATCACTATCTGGAGATTTAAAATACACCTAAAAATGCCGGTTGTGGCTTTAAATAGAATATGAGTGGCATCAAACAGATCTGCCTTACAATTTTTTAAAAAATGATTTACATGGTTTGCTTTCGGGTTTTCTTACTCTTGTATACAGAAAAAATAACAAGGTGTGCAAATAAACATTTATTAAAAATAACCAAACTGTTTCCAGCAACGTAAATCCTTTATCAAAGGAGAACTCAGGCATTTCCAATTCATACCCGACTGACAATCACCACTCCACTTTTCAACACCATTTTTGAAGCCACTTGAAAATAAGATGGACTCACACTTAGTTCAAATTAAATATGTAGCTAATCAGTCATACATATTTACCCTTGAATAACTACTGCAAAGAACTAATTAAATGCCAGCTTAATTGTCTTGTACTCAAAATTGACTACAATTTGGAATTACAAGTAGACAAGTGTTCGACCCAAGATTAGAATTTTTTTAGTTCTTAATTTTTGTTTTTTATTCTATTGATTAAACGGCAGCTTCTGTTTATGCCGTAGGGTGAACTACCTGTAGTTGACTGACACATAAGACGAAAGCTACTGATAAAGCTACAGTGCAGTTTCTTCAGAAATATCTGCGTAATTTTCATCTTGGTAGCTATGCCATTCGCCTGCTCTGATTTGCCACACGGTCCACACACACTAAACCTCCTCGGTGTACTTGGGGCTGAAGAACTCCGCCTTCATCAGCGGCTCACGGTCCTGGCTCCTCCTGCGGCGGAGGAAAACCCCCAGCACCAGGAGCAGCAACGTGAGGCCCAGAAACACGCCACCGAGCGTGGAGCCCAGAACCACCGCTGAGGGGCTGGTGGGGTTGTCTGTGGGACAGAGAGGGGGAGATGCAGTGAGAGCAGTGCATACCTATGCTGTACATTTTCATTCTCCAATAAGTGATCTTTAATATTCTATTCCAATTCTTACAAGGAAAGGAACTGTATGGGAATCGAGAAGCATATAATTCATTATATTGGATCTTTTTTTCAACAGAAACCATAACAGAGGAGTAAATGGCAAACTTTTTTGCCACCTATCACAATTCAGTTACTGACTTTTTGTGGAGGATTTAAAACTAGGAAGCTGAACTAGTTTGGCAGACCTGCGAAGTCGACGGCGTAGGAATATCCAAGTTGCTCCGACGGGAGGAAGACTTGCTCATTGGTCACGGGTGGAAAGAAGGGAACCATGTTGTATTCTTTATTATGACCAATAGGGGCCATTTCCACAGGGAGGCTGGAGTCGGAGGGGACAGACCGCTTCATCCACTCGTTGAAGATGGCATCGGTGAAGGTGTGCAGCACCTAGACACACAGGCCAGATGTATATAATGGTCCTTTGCTCTTACGCTTCACCGTTAAAAATTTGGATTCTATCCGATAGGGAGTTCTTGTTTAAAAAAACTCAGACCATTTAACATAAGAGATTCATAATTTATTAAAAGAAACCACTGCAAAGTAAAGCATGCACTTCTGGTGGCTGACCATGTGGATTCCACATACCAAGAAGATGGGGTCATTGGCTGCAGAGTGAGACAGGGCACTGGTCCCATTCAGCAGTGAGTGAACGAGGTTGTGGAGGTTGGAGACCGTGGAATCCACCATACCGTTAGGTTTGTCATACCCCTCCAGAGTATTCCTAAATGGAGCAGGAAAACATTCCCTCCAATTCCTTTAGAATTTCCACACACATAGTAAAGCATGCTATTAGCATTTTTCAAAGCGCAATATCGCATCGTGCCACTAGGTGGCAGCAGCAATCAACGCTAAACTCACAGCTATGCATCTATATTTTGAATCTTGATGAATTTTGTTTGATTTCTTCTAATGAAGTTCAACTGACCACCTGAGATGAGGCATGTCACCTGAAGCTGGATGTGGAGTTAGTGAAGTAGGGGGGGCTATCAAAGTTTTTCATGCTGAGGCAGCTCTGGACGTCGTCCATGCTGGGCAGAGTGACGTTATTCCACGGCAAACCTCTCCGCAAGGAGCCCTCACTGGTCCCATTACAGAGGGACACCCGCTGATTGTAGTCTTCCAAGCTACAAAGTAACATTAATACTTTAATACTAATATTAATACTAATATCTTCCAAGCTTAAATACTCATAATGACAAATTTAAATGCCTCATCGTTTTAGCTTTGAGGTATAGAGAATCAATGTTTGTCTTGTTAGTGATTCTTAGGGGCCCACGGTTCCTTACATACCTGTTGCAAATCACCCCCCACTTGGAAAACCTGGACTGTGGACTGATGAGGGAGGGATCGTCGGTACTGCCCCCCCCCAGCAGGGAATCAGTACACACATCACACTCACTGTGCCCCGTCGCGAAGTTCCAGTACGGCAACGCAAAGTTCTCATTGCCCGTTAGTTTCTGTGGGGGTAGCACATGCAGAACGCGCATTAGCACATGCAGAACGCGCATTAGCACATGCAGAACGCGCATTAGCATTCTGTGCGGGATGTGAACATTGCAAATAAAACAAAATGAAAGAAAGCTAACAATAATGAACACTGCAATCTTGCCAAGGCTGTTGGCCTGTTTTACATTCTGTTCTGTCTGTGATAATGAATTACATACACCATATAAATGCATTAAAACTTCACATGTAGTACTTTTGAGGCATGATCAGACCATAATAATGGAGGGATGCTGTTGTCAGGAATATGCAGCACGGATGTGAACAAAAATAACAGTGCTAGTGGTATTTTAAAGTGCTTACTAGTCCAGATAACAGACGGCCTACACTTGTATCAGTCAAAGGACCTTATGTTAAGATACCGACGCCAAACTCGCCATGAGAGTAACCACAAGCAGAAGAGCATCACCCTGTGGCACTGTAATACCGGCACAGCAAATCCCCGAAGCACAGCAGCACCCTGTGGCACTGTAATACCGGCACAGCAAATCCCCGAAGCACAGCAGCACCCTGTGGCACTGTAATACCGGCAC
>JABFEB020000035.1:22275452-22286459 GCA_019775895.2 Stomatorhinus ivindoensis | reverse complement strand
GAGAGACAGAGAGAGGGAGAAAGAGGGAGGGAGAGAGAGAGGGAGGGAGGGAGAGAGAGAGAGAGGTGGAGGAGGGAGAGAGAGAGGGAAGGAGGGAGAGAGAGAGACAGAGAGAGAGAGAGAGAGGTGGAGGAGGTTTCCACTTATATCATTCAGCCCTTAAATACGTGGTTTTGCTTTCAGCTTCCCTCACTTTTCTAACACCAGGTAATTAATGTAAAAAACTCCGCACACTTTCTCATATATGATTTTGGCTGCTCAACAGTTACTGAATTTGTCCTCATTGGTTCCCACACAAAGAAAATCATTCATATTAACAGAGCTAATAAAAGTGTGTCAAAGCAAAATGTAACCCCCCATCCCTACTCACCAAAGCACATGCAAGTACGGTTGAAGAACTTAAGGGGCCACCATTCGCGGTCGTCGACGTTTTTCAGGGTGTAGGGCCCCCCCCACGGCTTGTTTACCACCCGCACGTTGCCGCACACGCCGCGGCCCGACATCACGCCGCAGATGTTGGCCGGGTTGGACCCAAACGCGGGGCAGCACTCTTTGGAGAGGATGCCCTCCACCGTGCTGCAGGCTCTGGGAAACTGGGCCCCAGTCCAGTCGGGCCCCCGCCAGAGGCACAGCAGAAGCAGCACCACTGAGCTCTTCATCCCCGCTGCTTCTTCCTCCAATCCAGAAAACGGCGTTCAGGGAGATTTCTGCGAATTACTCAGCTAATCGGTTCCTCCAAAAAGGCAAAAGGGCTGATGTTACGTTAGATGCAGCATCAGACAATTTTCCTCAGGACATTCAGAGAGAGAAAAACCAATGTCTCTATCTGAAGATCAGGCAACAAGGGCCTTCATTTATATGGGTCGTCCAGTGCTGGGAGGATTTGGCTGTGGGTCTTGTGATAATCACCTGACAGAGTACTCTGATCCATGTGCCGGACTAAAGCGAGGTTTGGCAGAAAAAAACGCAAAAATACACCTTCACCCATATTCTGTGCAATGCTGCACCTAGTTCCTCAGTCCCAATGCATTTAACTTTGAACAAATTACTTCACTTTACTCTTGAAATTATTCCAATTACAAACTACAAAAAAAATATGATGTCCGTCCTTTTAAAAGCTAAATGCACACAACCCTGAATAGAACAAGCGGTTACGGAAAATGGATGGATGGATGGATGGATGTTGCGTCATGTTATACACTCAAAGCAAAACAAACAGGCGCTCTTATGCTGTTTCACTGTAAATCCTGCTTTAGCACTATTATGAGCTGTTCAGGTTAAGTACCTTGCACAAGAAAACAATACAGCCCTTTACGCACAACCTGAGCAGAGGAATTTCATGTCCTTTGTTCCCGCTGCTTTGTCGTAATACCAGAGCTGTATGTTTTTGTAATCACACTTTAACAATGATTTCCCGTCTCCCAACCTGCCTGCCACATGCAGTTTACTGACAGGCTCGTATTGGCATGTTGGCATCGATGAAGGTGGGCTGTCGGACGTGGCCTTTGGAGCGTGTGAGTATTGTAAGCTTATTTCCATGACTACAACGGACATGTGATTGCACATGATCACTGATATGAGTTGATATGATCTCGCAGTGCCTCAGGCAGCACTGCTGTTGCGGGTTTTCCATGTCACATGCATTTTTTCACAAACATGTAGTCAGGCTACCCATATTTGCGCCCAGCGTATGAATAGACACTTTCCCAACGAAATTCTGGAACCTGGTCCCGGTTTACAAGTGCCTGGGCTGTCTTTTATAACCTCTGGCTACTTTTGTGTGTCGCTTTCACACTGCACAACTGTAACTGGCACCAAAATAAGCACGAGGGACATGAAAAGTTCATAGGCTAAATTAGACACTCAATTTCGTACAAAACTACACGACCACAGCAAAATAATGGAGAATAAATAATTTGCTTTGTTAGTTATTATGGGAATCAATCGCAATCAAAATGGAACACAGCCATTTATTTATATTTCATTTATATGACCCATAACATATTCATGATTCTTATTAAATCAGAGCAGTAGATTGATCTTTTGGTTCCTGATAAGTACTGGCACCAGTGATCATATATGGAGACACAAGCAAAATAAGTATTAATTGATACATTCAGTGTAATTGGGCTACAAAAATAGTTCAATCTGCTCAATTTTTACTCTGATACACATTTTGACCAATCAGCAAGCTATCGCTGTAAGTGCCTTCCCGGTAGTTTGGAAGTTTCTCTCCCAACGAATGTTGTGAAGTAGATCTGAGACCTAAGGCAATTTGCTATGGCGTCTGAAGACCTGGGTCCCTAGCAGGGGGGCGGTCAGCGATCACCGTGTGACTGATATGGTCACCAGTCTCACCACATTCATCAGTTACCAGCGTAACAACAGGCCTAATGAAGGGGATTGTGAGACGCAAAATATATGAATGCCTTCTCTCACTTATACGAGACAACATATCATTACCATTGTAGTAATAATACATTACAGCTTCATAAAATACAATAACATACATAGGTTTTGCAGCCTATATATAGATGGCAAATGGACAACATATAACAAATTGTGTTCAGTTTTTAGTTCTAAAGTCATCTTGTTCTGAAGTGCTTCTTGAATTCTTGTGTTTAAATCGTTTAATTGTTTGCAGGATAGTTAGTGAACCGCTGGACCCGGAGAAGGACGAGCATTTATACGACAGGTTGACGAACAAAAACAAAATGTCTTAACTAGTTCTGAAATAAAGAATATGTCATTTTTGTATACGCATGCAGAGAGAGGAGACACCAGAGCAGGGACGCCCGTGGGAGGAAGGCGATCCTGAAACAGAGCCCGAATGGGACGGAGGAAGAAGAAAAGGTGGAAGGGTGAGAATGCTGCCTCCCCAGGCGCCTGCCTGCGCGCCGGAAAAGCTGCCCGCCTGCGCTCCTGCTCTGGATGCACATCTCGCGAACACCCCGCCTGCTCCGGCTACGCATGCCACGGACACCCCGCCTGCTCCGGCTGAGCATCCCATTGCCGTCTACTCCGGCTGCGCATCCCATGGCCGCATCGCCGTCTGCTCCGGCTGCACAACCCCTGGCCGCATCGCCGTCTGTTCCGGCTGCCGAACTCGCAGCCGTCCCAGTTCCGGCTGCCCCTGTCCCAGAGACTCCTACCCTAAGAGACTCTTACCCTAGAGACTCCTGCCCCAGAGCCTCTAGTTCCTGGCCTTGCAACCCTGGCCCTGATCCCTGAGGTGGTACGGACAGTGGCTCCTTTTTTTCCTCCTCCTTGGAGGAGTTGGAGTAGGACCCCTCGGGGATTTCCCAACTGGGGTTGGCCAGACCACGACCTGGACCACGCCATAGGCTGCACGCCTATCCGTGTCCCGTAAGGGGAGAGGGCACAGGCGTGGGGTCCAAGTCCCACCCACCCTGCCCCCTGGCTCGCCCTCGCTTGCCCTGGCTGGGGCTCGGGGGTTGCCTGCGTCGCCAGGGGCTCCGGCCCCTCAGTTGCCTGCGGGTCACCCGGCGGTGCCCTGTCGCCTGTCCTCGGGCCGGCCGCCCTCGGCTCTGCTACCGGGTCACCTGCGATCCCTCCTCCTCTGGCCCATCGGTCAGCTGCGCCTTGGCCGGCTCGGACTGCACCATCGCCTGCCGTGGCTTCCCCTGCCTTCGTCCCTTCGTCAGCATCCCCTTTGGTTCCCTCTTCGCCTCCCCTGGTTCCCCCTCTTACTCCCTTCGCTCCTCCGTCGTTTGTCCCTCATCCCATCTCCGTGTCCCCCTTGTGGTCCCCTCCTGTTTCCTCCTCATGTGCTCCCACGGCCCCTCCGGCTACCACCCGTCGCCCGCCTTGGGTCCCTCGGACTCCCTGTAACCCCCCGTCCTTTCCCGTTTGGCCCCCTGTCTCTGCTCCTCGCCCCTTCGTTCCTCCCGTCTCTGCTCCTTGTCCCCCCTTGGCTCCTCTGTTCACTCCCAGCCCTTTTGTTACGCCTCTTGGTGTTCCCCCTCTGTCTCCCTTCCTGGTCTGTTTGTGCACGTTCCCCGTCCTGTGTCAGCTCCTGTCCTGGTTGTTGCCCCTGTGCTTGTTTTGTGTCTCAGTCCTGTTCCCCAGTAACCTGTTTGCTTTTGTTTTCCAGGTCCTGTCTTGCCTCTTCCGTCCCTTCCCTGGGGCGCGCCCTGAGTTCGCGCCTTCGGGGGGGGGTACTGTCATGATCCGTCCGTGCAAGCCTCCTGTGTGCCACGCCCCCCTCGTCACCTCATGTCTGCTCCTGAAGGAAACCAGCTGTTGTCTATCAGTCCTTGCCTGTCTTGCGTATTTAGTCCACGTCTGAGTCCGTCTCCCCTGAGTAGTCATTAAAGTGTTACGTGTAGTGTCATGTGCTTAGTCTGCGGTGGATGTCCTGTGGATCCTCGAATAAACCCCGTTTTCACCCCGAATTCCTGCCTGCTCGTCAGTCTGCCTGCCCCATGACGCCGACACCCTGCCCGGACGTGACAGCCATATGTTTGGCATTGTTTTTACAACAAGAATCGGGTTGAAATATTAGTACAAGTAACACATTTGAATAACTTACTGATTGACTATAATCAAAATACTTAACATAATTACTGTATATTCCCTGCTTAAATATTCTCTTAATACTGTCAAAAAATATATGAAACCACAGACAGAAAACACAAGCAGGGTTCCTTCTGGAATTAGGAGTATTATCGGCGTTCTCATGGTCTGCCAGAATTCCTAAGACAGTTTTTTCCTCATGCCCAGCAAAAGGGATTAAGGATCTTAGTAAATCAACCAAATAAGTTTATTGTTTATTATTGTTTATTATTAAGTTGAATTGTGTAAGGAAAGACTGTAAGAGTAATAATCCTATGCCTGTGTTCTGTAAATGCAGAACTTACATACTGAACAAGAAACTGCATCATTAAGCACAACTTTTTCCTAAACAAAGTAAAAAGACTCTTTTTAACTATGACATCACCATGACATCATGACACCGTTCCTTTCAGACATAGATTATTATTCAAAGAAATTCAAATATTAATCACAATTATACTACACAGCACAGTGTAATCTAAACATTCCCAGACTGAGCTTTTCAGGTTTTCAGTATTGCTGCATTCTTCTTCTAATTTACACAAACATGGACCTCCTTGCCTAGAGTTTCAGCCATTTTTTTCCCTAGCTCAATTAATATTTTAAGAATTTACATCATTTTAAATCAATTAATTTAAATTAAATTTTTGGCCAGAATGTGATATTGAGATCAATTAAGAGTTTTCCTTATGCAGATTCACCACATCATCTAGCATTTGTCTTTCACTCACATATTGTTGAGAAATATATGTCTTCAGTACCCAATAATTTCTATTAAATGTGTTATAAAGGACTACATTTAGTTCATGGTGAGCTATGAGTTCATTACTGTCAGACTAACAAAAGAAAACAATAAATTGAACCTTCAGAACCAGGACTCTAGTATTTGCTGTTATATATACATGGATCACAGATAATACACCTGACCCAGAAAACACCGTACACCAGGCTTGTCTTTGGGTTGTTTTCTCCACCTTGCTTTTCACAATGGACGTATTTTGAGCTTGTTTTCAGAGGTGAGGTCGCTCATGAGACACCGGCGACACTAGGGTCACAGCACAGGGTCAGTCGGTGTGCAGCGGCCTCAGGAACAATCAGGGCTTAGGGGCCTTGATCAGGGGGCCGACGATGGCATCAAAATGGGCGCAGAACCTTAAACCGCTTCACTGCACACCCCAGTAAATTATAAGCTGCAGCATAACAGTAAAAACATTCAATTTGGTATTAAGACACCAGTATTCAAGACCTAAAAACACTAAGTTTCAACTTTAACTCCATAGGTTCAACGTTAACTGTTATTCTTCAAATATACATTTTTATTTTACTTAATGTACAGGACACATTAAGTAAAAATAACAACTTTACTGAACAGGGCACAATACTAAGTAAACTTAGTTACTACTGAAGTACAAATTATGAACAAATCAATAACAAATACAGTTGCTACTTGAGATAAAAGATGCATCCTGATTCATTAATAATGGACAGACATGAGATCAGTATTTTACTTGTGTTATTCATTACTTCTTCCTTCAGTAGTTCACACAGGTTTACAGAATTAACAGGTAGGCCTGTAATAAATATAGTAATTACTTGGGATGCAAGATGCATCATGATTCATTAATGATGAATTAACATGAGATCAGTATGTAACGAAGACTTTGCGGTTAATTAATACATAAGTAATAGTATAATACTCAAGTAAATTGTTACCAGTTTACCAGTTACCAGTACATCACTGCAGACCACTATTTGTTCTGTAAATAATTATTTACAACAAGGAAAATTAAACGGTGCTGTTAAATTAATTTTACTTGTAGAACTACAGAAACATTCGGCTTCATCAACCAACTTCAACCTTTTCGTCAATGAGTGTGTTTTACGGCAGTCCCAACACGTGACCCCGTACAAGATTCTTATTGGTTTTGAATATTATGAGGCCAGGATTGCCCATTGTGATTGGACAAGAAAAAAGTCAATTCTGATAATGCTATCTAGGTTTTCCCATAATTGTCATACCAAAGCTGAGCCGCTGCGACATGCAATAGTAATAATAGTAATATTTTTATGAATAAGTGAAATGATGTATTTGGGAGCTGTGATTGTGTTGTTTTTCTATTCGCATTTTGTTTCCATGGCGAGCGGAAAAACGGTGACCGGAGTGTTTCGAAGTGATGCGGCCAGAGAACACAACGGACAGTACATAACAAAATTTCTGTTTCATGGTAGGTGCATATCAACCAAAATGTTTACCGTACCTAGCATAACTAACCAGTGACCTAACTAGTGCTATACAACGTATAACAATGAGCCAGTCCTTGTGTGGACGAAAAAAAAGAATGTATTGCTGAATTCAGTTTATTAGAAATGTGCCATGTTGAACTGGACATTTAGCAATCATTTGAAATTATCTCAAGAAAATCCACAGTACTATCATAGTACTACATATTTATCTACGATTAAAAAACTATGTCAACCTATAATCCTGTATTTGATATATGATTCTAAAACTGTCATGTGCTAAGAAGTAATCAGATTATCCGCACTTTAGCTAGTTAAATCTTAAATTAGAATTTGCCTGCTTATTTCAGGTTACTTTAACTGAAAATCATAAGTATTAGCACTTAGTAACAATAGTAATTCACTTAACTCAAATATGGAGGCCACATTAATCGCAGTATTTTCAAATATCTAGAATCAGTGAGTCCATTTAGGTCATTATAATTAGTCTTATTAATCTGTTGCAACCCGAATGTATGCTGCGGTAAAAAAAAACGCACTACTGTTTGTATATAGCCATAAAACGTTACGTGTGAGCATATATATTAAATAAAAATCTGTATCGGAGGTTTTATATAGGTTTGGATTACCAGAAAATACAAAAACCTCATCAGTGTAGTCTGAAAGAAAAAAATCCAGAACACTGACTCACTGAGTTCGTGACAATCATGCTGGTGTTATGAATGTAGTTTTTGGTATGAGTTACCGAGAGCCATGGCACAGTGGTAACCTTACCCAAATGCCATTGGCTCCTTCCAGGGGTTAGACGTTACCGCATTGCAGAGCGCTCGATTAAAGTATGAAAAACGCTAGTATGTAATTCCTAAAGTGAAACACAAGGTGGCACTAAATAGCCGCATGGGAGTTTGAATTCAAAGTTGGGAGCATTAATTAATTTTTTTTTTATTATTTTGCGATTAAGGCATCAGAGAAAGCGATTTAAATGTTATTCATTATGTAGAAAGACTATTTAAGAGTAAAAACAACTGTGGATGGGTTGCATGGTGAAAAGCTTAATATTCTTGTCCCAAAATCTGCAGGAGACAATGCCCTGATGGTCTACAGGCTGGAAGATGTGAGCACAGCCGTGCAGAAAGAGGCCAGGCTGCTCCTCTTCCAGAACCTCGAGGGGCTGGACAGCCTGAGCTGCGCAGAATACGTCTCCAGTGCCAAACTATCCAGTCAGTACTGAAAAGCACCCAATCACGTACAATCTGCCTCCACTTCTTAATGTCTCCATTATCACAGCACTGGATTGCGAAGTTTTTGTCTGTCTTCTGTAGGTAGTTAGCACCGATACCGATTTTAATGTGTTTATTTTTATTCTGTACCTACAGGACGTTTCATCAAAATAAACCGATATGGAGCATCACAGAACAGCTTAAACTGAATAATTAACAAGCACTATTAGATAACAAGTTCATACAGAATAATAAACGTTCAGTGTTTCAGTTTACAGTTTCATACATCTGTCCACCACCTTCCCGTCACTCCCCACCATTTGTTGTAAGTATGTTGCTACTAAACACCGTGGCTGCCAATTTACGCCCCCCGTAATTATATAACTCAATTTTTCCTCCTCTCGCTTTGATTTCGCCATAAGTGACTGAGTTGCGCCCGCATGGAGCGCCATTAATTTTTGGATGTCTAATTGCAGCGCGTGGCGCTCTCCGTCCCCCCCTTTGTGACGGAAACAATGCGGCGCGAGCTTGTTAAGAGCGCGCGATGTGCGTCTCCGTGCACGTGCCATTGTCTGGCCAAATGGGAACTGGGACCGAGAGGGGGGGGGGTGGCACCGCTCGGGTCCTCGTGTGCGGAAAATGCAGCCCTCCCCTGCTCCCCTTAATAGCATTTCAAAGGGTTTTACGCATATGAAGGTGACGCCTAATTTGCGAAATGATCTGCCGGCTAGGCCACTGAATGCCCCCTTTTCTTAATAGGTATCTGAATACTCTTTAAATTGCATTTTGTCTCCGTGCCACATTTTCGGGGGTGTAGCGTATTGTTAAGAAGAAAGACACATATAAAATGGTTTTTGCTTAATTAACTATAAAAGGGGTTGAAACTTCAGAAGTGTACCAACTGGATAGTACTTATGAAAGGCCGTTCGCTTAAATCTGCCGTGTTCTCGCACGTTTCAGTACAGCTGCGATTACTGTATCCTTAAATACGGGGCAAGCTCCAGCATCACGGATGTCTGACCCTGTACGTGCCCGCTGTGCCCAACCCAATCTAGCGATAACTATCAAAGCCTCCGGGGCAAGTTGGTTAACAAAGCTGATAAAATATTCACAAAGTGACACGGGCCTTGATGGCCTCCAGTCCATAACAGAGGACTGACCTTAAAGTCACTTTGCAGGTGGACCAGGGAATGCTAACTGGCTACATTTATACAAATTTATAAACATGAAATATGTCCTTTAAAATACTGTGTGAAAGATATCAGTTAAATATTGTATAATAAATGTCAGTGCATGTAAAAATGACATTTTGACAAGAGCAGCTGTGTAAACTTTGTCAGAGACTGATACAGCATGTTTTTTTTCTTTTTCCCTGCAATGAAAACGCCTCTATCGCCCCTTTTCCAGTTACACTCAGTGCAGAGGAGCATAACCAGACCATTCCTACGACGGCCGCCTCTCCGCGGGCGTGGCACATCGTATACGCCGATCGCGATACCTGCCGGGAGGGCGATGGCAGCGGCGGAGCTGATCTTCGCTTCCAGATTGTGCTCCTCAACCCGGATTCTGAGGGCAACCCGCTGGACCACTTCAGCGCCGAGCAGGCAGGTCAGTCGGGCCCCAGTTAGCCCCGCCGCCATTGGCCTCGTCTGCGTCCGCCATTCCGTCGCTCGAGTTCGTCCTTGACCGTCGACTCCTGCAGGCCTGCACGGCTTCTACCTGGCGGTGGTGCTGGCATACTTGGCGGCGACCTGCATCTACGCCCGACCACTGTGGCAGGCCTTGCTCCGCGGAGGTCCGATGCTCGCTGTGCTCAAGGTTCTGTCCCTGGGTGTAATGCTGCAGGCTGGATCGGCGCTGTCCAATTACATTCACCTGTCGAGGTGGGAAACCGGCAGGGGGGTCATGCCCAGTACAGGTTTACACCTCCTGTACTGCTACCGGCCTGCCGCTCCACTTCATCTGCCTCCTGCCCCACCATATGTGCTGTGACTTTGTAACAAAGAATTATATAATTAAGTAATTATATGAAGCGTATTCAAATATTGTCCTTTAGGTCCTAAATCCTACTTATTTCAGGTCTCATTAAGTTTCATTGTGACACGTGTCCTGATGCACGTGGTGAAATTCTCGTGTCACACTTGCACAGGAGTGGATGGGTGCGTGGGGGGATGGGGGCAATAGGACCGGAATCAGTGCAATAAAGGGCAAAACTGCAGTGCCATAATCATGCTGACTGGGATAAACTTAAACTTGAAATTCATTTTTTTGAGATGCAGATTTCATTGTGTATGGTTTGCACCAGCGCATGTTTCCGTGTGTTTCCGTGGCTGAGGTCGTCGTAGGTCGTCGTAGGCCGTCTACGTACCTTAAGCAGCAGTAGGGGGCTTCCTGCTGCTCTCTAGGTCTGATTCCATGTGCTGCTAACAGGCGTCTCCTGTTATACCTGTAGATTTGCGGGGGATGGCTTGGGAGTGCCTTGGCTGGGGAGTCTGGCTGAAAGTAGGTGCCTCTTTGCCCGGCTCTATGACACCATCATCGCCGCGGCCGTCTCGCCCTGCGCCCTCACTCCCTCGCCCCGCGCACTCCCGCGCCCTCGCTCCCTCACTCCCTCGCCCCGCGCACTCCCTCGCCCCGCTCCCTCACACCCTCACCCTGTTCCCTTGCCCCGCGCCCTCGTTCCCTCACACCCTCACCCTGTTCCCTTGCCCCGCGCGCTCGCTCACTCGCCCCGCGCCCTCGCTCCCTCACTCCCTCGCCCCGCGCACTCCCGCGCCCTCGCTCCCTCACTCCCTCGCCCCGCGCACTCCCTCGCCCCGCGCCCTCGCTCCCTCACTCCCTTGCCCCGCTCCCTCACACCCTCACCCTGTTCCCTTGCCCCGCGCCCTCGCCCCGCGCCCTCGTTCCCTCACGCCCTCCCCCTGTTCCCTTGCCCCGCGCGCTCGCTCACTCGCCCCGCGCCCTCGCTCAG
>JABFEB020000035.1:22249105-22261633 GCA_019775895.2 Stomatorhinus ivindoensis | reverse complement strand
ATCTCACACTGAGTGGCATGAAATCACCCCCCCCCCCCACACACACACACACACAACTATGTCACCTAAATTTACAAAATGGTTACAGCAGTGTATTATTTATTATGACTATATTTATGAAAAACAACATATTACCACTTTCAGTGCATTTATCATACATTTATTTCGTTACATGTATCATGGGTAGATTTTAGCAAAATAAGTGTCTGTATAAAGAAGGGATCACCGACAACTCACTGTACAACAAGCAAAGTTCATCCACGTGACCTGCGTCATTTCTCGAGACAGCTGTTACAGATGTGCCCGTGGCATAGCGACAGTGGCTGGTGCTGAAAGACCAACCGCGGCGCGGGGGGCACAGGCGTCTTATATCTGATTTTAATCATGAATATTTGTTCAAACTGGGCTGGTTTTAGAGGTAACTTTCAGACTGACTCCCTTTACAAACTCTCCATTCAGTCATCATGTTTACATAAAGACCCCTTTTACTCAACAGTAAGCAATCGAGGAACAACTTTTGTTAAGGGTAAAAGTTAACTTTGTTATAAAAATAAAATTCACACTTCAATTTTTCTTATCTCCATCTAGAAGATGATACCGGCTAATTGCTTGTATTGCCAAAAGGCCACTAGACACAGACCAGAGCACGACCTACGATTCACCCACCTTATCTTTTATCAGGCTGTAATGAGGACAGACTGCCTGGGTTCAAACTACACCTTCAGTGACGGGCTGTGCTGTAATATTAGCACCAGACGTATCTGAGATAACGGCTCTGTAATCGGACGTGGTAATAAGTGGTTTTACACACAGATTTGTGGGTATCTATTAGCTTCCAATTGACCTCAAAGATGGTTGCATTTGACATGTCACAAATAACGTTTGAGCTTGGTCAATAATTATTTTAAAAGCAGGTAGAGTATAAAATTTTATTTTATTGTGTTCATATTTCAGAATACAGAAAATTCTACTAATAGCTAATTGTATAGTTATTTGTCACATATAAAACCGTAGTTTTTATTATGTATTTATTATTGGTTATTATTTTACATGCATTAAAAATCATATAGATTATGTATTTTACGTGTAATCTATATAAAGAAATTATATTTAAATGATTTTTGTGCGAAACCATCTGCTGATATTATGATGTGGCTCGCATTGTTGCTTCTGTCTAAAGCATCTTAAGACAGTCACCAAATCACACAGCTGAACGTTTATTTTACTGGGAAAACATTAGCAGATGCCTTTCCAGAATATTCCAGCAGCAGGATCCAGCCGGGAGAGGAACTAGCACATCTCAGGTTATTCTGTGCAGCATATTTCTTACATGTCTGTGCGCCACACGCCGAAAATGTTCTTGAAGTGGTATCTAATTATTAAGAGAGACTGTGATATTTTACTGAATTGCTGCACACTTTGTGGAAACAGCTGTAGGGAATCCCTGTTTATCGCGGCTGGCAGGGACAGGCCGGCTTCGCGGCTACCTCAGCCCTTAATTACTTTATTATTAAAATAAAATCAAAGTTTGCCTACAGCTATGAATCAGGTGCCTAGAGAACGGTACCACAGAAACTGCAGACTCGTTAAGTCCCCCCCTCCCAAAATGAGGTCCTCCATCCATGATACAGAAGCATTTGCCTCGAGTAGGTGAAGCCGCTGATTTGTGATCCTTCGTCTCACTTAACCTACCTGCAGTAACGTCAATATACTTGATTTCACAATTTCCCAAGAATGAATATGCCACGTTAGAAATCAGAAATTATTCTTAAATTTATACAATAAACAAAGTCACAATAAACATTCCAATAAGCTCACTCTCTAATTAAAGTAACTCTTACATTTGAAATGCCCATATCTTATTTGAATTTGTTTGAACATTTTGAAAAAGTTTTAAGCACATGTATTTTAATGTTAATTGTTCTTGAATCGTTTAGCCATTAACAGTCTGCATGGGTCTGACGAAATTGCTTTACATATTAAAGACTGTTGGTCACCTGTTAGTTAAGTCTGACTTTCAAAACCAAGCATGTCTGGATTAGTATTTACTCTAACTTACAAAGATTGGACGGTTTTGTTTTAAGTAATAATAATCAATATTTATAAATAGTTGTAAAACTGATTAGGCCTAATTTATTTTCATTTTTATTACTTTTATTTTATTTCGTGCTTATTAACATGGTCCAGTTCATCACTCTCTTTTCGTGAACAAAGAAAAAAGTAAACTTTGTTAGACTTGTACGGTCAGACTCTTAATCAGCAATTCCTATTCACAAGATAATCGTGTGAACAGCCTTTTCCCTTGTTTTGCCATTTTAAAAAAGTTTTCTTACTCAGTCATTTGCATGGTTCCATCTCCACCTTCCCATTCAGTTCCCTCTTCGCGAATGGAAAAAGCATATCTATTCAAAAGGCATTTAGTTTATTTCTTTCTTGGCCGGTAAACCTATTCACCAATTGTTCTGCCTTGTATATTGCATTCTAATGCTAATCTGGCGTGTTAAATATCTTTTTGTTCCCTTTTTACCGTTTTGTCATTCAGGTTATCCAGTTTTGGTCACCCATTTTATTTATTTATGCGCCTGCTCCTATTCATGCGCTCATGTATTTTTTATTATGTTGTTTCGCTGTCATGCAGTGTCAACTCTCTCTATTGAATGGGGGCTACTTGAAGGGCTCGGGGGGACAAAGCGTGTACACATCGCAGTGCTATTCACTCCGGCCAGCTGGATCGGCAGTGTAAAAAAAGAAGAAAAAGAAAAAGGAAAAAAAAACCTTGTGAAAAGAAATCCTCTACAATGGACACAGAAGAACCACACAATGCTAACAGTTTTTCAAATACCACTGATTGCTTTCATCACAATGAGAGAAAGCAGCCGTTTTTTGCTGAGCTCCACTTCAACAAACAATCGCACAAAAAACTCCCAACCCACGTTTTGTTCGCCGACAAAATCTCCTCGACTGTCTAAACGCTCCCACTGAACGAAAAGAGTCCTTTCATTCCTACCCTTCCTGTCTTCTATAAAAAAAAAGTAAAATAAAAAGGCAAGATGATGCTGAGGAGGTAGTACGTGTTCTTTCATAAACCTGATGACCTTCGTGGTATTTTAGTCAGCAAATAACCCCTGCGTGATATTCTAGCATGTTAATGTTAGATAAGATACATAGCTTAATGTTGTATAACCGTGTTTGTCACATCTATGAGTCGCTTATATTGGTATCAGAAGAAATATTCATGCAAAGGTAACAAGTGCTGGGATTGCGCAGGATCCTGGCAGGCGTATGGCGCGTCTGAATTTTTACGTCCATAAAGTTGAACAGAACATCTTGGTAAGGATTTTAAAAAAAAAATACAAAAAAAGGAGTAGATCGTAAAAAGAAACGGAGCTCAGACTTTGAACAGTAAATTTCCTGACTTTCTCTCTTTAGACTGCAGCGGAGGAAGTGAAGAAGAAGAAAAGACGCGTTCGGCGCCTGACAATGGAGAATGTAGAGTAGTGAAAAGGTTTAATTAACCGTGTCGGAGATAATTATCCCTGGACAGTCCAAATTAGTTTTGCATAATCGGTCTGATCCATATGAATTAACTTCTTAATATAATTTATCAAGGGAATATTCAGTACGTAATACATCGCATACTTTGTCATTAGGCCTGTAAAGCATAAAACAGATATATTGACATATACACAATTATTTTAAATACACTCTTTTCAGTGGCATGCCCAGAG
Organism: Stomatorhinus ivindoensis; assembly: GCA_019775895.2. NCBI lineage: Eukaryota > Metazoa > Chordata > Actinopteri > Osteoglossiformes > Mormyridae > Stomatorhinus > Stomatorhinus ivindoensis. Next base: position 22,257,905 of record JABFEB020000035.1, on the reverse strand, counting down.
CCCCCTTTTCCCAGACACCTTTTATCTTCGCGATTAAAACGTGATAAATCTGTTTTTTTGGCTCCCTGTTACAATGGTTTGATTTAGATTTCGAAGTAATTCTATGCAAAGCCTGAACAAAAGCCCCCTTTGGAGTATACCTTACACTTCACCTGGTCTGACAAAGTAATGCCAAATTAAGCAGTCTTGTTAGCAATTCATCAAGAACATTTGCCGCTCGCCCTTCTCCTTTTCCCCACGTGTCCGCAGTGAATGCGATTCTTAATATATATTTTTTAAATAATAAAAAAAACAAAATATTTTTCATTATACTCGTTTCAATATAATACACACACCTTCTTAAAGAAATTAGATGTGAATCTTTAGATATTGCGACAACTAAGTGCAATCAGTGTCTTTAAAACCAGCATATTTTACACAAAACTGTTGCGGTGACTTTCAGTGCGCATGTTCCATCAGCGGCCACTTTATTAGGTAACCTTACATAGTACCGCTTAGGATCCGCTACAGCCTGTCTGAGCATCTCTTCTAGGGTGGACAGTTTGTGCAGCCGGAGATGCATTTCTACACACCGTTTGTGAACTCAATTGTATTTTGACCTTGTTAGTATTAATGAGCCTAGTCATTCTCATCAGTGTTTTCCACCCACAGAACTACCGCTATCTGTATGCGTTTCGTTTATGGCATCAATATCTGTAAACTCCAGTAGTTAAAATGTTGGAAACATCACACCCTGCGTCAAGAATTAGAAGACGTTTTAAATCACTTAGGTGCACAGAAAGTCTTATCGTATAGATACATTACTGATTCGCTATTTGCGTTAACTAACAGGTATACCTAATTAAATGGCAGTTACGTGTATATGCGGCATTTAATGAATAGGTTAAGAAATTGAGTAGTAGCTGGGAAATAAAAATGGAGTGTAGGCCTATGTCGCACACGCACTACAAGTTTATTGTGCAAATGTTTCAAGACACGTAAAGTTCTCTTTTAAATCAACTTGGTCACCATAATGCGTCCACTAAACAATAAATAGTACAGACATCTATATAACAGTATTTGGAACTTAAGATGTGCATTGTAAATCTAGCAAAACAAATCCACTCTGGTCCAGGTTCTAACTGGATCACTAAATGTATGGAAACTAAACCATTCGACTTAATTTATCTGTACACATTTACACGTTTTCAGTCAGCCTGTCTGAAAACAGTGATCAAAATGACACTTATCGTGGCTAAGCCGTTTCTCAAAGTCCAGCTAAATTCAACGTAAATTCATTAATAATTGGTTGGATTTTGAGCACTATCACCATTACCAAGACCCCTGAAAGTTCAAAACTATAACGTGACAGTCAACTATTCCGGATTCGTTTAGTTTAACAGACATTGCTAGGTGCATTGGCAACAGGTTGAAATATGTACCATGTCGAATCAGTATTCACATTGAAAAAGGGCACGACTGCAAGCTGTACAACAATTAATATGATGAATGCACAGCACATTTTTCAATTAATAGTCATCATTTGTTCGCTCTCTCTGGGATGTGGACATGTGACGGTTGTAAATAGTCTTCTAAATATTGTTTTTCTTTAAAAAGTGCCTTTCATAAAGGCATTCATTTATATACATACACATGTGACACTAAAACGCGTGTGTTGTATCACATGTACAAAATCTTGCATGCATCAAAGGAACAGTCTCGCGTTCTGTCTCCGTACTTTAAAAATGCTCTATGTCCAGCGTATCATAATGCTGACGCGTACGCGGGGTAAGGTTCAAGCTGCGGTTTGCCCATTCCCGGTAGCAAAATATAAGCCAGGGGTGGCTGCAGAGCCGCCGGGGGCCAACCTGTACAGTTACAGGGAATCATATAGCTAGGATTGCCCGGAGAAGGGTGGGAGTGCGTGTGACTCCCGCTGCCGACTGTTCCTGTTCCGGTGAAAGTAGTGGCAGCACCGGGATACCCAAGCGGGGAGGGGTATGGAAATGACGGCGGGGAGATATCTGTCATCTTCGAGCCGAGATCAAAGAACGAGTATGGGTTCGTGGATACAGACGGATTGAAGAAGACTCTCGCCGCCGCAGCTGCGGCCGCCGCCGCCGCCTTATCCGGATTCCCTATTAAGGACTCGGAGAGGGCTCCCCCAGACAAACCGCTCGCTTTCAGTGCTTCGTGATCTCCTAGGCTGTAAGGCACAGGAAAAGCAAACTTCTCCTTCTTCATTAAAGTTTTCGGTTTCCTCCTCGGTCTGTATTTGTAGTCAGGATGCTCCTTCATATGCATAGCTCTCAGTCGTTTCGCTTCGTCTATAAAAGGTCTTTTCTCTGTCTCCGTTAGGAGTTTCCATTCCGCTCCTAGTCTTTTGCTGATTTCAGAGTTATGCATTTTTGGATTCTCTTGAGCCATTTTCCTCCGTTGTGCACGGGACCACACCATAAACGCATTCATAGGGCGCTTTACGTGATCCGTAGGTTTAGACATGTTCATCCAAGGCACTTTCCCCCCCCCGTCAAGGTAAAACTCCGTCAGTGTCACCTTACTGTTAACTTCCCTTGAGATCTCACAATAGTGATAGTCAGTCAAAGAAATTCAGGCAAGCTGCGTACAAATGCTCGTCGCATGTAACTCGATTTGTCTTGTAAGGAAAGCGTAACGCGTTTAATTATCTGTCGCGATCGCGAATGATTTGACTTACTTTAAAGTTTGTTTTTCATCGTGCTGTTTTGAAACGTATCCGCTTGGTTGAAAGTCCACTACAGCGAACAAGTTCCGTCTATATGGAAATCACTTCACCAAAGTTCAGCTGCAAGACTCATCCAGGAAATTCAAAGAAAAAAATGCACAATACTGAATAAAGAAATGGGAATTCTCTTGTATTCGCAAACATGAAAGTGGTGAACGAGTTTTCTTCCGTAACCATTCTCTGCCAAACGTTCAGCTCCTGCATCCAGTATATGTGTAAGTGGTTGATATCTCTTGCTGCCCCACGTGAAATAGTCCCTTCAATAGCTGGTATACCATGCCCCTCGGAGCATGCGCAATGTGTATCGAGGTAAGTGACAATACTACATGTGCTATAAATGTTCATTCAGAGAAAAGGGGGACGGAGAATGAGCGGAGTGACGAATAAAACATAACACATAGCGCTGATCTGCTTACATTGTACGACAGGAATACGCCATACCGTATTAGTTAATAGAAGGTGAGGATGTACGTAGTTGACTGCTGGTATGCGCCCATTAATGATAGGCTACTCTGTGCTTCAACCAGTAAAAAGGTGATTGGAGGTGACTGAACCTGTGTCTTATTATTATTATTATTATTATTATTATAATTATTATTATTATTATTGTTATTAGACCGGTAGGCCTACTATACTGCCTTGTATGAGCGTATTCTTTAAATAAATCATATTAGACCTAAACATATTTTTAACAAATCCCCTGATGTCTTATTTAAACGTGTGTATTAATGCAACGAATTTTTTAAATCAAAATTATGCTTTAGGAAAATAACAACGACTACATGCGAATTACTTACCTTCATGTAACATTATAAGAATCAGTTTTGATTTTATTGCAGTGGTTTATTGATCACATTAAGAAGAAATCATCAGTATCTGACATTGGTTCTATTGAATAAGGAAGCTTACGGTAACTGCTGTTAACTAAATATCTATCCGAATATTCGACAGATAAATTAGATAGAAGCCGGCAACCTGTCATGTATCTAAATAGCATGCAAATACATTAACGTTATATGAACAACATGCAGTCAAGTGGTTCTCAGTCCAAACGCAATTTATAAAGAAACATGGAATTGCTTCAGAGGAAAGTGACGAGGCGAAAACACTGGTGGTGAAATACAGATGTGACAGAAATGACAGTTAAAAGCCGGTATTCCTATTAAAACGTGTCTGATGTGCGGAAGAAGAAATATTTTGGCGAGCACACCAAAAAAGTATGATGCTACAATATGACAGTAGTAGAAAGAAAAGAACAAGAGGCATTTAACGTAGTAAATTTCAAAGTGTACTGCGCATGAAGCATAATAAATAATTCAAAAAGATCATATGCACAATAGATTTAATAAGAACGAACTGAATAGACCCTGCTGCGAATATGTCTATTAACACACCATGGCAGACAATAAACTAAGCGCATTTCTTTGGACCGATTTCACATTTAATTTTTATTGAATAACTTTATTCGGTGCTTAAGAAAAACGGGTATAAAATTTGATATGAAAGTTGATTTGCACACTTCATTATCACACAATCTGACTACATATATGCTACAACAGTAATGCTTTAATTTATACATATCTATTCACGCCCCGAAAAAATCATACATTTAGCCCGACACTTAATCGCATATGTATCGGGTGTTACTCCTCTTCTCACGGTTGTGGCTGTTCCGTTACCAGTAACATGGACACGTACTGTTCTAACCGCTCCCCAGTGGTTAAACACTAACACTCACACGGGTTATAAGGTAACTGCATTTTCCTCGCAGGTAGATGCAGCGTAAACACTCGTACACCGACATCTCGATAATGACCGTTTTTGTGCTTCTGGTTTTAAATGTTTCTATGACATTCTTATACAGAGCGACTTAGACAACTGTCATTACGGGTCACAAAAAATGCACATAGAACTACAATGACTTCCATGATGTGATTATTGTTTTTATAATGATTTTTTAAAACAAACCGACATCAACATCATGTTACTGAAAATTAAATGTCGGTATCGTAAATCACGATTACCCTCTTACTGCAGCAAAATTAGGGAATTTTTAAAATACCTCAACAAAGTACGGCAATCCGTGTGTAACGCTGGACTACATGACGGAAATACTTTATGGGAAAGTTAAAGATCACTAAAAAACAATAAGAATGTGTTTTATTTAGTAGCATGTGAAGCTTTTATTTCTTCAGATTTGTCTGTTTATTCAGCCAACTGAAATACGTGGTAATAAAAGTGTCAAAATGAACACAATTCTGGCCCCTTAAATTCAATGTAGAAAATTTACATTAAATGTTTTATTATTAATCGAAGAGTAATTGTGAACTGGCCTTAATATATTTTACCTTTTATTTATATATGATGGCATATAGCCTAAGCAATGAATAATAAAATTGCTTTACGGGTGTTCATAATACCCCACTATTTTATAATTGAAACATACAGATGTTTACTTCTCACTCCGTGTGCTACTGTTTCAGCGATTATATACCTTATCACCCAGAAATCTTTCACGGAGTTTCCCGTCTCGAAGAGACTAAGCGACCCGTAAGGTTCGCAACTTAAATCTTCTTTTACTAAAGCAATAGACCGGATCGGCTGAAGATCACATTGTACTTAACGTGGAGTAAATCTAGGCTCAGTTTGCTGTGAGGAAACCAAGTCCATTTATTTCTCCATCTGGTACCCAATCCAAAGTTATTAATAAATATTCAGCATTTATACAGTTGGCTGTGGAAATACAGAGTACGTGCACAGCATGTGGTTAGTAGTTATGAGAACAATTAATTGCAGGAAAATTCCTTCACAGGCACTATAGAGCGCAAATACACATGATTGAATATAGAAAATGGTCCTCCAAGGCATTAAGGTTTTGTTTGGTTTAAAACGTCTGTTTTTTTACCAACTTAAGTACGGCTGAAGAGAAAGTTTAATAAGGTCAGAAAAACCCACGAACGGTGCAACTATTGCGGTACAGAGTATCTTCTTTTTGCTGCCGTTAAAATGATAGAGCAACCTGCCGAGAGGGCGGGTGTTATGAAAGGTGCGGTCGCGGACTGAACAGGCGGTGCATTTAACGCTAATCATCTGTGAACAGGAGCTTCCATCGCCTTCCTGTCTTTCAAAGTTCGCTTGTCCTGTATTCTTCATTGTGCCGCCTAAGCATAATGCTGGAAAAATAATCTATGCACATAATTTCAAATAACGTGAAAATGCGGAGGGAAAATAAATGACATTGCATTGTTGATGATAACCGAATGAAACCGTTTTTAAAAAAAACAAGAAAAGGCTTACATTATTTTCAATAAAAAGAGCATAGACTGGGAAACGCGAAAATACGAGCTCCTATCAACAAATATGTAAAGTCACCGTCCGTATTCATTAACGGAGAGGCATTTTTTACCTTTATCATATTGAACAGATTTATTTTAGAAGGGGATTTATTCTTCTGAATTATAACTATTGTACTCCACAAAATAAATTTCACAGTTTGTTGGAAAGCATTTAAATACACATTAAAGGTGAACTCAGCGGCACATTATATTATATATAATTACTTGACCAGTTCACAATAGCTTGTAGGTGAACCATGACCAATTTATACAGTGTATGTACCGAAAGACTAGCCTACCTTGAAATGCTCAGTACTCAGGGAGATAAAGGACGCTGAGTAAGCTTTTAATTCAATTAATATTTCATTACTTTAACAACTCTTCGATATAATTAATAACCATGTTAATAACTCTGGGCTTGTTCATTTAATTATAAATTACAAAATTTCTTAATGCTTAAATGTATGTACAACGCTTAATCACCGGGGTGAAGACAGTGGTGCGGAGGTAAAATCGAATTAAACTTCAGAGGGACTTCATAATGACATTTTCATGTTGTTTTCCATAGAGCAGTGAGTGGGGGTGTAGTGAGGACGATTAAGACTATTTGTCCTATGGATAAAATCCGCGCCTTTGAAACGTAGAGGGACTAGCCAGCGCAAAGAATTCAATTAAAATGAACGTTGATTTAATGCAAAGTTAAGGCATTTGGCTGGCGCACTCTGCTATGAAATTTGTGCACAATGAAGACCGTACTGTCGGGCTTCTTCGCTACCAAACGCTCCCATATAGGGAGTTAAAGGGAGGATTCCCGCCGATAAAGACGCGCTCAATCCGGCGCAGGGGAGCTCAGCTCTACCACCCAACAGCAATACCGGAGCACCACGTGATTCTCCTTTTCTAAGTCCGATGACACATGATGTGGCCGGTCCGATTTTTTTTATACGATGGTCTAGACCAAAGACTTGCTGAACTGAATACTACACCACTAGTCACAAAACCGTATAAATGAACAATTTTTCGTTGAACACTCTAATCGTCGTAGACGCACTTCACTTTAAACATAATGGACAGTCCTTTTACAACATCCCGTCGTTGTCATCAAGATATTTCAAAAGTATATAAAGGTTTAGACGATTGGCACTAGGAAATACCCTTTGTTATAATTTCAGTGATGGCTGGCAGCACATCCATTGCTGTTTACTGGCATACCCCGGTGCGGAAAAGGAAAAGATCGAATCATTTGCACACAGGAAACTGCTTTCAAGAACAGAGGGACGTCCACTGTCCGCGCGGGCTTTTATCCGCAGATCTTCAGATTATCTTCTGCCTTTTCTTTAACACAATGAACTAAAAAGGCTAAATAACCACATGCGAGTAAGAGGCATTTTAGACCACGGGACTGCTGTTTATTTACTCAAAGATTAAAGGATGTGCATTATCAGAGACAGCTTAAACGGGGTGGGTGGAGACTGAGTTAACCTCCTGCGCATTTTGGGAAAGTCTGCCTCACGGACAGCAGCTGCCTTACAGAAGAACTTCGTCGTTATTTATCAGCATAAAGTTGATATCTTGTTTCCATCTATTATTTTCCCTAATCGAGAGTGAGGGAAATGCTAATTCAACCCAGAAGGAGTCTGCCTGTTTAATATTTTCTGATAGCAAATCCATTTTCCGCACAGATTACTAATATCTTGGATTTATGGTGCTGGATGTAAGGGCATTTCTGTGCATGAATGCAAAAAAAAATATGCAAGGTGTCTTGTATGTTATAATTAATGTAGTCATTCTGATAGTTTAACTGGCCTGTCTTCGTATCAGTATCAGTAGCAAACACAATAATATATTTTGCTGAAAATGCAGCGATGTCTGCAGTTCTTATGTAATTAGAATGGTAAGTCAGTCTGGCACCAGATTTCACCATGAGTATTTTATCAATACTCCCTAAGTGCTAAAACTAAACCACAATTCATTTATAAAAGAATGCAATTCATTAACTAGGATGACAACAACAGTAATAAGTCATTCAAACAAACAAATACTTGAAAGAATATGGGTTTGGTGGGTTCCACCAAGGAGATCAGCTATTATATGGAAAAAATAATGTCACATAATAAATCATTTATATATAAATTTGTCCTGAAGTTATGCAACACCCATGTCCTAGTCTATGTACTCATATACATTAAAATATAGAATACAAATAAAATCTAGAATACAAATTTAAAAAATATCTTTTTCAAATGTGGCAATTATGAATACAAGACAGTTTTGCCTAAAAGTATACAAAATTAAACAGAATCAGAAGTTTAATATATTTAACATTTTATTTAATTTCTCTTTTTTTCAATACTATATTTACATGAAAAGGAATTTCATTTAATGCTAGTTTTTGACACGACAACCTGAAAATTCATCAGTGTAAACAAAGTTTCATAAAATACGAGAAAGACAAGGCGTGTGTTTTACATGTAAAAATGAAAGGGCTCTAAATTAATCCGACACTTTCTAAAAAAAAAAAAAAAGAATCTTCAAAAGCATTCTGAGACTTTAGCGCAGTGACTGTTTTAGTGAAACTGAACAAGCTCAGAATAATTTCTTTATATAGTGTAATAATTCTAATTACACAACCTTAAATTTACGCCAGGGATGAATTTGCTGTCTTTGTTTCAGCGAATGTGGACTTGGGGTGGCAAAGAACCCCCCCCCCCCACCCCACCCC
>JABFEB020000035.1:22141320-22162194 GCA_019775895.2 Stomatorhinus ivindoensis | reverse complement strand
CTCAGCTGGCTTTCAGTCACAGCTTTGTTTTATGGGGCTGAATGGAGAAGGTCTGTTTCCTCTGGGACTGTCGGTTACCAGCAAGTACTGGCTTGGAGCTCAGGGGTCTTGCTGGTTTTCTATGTTGCCGGTGTGCTATGCCACACGTGTCTTGTTTTGGGCTTATCCTGTGTGTGTCCTGGTTTTTCAGTTCTTGCCCCTTTTAGGTTCTCTAGTTCCTGGTCTGAGATCGTCAGCCCAGACTCTCCCCCCTGGTTCATCTCATCCTGGGACTGTCCACCCAGACAGCAGCCCATGTCTCCCTCACTCCCCATTTCCAGAAATGTTGGACTGTTGGTCTCAGGGCGCAGAAGACCTGGCATGATGGATTTATAGTCGGCTCAGGTTGAGATGTTTGACCTTGGTGTGGAAAGCCAATAAATGCTTGAAACCAGTAAGCACTTATGTCCACCTTATGACACAGTGACCTGCGACTGAAAAACAACTGTGATGCAATTAACGTACATTAAAGAAACAAGACTGCAGAAATAATAAATTTTACAGGTTATTGAAGTCAAATCCCTTATGTTAAAAGCCTTTGGTTGTAAACTTTGTATTCATTTTATAAAACAAGTTGCACGTCAGTGACATTCGCACCAGAAGGGCGACATGACGTCTCCGCATGCAGAAACTGGAGTTGCCACATGTGTGTAATGTAACTGATGCATTGGCATTATTTTTTCCTGAATCGGCAAATTTAAGCAGCCATCTGGGAAGCAAAGGACAATAGGGCGCCTTCCTCTCTCTGGCTGTTTTATTAAGCTAGGTCCTCCCAAGGACTGGGAGCCAGATGATGGCCCATCTCTCCAGTGAGGGCACTGGTCTGCTTCTTAAGCGAGGAGATGCTGCCCAGCCCAGTAATGGGGTAGCTACAAGAGCCAACAAGTAGCCAGTGTCATATCAAAGTACTGGCTCTGTTAAATTGGGGGAGGGAGTGAGGTAGGGGTGAACAGGCCAAGACACAAAGACATACTTGGTTGAACTCATTTTCTGAGGTGCGCCACTTTGGGCCGGCGAGGTCATCAGAAAGGCCCTGAGAAAGGCGGACGGGCTTCAGTCTAACACAGGAAGCCTCCGGTCCCCTTTTCCGCCTGCTAACATTTAGCCCGCAGAGTTTGACGGTCAAGGAAGCCCCTCAATGCCGAATCTCAAGCTATCGCAAACACCTCGCCTGCATCTTCTGTTTATCGTAATTTAATCTCAGTTTATTGCAAGCATTAATCTCAACTGAGCAACTGCATCATCAGAGGGGGGGGGCGCATTCCTGGGCCAAGTAGGACAACGGGACAAGGAGCAGGACAACGCTGCTTGGGTGCCAGATTGTGCACAGCCATCATAAATAAATACACACATGCATAACGCACAAAGCATGCAAAATGAGCTTTGCAAAGAAAATCACTCAAGAAAAGTCAAAAGCTGTGCCGGTCTCATGTCTACTCTTAATATTTAGATTCACAAGGAAAACATTACCTGAATATGTAGGACAATAGTTCGCGAAAGCATATGGCAGACCTCTGATAGAATTTCATCCTGGGAAACCAAACATGCAAACTCTGCAAAACTAGCCATAATAAAATACAGTGACATGCGGGCAAAACACAACATCCTCACTCAGAGGAGGATCCTGATCACCGCATGGGGACAGTGAGAGAGACACAGGCAATGAGCTGGCGGAGGTCACCCCAGCCACGGACGAACCCTTGAGAGCTGTCACTTCTGGATAGGTTTCAGCTACCCCTCCCTGGGAGAGCAGTTAAGACCCCTGCCGCTCATCCAGCCATGAAGTACAGAACAGCGGCGATGTACATGGAGATCGGCTGCTTCGTGGTCTGCCTGATGGGGTGGGCCTTGGTGTGCTCCACTCTGCCCACTGAATACTGGAACATCTCAACCCTCGACCAGGGTATCCTGACCGCCGCGAACTTCTTCTCCAACCTGTGGAAGGACTGCGTTTCTGATTCCACCGGGGTATCTGATTGCAAGGAATTCCCATCTCTCCTGGCGCTTGAGTGTAAGTGAAACCCCTTTCATTTCCTGCTCCGCAGGAACGGAGTCGGGCTCGTAATGAATTTGTGATAACAGCTCGTTTTCTGTTCTTTCATGGCAGTCGTCTGCTAACTCTAAAAGTGACAAACATGCTGGTATTCCCCCCAAACACTGGTCTTTCATTCTGCCTGCCTCGTTCCCCAGTGGGAAAGGGCACATAGATTATTTTGGGGAATTTGAGGAGTTCACTGGGTCGAGATGTTTCTCCAACATATTGCAAAATCATTATGATCCTGAGTTCTGTGCTGGCTGTGGCTTAAATATCGTGAAATTTCATTTGAAATCACCATTGTCATTTAACATCTTTACATATCGATAATCAATCGATTTCAGTGTCTACGTTTTCTCACTGTTGACTATCAATATATTAAATATCTTGGTAACTGCAGTGACGGCAGAGCCGCAAACAGCATCACTGATGGTGTGAGGATTTGTGGCACTATAGGTTACAGAAACTAATAAAACTAGTTATACGAATGGGTATAATTTTTGTTTGAAATTTAAGCAATGGCAAAGAAGCTTAATTTCAAATCAACACAGAATTGTTTCATATTTGACACAAATAACTAGGTATTGTAGTAGTTGTGGACATACAATTAAATACAAGAAAAAATAAATAAATAATGTTTATTTTCACATGAGATGTTTCCTTTCGTCTTCCAGCTGCGTGTCCAGTACAGGGTAGAGGGCTGCGCCCATGTACTAGTATGGAGAGAGAAAGCTGCAGATTATATTGCCAATTCAACCAATAGGGGGCGTGCTTTCTGCACAGCCACAGCTCAAAATAATCCAGTTACAGTGCAACTTTAAAAATGTGTACCTGGTTGTTGAGCTACATAATTTCCGAGCGCAGTTGGGATGTGGAACGTGTGTGCCCCCCCCCCCCCCACTAGTGAACATCCATATGTGTCGAGCGCTCGTCATCATGGCCGTCATACTGAGCTTCTTCGGAGTCGTTCTCTCTCTGGTGGGAATGAAGTGCACCAAGATCGGCGGGTCGGACGTTGCCAATGCAAGGGTCACTTTCGCAGCAGGAATAAACTACATGGTTGCAGGTATGTAATTCCCAGAGTCACCCCCCACAATGCCCGGAGTATTCACGCTAAGCTAATAGGATTTTCTTACAGGGTTTTGTGCCATTATTGCATACTCCTGGTATGGCAATAAGATCCGGAAAGAATTTGTCAATCCTAATTTCAAGCCCCAAAAGTAAGTAAAGCTTGACGCATCGCTCCAAATATCACAAGTGCTGATCCAGTGGACACACAGCTCAAGAAGACCTTGAACAGTATAAATCTGCCGTTGACGTCACCCTCACCAATGCATTATGGGTTTTTCTTTACACAGATTCGAATTTGGAGCAGCTCTCTTTGTGGGCTGGGGGGGCTCCTCTCTGCTCATCGTAGGGGGCTTTGTTTTCAGCTTCTTTGCCAAAAAGGAAGGTCTGCGGTGCAGGTATGGTGATGCCGTCTCCTCCTGCTACGGCACCGGCTGTCTCCTCCTGGTCCAAGCCCCACCCTGAGCTCTGTGCCTTTCTCTCCCCGCACTCCTGTGCCTTCAGACCCACCCTCCAGCCGGAGTCCCCGTCCTGCACACCAGCTCGAACGCGGAGGACTACTATAATATCACTGCCACTCAAAGAGGTGTCCGAGGGCAGAAAAACCAGGGCCACCATGACCCTCAGCAGAGCCCCCACTGACACCTACGTGTAGCCTACTGCACCCTGTCCCTGGCTCAATAAGGGAGGGGCTTGTGTTTCACTTATTTAACCATTCAGACTTCATTATATGACATCACTGCATTAATTAAAACCAGTATTTGCTGTTAAGCAGCAAGGTGCACAGATTTCTAGGGTCATGTCATAGATATAGGAATATACATATAGACACACAAATGACAATGCCGACTACAAGGCTCTAACCGGCAGTTTCCCGTTACAGGGACAAAGGCTTGGCCAGCTGAGCCACACACTGCCCCTGATGGCTGCAAGCCTTGAGTTTGAAAATGAGAAAAAAAAAGATCATTGTAGTGATGTCATACAGTGAAGTCTGTGATTGGCTGAAACGCAAGTCCCTCCCTTGATGACCCGGGACACGTCGAACTCTGTAAAATGAGGATGTCAGCAACCTGCATGCGTTCTGCTCTGCATGGATGCACCTCTGGATTTTCATTTACGACTTTTTAATGTGATATACATTTTTAATACATGAAAAATACAATTCGCATAAGAACTGAGCTGAACAGTTTACACTATTACTTATTACTTTAGAAGCCAAACTATCTGTTTGTGGTGGGTATTTTCTTCCCAAAAAAAAAAAAAAAGACTTTTTTTACATCTAAACAGCTAAAAGTCACCACAGATGTACTGAATACCAAATGACTTCTTTGGTACAATTCAGGGACAATTCAAACATTTAACTTAGATTTGAAAATAGACCTCTGTTCAGGACTGCAGTAATACACCATCCTCAGTCCAACACTACAAAAATAAGTCAACAGTTCAAATTAAATCAAAGTTCAGGATCTTTTTCAAAAAAATAGTGTGCAAATATTACCTTTACAAATCAATACAACATATTACAATTCAGTTTGAATTTACATGTTCACTCTGTAAATTCCTATCATCTAAATAGATGGCATGTAGAAAAAAACAATATTGCATAAATAGGAAAACCTGTTTTAATCATTTCATGGCAAACTAATTTTCTACATTTTGACCAATGCTGTGTATGTGTTTACTGGACACATTGACATTTAATATATTTCGAATTTTATGAATATGGAAAGTCACACGTATATATAATTTCAGGCAAAACAAGCCCTAGAGTACTAATATAGGAAATGTAACTTCTTGCTTAAAAAATTTAAAACACTTTATATATTTATTGGTATGTATTGTGTTTATGAAAATTCTATGTTAAAATCTTTAGGAAACCTGAACAAACACTTATCTGAAAGGTGCATTAACCTGTAATGTATTGCAGCATTATGATGGAACGTGAAAAGAAAATATCCGTAGGCTAAAAAGACTTGGAGAATTAGCCCTGCTCTCTGTTATTCCACTGACATCAGGAGAGGTAGCCTTTACATAGAAAACACTGATGCACCATTCAGTGGCAACAGCCGTAAATATGGACAAAGGCAACGCGAAGTCAGCTCTGGGACGGCGTAGGCATACCGTAAGCATCTCTATATGAGGGTATGTACACGCCAAACTGTGCAGTGCATAAACAGCGGTGCACCTGTGGAACGATTCATTGTCTAACTAATGAAGTTCCCTTTAATGAATTGTGTTAAAATGTAGCCAGTTAGATCACATAACGAGGACATTGATAACTTGCGGTGGTTAGTTTAGTTTCTTTTGTTTTTAATACAGTCCCTAATATCCTCACCACTCACATTTTGTCATTTAACCAAATAATCTACATATTTATTGTCCTTCATAGAAAAATGCATCTAAGACTCAACAAATATAAAAATAACAGCCATCTATTTGCAATATCCTAATTTTGTTCTACAAATAACATTACTAAACAGGCACAAATAACAGTGAGATACATTTCCAGTATATGACACTGCTGCTGTACCTTAGAAACTTGTTCTATTGCGAAGGAAGTCATTTACATGAAGGTAGCTGGTCCCTTCATCCTTTGATAATAATTACATTGCATCTGAGATGCTCCAGTCGCTGACCGTCACAATGCTGCTTTTCATGGTACTGGGGGCGTCCACATCATTCTGACCTATAGGGGAGTAAGACAATATGTGTCATTTAATATACACACAATGAGTCAAATTATTATGACTATAATGTTGACTGTCTAGTAAAAATGATGCAAGTCAAAGTGTGGGACAAATTAGACCGTAGGCAAACATTCAGTATCCATAGTTGACACGTGGAATGCGACTGTGGAATTGACAGGGATAAAGATGAGGGCCAAATCATTACGACCAGGCGACCGGGTCAGAACACCCCCGAAACGTCAAGGCTTGTGGGCTGAAGGGAAAAACTGGGAACCACTGATATGGTGTTTGGGTGGGCGGGACTAATTAGTGCAAGAAGTGAATGAAGGCGATCCTGTGTGGTACTAACCCACAGGACAACTGTGGTGCAAACGGCAGGTAATTTTGAACGTGCTACCCCCCATCACGTTAAGAAGCATCCTGCCTAGAAACAGTAAAAGTGGATCCATCTATTCTAACTGCACATATACCATTGCTAATTTATTTTTATAACGTTTAAATATTCGTATATAATAAACTACATTTTATTTATTTATGTAGCTTTGCAAAATACTGCTTTCGGTATATATATTGTGTACAATCTGATTGCACATTTTCGCTGTTTACACTATGCGTACTGTCCTTCTACCTGGTCTGTTTGGCACTATATGTATGTCTGTCTACACTATCTCCTTGCTGCTGTGTGCACCACAAAACCCACTGGGATCAATAAAGCTATAAAGTCAATCTTCCTTTTATCTGGGTAGTAAGTGTATAACTGGAAAACATTCAATTTACTTCGCTACATAATTGAATAAGTTACGGATTAGCCAAACAATATACGCTTGTGGTCAAGTCAAAAATACACGAGTATACTGGACAGATGCTGAAAATACTGGGGTGACTTTAAAAGATGTTTTCAAATGGCTGACAGACAAAGTCATAGTTTTACACTAACATGAAGCATCTTTATTGCATGCCTAATACTTTTTGCACAGTATTGTACAATTCAGTGGAATAGCTGTTAATGAATAAAATATAGTGCAGCTTTCCTCATTTTCTACACTATTCCACAACATTTATAATGCTTCACAGTAATTATATATATCTCTTCCAGTAGTACCTTTGTGCGTTTTTCCCACTGAGGAGCCCCAGACGCTGGTATTGCTGGAATCAAAGCTCTTTTTCACAGGCATGTCCTGCAGCTTGGGTGCTGGTGACTTGTCCTCCAGAGAGGAAATATCCCAGTCGTCATCGTCATCTTCATCTGTTTTTGAACTCTGATAATACAGGACAGTCAAATCACTATCCAATGAATGACCACATGAACGCTAAAGTTATTCTGAGGTTCTCATGTGTGTTTTTATCCCGGAGTGCCTTCAAGTTCATGATGCATTTCTCTTCAATTTCCAGGGCAACATCATCCCTGCCAATGTTTCTTTTAAAGCAGAAAATCTCTCAGTCTTTGCCACAGAAGCTCCAGTCAAACCTTCCCCTACATCCGTGCTGGTGCTGTGTTTTTGTACGTGGGCCGGACCATGCTGGGATGCCGACGGCTTCGGTCACTCAGGAGCCGATCCTGTGTGGTGGCACCTATCCTATACTTACTTTGCATCCCTCGTTGAGCCACCGGCATTAACCTGATTAACGCGACAATGACAAATAGAGCGACTGGCAGAGATGGGAGACCCGGTACCGTCAGGTCACAATCATGACCTTCAAAAGCCTTACAGCAGACCAGCAGGTTTTACGGGGTAAAGCTATATACAGTATAATAAGTGGTACTTATTAGGCACTCTCTTACTGCAGGAACCTTTTTTGCAACACAAATCTTTATCAGGAACCAATTCTGTCGCGTTCACAGCAGAGGAACTCGGCCCGACTGTAGTTCCTGAATCTTTTTTTAGTCCCTGCTTTGGACTATTTACTCTTTGCCTGACCAAGAACTACTGGGTGGGACTTATAGCCATAACTTGGAAGTTAAGAAAAAGAAGAGAGAGAGAAGTAGCTGAGCAAAAACTGAGCAGGTGGAATTATTTTTGTGTCTCAATTAAATGAAATGCATTAATCAATACGTTTTTTTCTTATATATCCATATTTCTACATCTGAAAATTTGATCGTCAACTATTATACTTCTGCTTAATATTGCTGGTGCAGGATAATGTTACATTACTTTTTTTCTGTGGAAAACGAACTATCAATCTGTTGGCCAGATTTAACTTGGAACTTGAAAATATCCAACCTTTCCCAATAACAATATACATCATGGCCAACCCTCATATTTATGCATTATTTTTCTACAGCTCAGCACAAAAAGACAGGAAGTGACCTGCAAATGCATGACACATTTCACGTGTGAAAATATCTTTCTTAGATCGAAAGACACCAAGGACAATTAAACTTACAGAGGCATATGAAATTAATACTATTATAAGTTTGAATTTTTTTTACAGACCGCATAAATTACACTTCAGGTAAGAATGTCTTTTCCCTATAGTATGATATGCACAGATGTACTTTTGAGAGTGTTTAACTTACAATATAAAACATACTGAATGTACTGTTACGTCATGTTCCTGATCTTCCTTACCTTGAGTTCCTGCACGATATTACTCTTGTCCGGTAAAACGTTCACCCCTCCCAATGGTTTCTTCACCTCACGATCTGTAAGTTTCTTCTCTAGGTCCTTAGTCAGGTCTTTGACCATGTGACCTTGGCAGTTAAAGAAATTTAAGTGAGCAAAAACTATTTGTGTACACCGAGTTAAAAAACAGTCATCACACTTTTCAGTCATAAAAAACCAAGTTCTGGACCATAATGGTGCTTTTCCACTGGCATACAGGAACCAGGCCGTACCCGACCTGTACCGCGAAGAGAGACTAGCTACAGCGCAGTTCCAGCTCGCTTCGGTTTTCCACTGCAGAAGAGTCGGCTCAATAAAGACCGGGTTTGGGGAGAAATGGTGACATAAAACCAACGACAAGCTAATTTACACACACAGTGTACGTCACGATTAGCTAGGTGCTAATTTGCACTGGCACGTCTGTGAGAATGTGATTTGCAAGTATGTGACGCTACTGGAATTAGCATGAACTTGTTTAAATTTGCTTTATGAATCCATTCCTTTCAGCTGGTTCTATAGTACAGTGGTACCTCAGTTCTCAAACTCATTAGAACTCGAATTTCTTAAAAGTCGAACCAACCAGTTTGAAAAAATTACCTAGAACTCGATATGAATCTCAAAAGTCAAACCGCGAATGCTGACCTAAAAACGTGTGAGGAAATGAGTCACGCAGCACGTCTCTCATCGGAAACAGAGGGTAATGCTTCAGGCTCAGCCTTGCATTCGCTGTGACAGCACCCTGCATGTTTACACTAGCTGAATACATATATTTAGATAGTAAAATACATTTAGACAATGGTAGACAGTAACAGTAATTATATAAATACATTTAAAAATAAAGATTTCTTATTATTTTAATATTAATAAACCATTAATACATTTAATTATCATATTATCGTCATGCTGAGCTGGGATGGAACAGAGACAAAGGTGCGGACGTCAGGGTATCAGGGAATACGGGGTTTAATTACAGGTAAGGCAGGCAAAATGCAGATGGACAATAAAATGACTGGACTGGGGAAACAAACTGAAACGCGGACGAAATACAGAGGACTAATGACAACAACCAGAAACAGCTGATCACACGGGGATTCCACACGAGGTTAATGAGGGGGCGTGGCTCACGGAAGAAGTGGACGATCGGGGCAGGACACATTGTTTGCAAAGTAAGAAAATAAATGTATCCAAATTACTGTTTTGATAAATGTGCTTAGACATGTTTAGTACAGCATATGCTCTTGTTTTATCTGGTTCATTTTGTGTTTAAATGCTAAAAAAACATTTAGGTGTAATTTTTTGGGGCCAGGAACCAATTAATTGGTTTTCCATTATTTCATATGGGGAAAATTTGATCACAACCCGAACTTTTTAGGATTCGAATGGATTCTGAATGGATTAAATTCAAGTTCTGAGGTACCACCGATTAAAAAAAAAAAAAATTTAAGTAGAAGGTTCGATGTTTTCAAGTTCCAAGTTATCGGGAATGCATTAACATCACTATGCAGTGTTTCCCGTACCGTGATATTAGGGGGGCACCCAGACCCCCCAACAGCACCTGCCGCCCCCCTTTGAAGGTCAAGTTAATTTTATTTTCTATATAGCACCATATTACAACAGAAGTCATTTAAGGTTACCTTTCCTATAAAACAGGTCTATATATTATCTTTTTATTAAACAAACTAAATAACCTTATATTATTTATTTACACAAAAGCTTGTCATTTTTGTTCACAGTCGTGTGTTTACAATTCTTTGCTCTCTGTATCGCGCGTGGCGGAGTTCCGCCCCGATGCACGCGCGCACAGGTGAGCTCACTCCCACCAGCAGACAGAGAAGCGCGTCGGAAAATACGTCGCGTCAACCAGCTGAAAAGCAGCCAAAAATATCTGCGGTTTTTTGACTGCTGTCATTAAAAGAAACACAAACACCATGAATCCTGTCACCCTGGGTGATACTACTACTAATGAATAATGCATCGAATATACGCCCTTTTCTTCAGAACTCCGACATCTCTATGCATTTCGACCAATCAGGTGGTGATGACATAGCCAGCCGAGTTCAGTCACGCTTTCGGCCTCGCTAGTACAGGTACCGCTCAGTTCTCGGCGGCAGTGGAAAAGCACCATAAGATACACAATATGGCAGGAACTTGCATCCCTCTATCCTCCAACCGCTGACCCTAATCAGGAACATGGGGGGCGGATTAGACCTTGTCCCCGGCAAAACAAGGCCAGCACGTACATTGGGGAGATGCCAGCCCATCAGACTATTGCAAGATAGGCAACCAATTAACCTCGTTCTTTGGACTGCATGAAGAACCCCACATAACATGGGGGTGACACACAGGCCACAGCAGTGAACCCCCCGACCCTGCAGGAGACAGGCAGCATACCCCATGATAAAGCAGACAACTGTAATTCTGAAATTAACGGGCTGGCCAGCGACAGACGACCCCCACAAGCTCCTCACTCTTAGCTGCCTTCTCTTCTCTTCCCGTCGGCTGCTTGTAGCTCTGCAGCCTCTGCAGGTCGATCTCCTCCATGTCACTTCCTTCTGTCCAGTCGGTGTCACTCCCAGCTGGCGGCACACGGGCTGCCATCGGGCCGCTCACGCTGATCACTGCCGGTCTGGGACCCTGCACCCTCCGCTGGGGGGGCTCTTCCTCCTCCTCAGAATCCTCAGAATCCTCATCTGAGCTGAAGGGAGGAGTCCTGGGGAGGGATATCCAATTGACGAGTTCCACTCCAACAACCGGGCCGTTGAGCGAAATGATCGCCGAGTGAAAATCACGGATTTTGGAAAATGAATTTTTATTACTGTTGTATTTGTGAATGATCACTAACTGAGGTAGTCGCTAAATGGGGAAATGCCTCTTACTTATCCAGTACCTTAGCGTGGAGGTCTTGATCAGAGTGCCCATCTTGCTCCTCGGGGCTGGCAGAGGGGCCGCGTGGAGCCTGGGGGCCGACTTTGACACCACCTGGGTCACCCCAGAGGGCAGGCTACTAGACCTGGCTCTCACCTGACTCTCTTCGGAGGAAAATCAGATCGAGAACTCTGTCATGAGCAAACACAGTGTGTTGTTTCTTAAATACAACACAACTGACTGCGTTTAAAGCATAATGCCACCCAGGACCGACCTTCGAGCGGCTGCTCGGACCTGGCGCGGAGCTCAGGCGCCGAGTCTCCCTCCGTTTCCCTCTCTTTCACCCTTACGGACAGCGAGCGGAAGAGGTCTTCCCGAACCTTCCGACACTCCGGAAACCGGCCTTCCCGTTTCTCTCGTTCAAAAGACACTTTAGCCAAGGCGTTCTTTAGCTCGCCATTCGACAGTCTACTGGCCTCCTGAGAAAAAAAAACATGTATTAGAGACCGTGGCTCCAGTATGTGAGCATCACACACAGGAAGTCACTTACTGCTTGAATGCCAAGAGCTTCAAGCTTTTCCGCCAGAGTCTGCTCAAGGATCGGCCGCAGTTCCTTCTTTATGTTTGGGTTTTTCCTAAGGATGCTTATTGACGACTGCCTTGTAATTTCCGCCTTCTTCTCCGAGATGCTGCTAGAATCTGTGGAAACGCAGCTTGGTCACCACAGAGACAATGCGGCCGACTCTGTGCAACGCTTACGGGTCTCGCCGACGGGATTATCTTGCTCATTTCCCCCGCTCATACATTCGCATGGAAATACGGATGCGCAAACACGGCACGGAAGGAGAAACAGATGAGGATGAAGGACAAAAGCCAGGATTTATGGCGGCTGCGATCTGAAGCGTTTGCCGTGTCAGTGACTTTGATGCGACTTGTGTCACGCGGCAGAGACGCTGTGGAAGGACACATCCATGCAAACGGCCATGCAGTCCGAACAGGATGTATCCTGTTACCTTTATCCTCCTCTGAAAGCTCCGCTATAGGATCCAGTTTACGGACAGAAGCAGACTGGTCTATTCAGACAGCACAAACAGAACAGACAGGCGGTAATATGAGTTTCATAGGACCGCTACACCTAAAACCCACTCGTATGTTTTTTTTTTTCTTGTTGTCATTCTGCAAGTGGTTTACACAAGTACAATGGAATTTACTGAATGTACGACTACAAATCCCTGATTCATGACGACCAAACATCCAGAATTAATATCTGCTAGCTTAACGCGAGTTTCTAGCTTGTAATGAGTTTGGTATGAAGAGAATAGTCGTTTTATTACAATTAGTCTTCGGATATCATTCATTACTATAATAAAATAGTAAATATTGAAATATTGAACAGATAACTGATACAATGCTCACACGAGAAATTCCCTTAAGATCGAGAGAAGCCTTGATTTTAGGAGGTACGATCAAACTTACCATGTGCCTGCGACTTGGGCTTAGGCTCGGGGACAGAAGAAACGACTGAAATGTAGAAGACGAGGACAGGACAGGTTTACACATGGCGCATAACTCGGTGTTCAAAAACGAAACCGACAGTCTTAAATGTTTAAGCTGGAGTCTAATCGAAATGGGCAGAAAAAGCTGGTTATTAGCGGACTGTTTTAGTCATCAGCAAGTTAAAGTTTGATATCCTACAGAGGCAGTAGTGATACCTGTCTGTTCTGCTGCCCTTGTAGGGGGGAGGGCTGTGAGCTTTTTCATCTGCAACAGAATAAGGAAAAAGACAAGATAGCACGTAAACATGAAGTGTATTCATCTCTTACTGGATTCAAAGTTAGAATTGACATCATGGTTCTCTATAATGATTTTTTACCCCCTTAATTTTAAATGTTCATTGCACTCATTAAACTGCAAAAAGAAACAGAACAAATCATGACTGTGCCAGACATGTGATTGACCCTGGAGCGGCAGATCAACTTCTGACAACAGAAAGGAAACATTCAATCGGGGTAACCAAAACAGCCACACAGAAGTTCCGTGCAGTACCTAAAGTGGCAGTGGGGTATTTTGTTTGAAATGCTTTCTTTGTTGATTGGTTATGCAAATAGTCTGCCTCTGAAATGCAATACAAACACTGCAAACTCAGAAAACAAACCAGGTAAATTATAATTTAATAATAACAAAAAATGGATTTGTGGACAAATGAAGTGGCCCAGGCTTTAACTGCAATCTGGTTGGAAGGACCAGAGATCAGGATAGAATGAAAAGAAATAAAAGTATTTTGTATAATATAATAGGGCAGCGTGGTATTGGAAAATTTCTAAGTAGTGGAATGTGATTTTGTTTGAAAAAAATATTGGGGTATTTATAAAACTAAAAAGAATTCAACATAAATATCACAAAAACCCGTCTAGGAGTGATTTAAACAGCAAGGATGAAAATGACGCATGCAGCGCTCATGCAAAAGCAGAGGAGGGAAACTTTAAACTGATTTTTAAACATATACTAAACAATCTTGAAAGGTAATTAAAATTTTAATTGCAAAAACTGATCATTTTTTCCCTATGACAGATTAAAAATGTTTCTGCGAAACTTAAACTCCCTGTGCTATAATGTCTGTGTTCAGAATCGAAAGGAAGAAAAAGGCTAATCTTAATGTAGCTGACTGGTAGTAAGAATTGCACAAAAGTAAGGTACTTGGTGCAGTGGAAAAGTGCCCTGTAAGAATTATGAGATGTTTGAGACTCTGGGGAAAAGTAGGAACGCTAGTTTTGATACATCTGATGTGAAACGATGCAGGAAAGCTGTTGTATGAAAGATTAATTGTGCAGCCCTAATTCAAAGACAGAGCCACTGAGTTCCTGTTTCAATTAAAAAAAGACAAACTTAAAACTTAATAAACTCTGAAATTGGTGCCACTTTTCATTATAAAAAAATCTGGATTTTGTGGATTCGTGTTGTAAAATGAGGAAAAAAATGTTCCATGTCAACGTTAAAAAACCTAAATATTAAACGTACATATTTTGATTAAATGTTATTTTTAACCTGTTTTGATTGGTCCAACTAAACCAACTATAAAAAGACAGAATGGTCCCATAATGGAAACAGTGGTGTGCTAATTATCAGCACAAACACAGATTGGGCCTGGAGTGCTCATTGAGGATATCCTGAACAAGGCCTGGAGCCTCGCATCACTTCCTGTCTCCCTTCTCTCCCCAGGATGTCCTGACCTGCTCTCTCTGAGACATGATCAGCTCCCGTTGCTCCTGCAGTTTCCAGTCCAGCTCCTCCATCCGCTTCCGGTTCCTGTCCTCCTCGCTGCTGGCAGAGTGACGGAGTCTGTGTACGTCCTCGAGAAGCTGAGCGACAGGGCCCGAGAGAAGCAGAAACGCAGGTCAGCGTGGCCGTGCTTATGAAATAAAATCTAGCTGGTTTGCTATGAACCTGGCGCATTTGGCCTTTGAACAGACATTCATTTGATAAGTGCTTATGATTGCAGACAGAATCCACTGGGACAAAATGGCCTTCATGTATGTCACCTGATTCTTTTCCTTTCCGTGAGAGTCTTGAAGCTTCTGCATTCTGGACACCCACTTGTCTTCCTGCAAAGTGCAAGCAGGCTTTAGCGGCACGCATGGGATGTCAGCGCTCCACGGCACGCGCTCCACGCCACGCTGCCCAGACCTGCTTCTTCAGCTGCTGTTGGAGCTTCTGGATGTCCTGCTGGTGTTTCTCGCCAAAGGTGCCTGTCAGTTGCACCTTCTCTTCCTGCAGAGCTAAAATGTTCACCCTCATCTTCTGACTGGACTCCTCCAATTCAGAGACTTGCTAATCAAAATTAACCAAACGAACAAAGAAAAGCACTTAGCGACCCATAAAAAAGTAGCATTTTAAACGTGGATTGTGTGTAAAACTCATGATTCACGGCTTTATATATAAACTACGACAAAGTGTGAAGTCCTGAAGTACAGCAGCGGGTGGTTTTTCGAATCAGGCAGAAAGGAACATTAGAAACTGAACACTTTATACACATCTGCATCACTGCAAGCTCAAAACTGAATAATCCTGTTAGATCCTACTGGCACTATAAAGCTATTTGTTTTCTTCTTTGCACTTTACTCAAGTGGAAAATGTTCCAGGTCCTTACACCTTGCAGAAAAGTGTTCTTAGTAGACAGCTCCTTGGCCTCCTTGAGGAACATCAACCTCATTTCTTCCATCTGCGCTTTCTGCCGTTCCTTCTCCTCCTCCTTCCACCTCTCCAAGATCTTCAGCATTTCTTCTTCCTTGGAACGCTGACTCTGCTCCTGAAAGATCAATGCCCATTCATTAAATAAGTGACAGATTCCCACAAATTAATATTCACTGTAACAATTCAGATTAACGATTGCTTACAGTTGCCCTAATTCTTAACGGCTCAAGACAACTTGCCAGTTTTGCCCGTTTTTACAACCGTTTGCTGTAACATATAAACTATTTTACTAGAGCAAGTCAGGATAAACACTTTGCTCATAGGTCTCTCCTGGGACTGGAACCAACAACCATGTGGTTACAGTATTCTGTACTTACCTGAGAGGCTTTGGTGATGCATGTCTGCTGCGTCTCTAGTTGGGATCTGGTCAGAGTTAACTGTTCCCTCAGCTTATTGATCTCCTCCTGCAGTTTCAGCGACTGCACTTTCTTCTGATTCTCAGACAATAATTCTCAAAAAAAAGTAACAAATGACCAAATAAAACATCAATATCAATGCACTCAAAGGTATATCATCTGACAACAACCCCATCCAGCCATATAAAATATTAGGCTAAATTAGATCAATATACTAAAATCCATCCATCTCCATTTATAATTTATCCAGTTATCTAATCAAGGGGCATGCGCTTGCTGAAGTGATAAAGAACATACTGATATCATACTCCTCCGGATGTCGCCTCTGCATATGGCTTTGGAGAAACGAATAGTTCATGAAGGCTTTGTCACAGTGATGGCACTGAAAAGGAAAGGAAGTCAGACTTGAAGAGAAGGTCAATCTGGGGACACTGAGTTTTCTAATAATTTCAGTGGAACGCATTTTCACACATGTGGCCTGAGCGCTACAGGTCAGATTAGGGTGTGAACACTGTGTGCCCTGAAGGTTGTGACGGTGAGGCCCAAGCACCAGGAGAGAGGCGGATCTGCTCCGCAGATGGAGGGAGCAACCATTAGCCAGACAAGTGTCAGATATGGTGACCGATTGAAGAACGGACTGGTGAGAGCAGTACCCCAAGATGTATTTTCATAAGGAAAAGGAGATACGACCTACTGTTTAAATGAGACATCAGAACCCTGACCTAGAACAGAAACTGACATAGCTCTCTACGGTAACAGCAATCCTTCACCAGCAATCAGACCTCATTCTTACCGAACCTAATTAAAACACAGAAGATGCCCTGGTTCCTGTCTAGGTTTCTCGGGAACGATGACCTGCCCCTGACATTCCAGTGTCAGTAGGAGCCACGAAACGGTCGCCCTGACGATTACCGCAGCTACACCTCCTGCCTGGCAGCCCATAACGCATCTGAAGAGGAGCCCAGGATGGTTTTAGATTCCCTGTTAGTGACACCGTGGCAAATGTTAAACCAAAGTTACCTATGAAATCAAACTGGCCGTCCAGAGAATGACGTCACAGGGAAACCCTTAAGGCCGTGTATCTGACACACTCTTCTGATGCAGCTTCTGTTAATCTTGTGGATCGTACAAAACAACGAGGAAGAATACGACCACAAATTCACAGACATCATATCCCTATTGTCTTGTGCAGGTTTATTGGCTAAACAATACACTTTTCTTTCTCAGTTTCTGCATGACTGAACCGGCTTTCTTTGCAACCTTAATCCCAAATGACACAAAGCACTTGAGCCCTTGCTGTACCATCCTATTAATTATTGAGCTGCACAGGGACCAGCCGTCGCCATTTCTGTTTTGACTCCTCGCCTAGCAACCACGCCGCGTCACGTCGCAGCTGAGGTTATACCCTGGCAACGGCGGGCCGTAGCTGACAGCACGTTCGACACACACGGGGAAACAAAGGGTCCCCGGCCACCAGCACACGCCTTGTTTGCCATTCCGGTGTCGTTTAGCTGTGATTTGAGGTCTCCGGCGAAAACAAACAGCTGCTTGTTTGCATACATGTGTGGCTTTATCAGTACGATGGCAAGCCCGCTCGAGAGGAGCCGTAAGGAAAAGACTCGGCATGTGGCCATGCTGCTGTGGCAGGACAGCGGCCGAAACACGTTATCTTGCACAAGTATGATCCGGCGGCCGGGTACACCTCCTTTATCTCGGCCACAGCACTGCTGGCCCATTACATATAAGTGGATTAGCAACCATTGTTACCACCCTGCACCATCTGCTCTCTAAACTGCCTTTTACTGATGCAAATAAGTGTGCTGATGATTACCAACAATAACTCACATGTAAGCACCACATTGTATTTCTGTGTCCTCCTCCGAGCATCGCTAATCGCTATATGCCTTTCTCTACCACCCGAGACCAGCTGGATTGAAATCGGCGCCATTGTTGACTCCAAGAACAACGGCGGAGGCTGGTGATGGGGACGAATCCATCCGCCACAGCAGCCCTACCTTATGGTAGCTGCCCATGCCGGCGTTGATCATGGACTGCTGGGAGGAGATGATCTTCTTCCTCTGCTTCAGCTCCTCCTTCATGCTCCTCATGTCCTCCGCCCGTTTCTGCAGCTGCCCCTGCAGCTGCTCCCTCTCCAGGCCCGAAGCCTGGAGTCTGTCCTCGGCCGCCTGCAGGCTGAGGGTGAGGTATTCCTGGGAGTGCAGCAGGTACTCCAGGGTGAGCTGGGCCAGCCGGAAGAGCTTCAGCAGCACGGGGTCCATGGGACCCTGGCAGTGGGGGCAGCGCTCATGCTCCACGGTGCAGAAGGTGACGTTGGAGATCTGCTCCTGCAGAATGTGGAAGTTCAGCTCGCTGGCCACCCGCTCGACGTCGATTGCGCTGATCCGCCGCCAGTCCACGCTCTCCCGCCTCGGCCGGAACTTAAAGACGGGCATGGTGGGGGTCCCCAGCGTCGCCGACACCCTACATTGTTGCCCAGAGGAGGGCTGACTCTGGGGGGAGTTTAGAAGGGAAGACATCCCTACAGAGGATTGGGTTCCCGGAGTCTCAGACTGAAGCGGGTAGTACACGTTGTTGAAAAATGGCTGAAAATACAAGCATACAACTCCCAGTTATAAGACGTCCTCAAGCACGTGCAGCCACATCTGCAACAAATACCATTTTAAAAATGGCTGCACCGCAGAATCCACGACAACGACATATTACAATCATGTCACCAGGAAAAAAAAAACAACGAGATGTGAACGGAGAACTTAAACATCTGCGACAACGCGTGAAAGCAAATGGCAGCTTAACTGCATCATGATCATCAAGTGCATGATGCTGTCATGCAGACCAGCGACACCCTACACATGTTACGAATCCGATCGGAGCCGAAAAGCGCCCTTACCATGTCTTTACCGCGACCGATCGGTCGGGATGCGATAGAAAGCAACGCGTCCTTCCCTTCGGCGTGTCTCCGGCGTCAGCCATCCACGGAAACACCTACCGGGGCGTCCCAAGCGTCACCATGGAAACGGATGGATCCAGGCGCGGGACGCGTCCGAACCCGGGACGCCGAATCTGCAACTGCCCCCCCCCCCCGCGCCTTCCGTTATTATTCTTGTATTGCTTTAAAATGCATCATACGTTAAGCATTTAGCAGGCGATACACGCCAGCAAATAAAAGCGAGAGGCTGGCGTCGGTGCCCCAGTACCCGTAGGAACACCGCCGCCCTTTCGATCAGTGAGAAATGACGATCATTAAAGCGCAGCTGGTTAGGTTAGTTACGTGGCTACCAACCAGCTGTAGCCAAAGAAACAGACTTGTAATCGCATCAAGGAAATAGTTAAAACTAGATGATAGGTGCTTAACGGTGTCGTTCAGAAATTCCTGTAGGTAAATGTTGAATGTATTAATCATTAACGGTTATAACCGTACGGACTGTGCAGCACGTTTATACCACTGTTAGCTCCTATGCTGGTGCCCCGTCTTTAGTTCATTCCGAATCGAAATATAGATTTTTAAGCCAGTGTGGGGTTATTCGCATCCACAAAAGTCAAAGGCATATAAATTATATATATTTATATAAAGGTCATGCTATTCTGCTTAGAAGCAAATCGCCACTTAGAAACCACAACTTGTGCAGACCCGGCCTTCGGATTTTATCTACCTAAACATCTCAAGTTACTGCGCTTTTCCCAGAAAGAGCTCAAGTCGGGACAGGCTCTCCAGGCAAACAAAGAGGGGGCACATGTGGTAACGCATGCAGCGCAATGGGACTTTATTTATTTATTTATTTGCCACGTTTGAAAAACGCATTAAGAAACGTAAAGAAGCGCAAAGGCCGATTTCCGCGGTGCAACTCATCTGCATGCAGGATTCAAAGCTGGATCCGCAAGTACACGGATGTTGGCAAGTTTGCCAGACAACTTCCAAAGTAACGGAAACGGCTGGCTAACCGGTTGCTACATATTTACCACGCCTGAAATGTTTCAGAAATACTTTAGAAACGACGTCCGAGGAAATAATTTAAGTTTACGTTTTGACTTACCAGAGACCAGATTCAAATAAGGAGTTTGAAGGCGGATAAAGCAAAGTGGAGAACGTGCTGTCGGTGTCCCGCTGACGTGGGGGCGGCATTCCTCAGGCTGCTCATCATCGGGGGAGGGTGGGGGGGTTAAAACTTCAAGGATTTGGGATTTAGGGGTGGGAGTGGGGATTGGATCAAGCTACGTGAAAAGATTCAGAGGATCCTGCGGGCCGTCTTCCCTGCCCCCATCATATAGCCTACCAACAGCGTATATTAATCTTACCGAGCCTAAATGATTCCATCATTCAATGCATATGCATATGAAAAGTTTATTAAGTGTAAGCTAATTTAATTTACGGATTTAGTATGATAGTATGTGAAACTTTTTTTCTTTTAAAATAACTTTTTAAATAAATGTCACGCTTTGTCACATGGATACAAAAGCCCTTATATATTCCTCATTAATATTACATTAGTGGATGCGACAAAAAATGTTTATTTAAATCTAGGATAATGGTTATGGAATCATAGTACATCAGAGCAAAGGGAAAATGATGATTTCGTCCCAAGCTGAAAAACGCGTTTTGTCTCTATCTACTGGCGTAAGACGGTACTGCATACAATAAATAAATATTCTCAAACGACTTAAATATTTAGTTGGTTAGATGCACACTGCCCAGATAAATACAGCTCTGGAAAAAAAAAATAATAGACCACTCCGTATGTGTTTTTAAAAGCTGCATTTTAAAATCCAGGTTTACCGCTGGTTCTGCTGGCAGAAGGCTACGCTGAGCGGCAGGCTGCTTCCAGGCTCATGGTATATAAGACAGCAGTACGCAAGAGTAACCTGGAGACACTGGGAACGACCAGAAACCAGCCAGGTAGAGGGTGAAGTGACTTTCTAATGGCAGAGATGACCATTAACTTATCCAGCAGTTT
>JABFEB020000035.1:22115135-22129452 GCA_019775895.2 Stomatorhinus ivindoensis | reverse complement strand
GGGGGGCTATGTCATATTTCCCCAACGTGTTTTGAGTGCCTGTCGCACGGTAGTCGGTCTCTGGACCGCACGCTTGATTCGGCCCGCTGAGACGTTGGCTGGACGGAAAGCTTATTCATGGGCTCCCTGCAAGAGCTGAGCTAGCAGAAAGCACTGAGCAGAATGCCAAGGCCATTTGTAATATATGCCACATTAGCTCAGAAAATATGACTTGTCATAGTGGACTTTCATTTGCGAGTGGGGAGTGGAGCGCGAAATTCCGGGTGTGTGTGTTTGTTTATTATTTTTTTGGGTTTGACGAAGTATTTGAAAGGGCCAGCTTTTGACTGAAAACCCCGGTAAAGGTCATCATTAAAGGCTTCCTCCCGCGCCGTGCAGAACTAACACCTATATTACCATCCTGCTCCCCCCCACCCCCACCAAAGCTGAAATCCAACCCCAGTGACAAAGAAGAGAAGGAAGCCAAAAGTCAGCTGGTGAAATCAGATGAGATTCAGCGGCTGTTGGCGGAAGCTCATGGCGACTTTGAGCGGAAAGACTACGACGCAGCTGCTGCCTGCTTGGATACCATCATAGAGGTGAGCGACCTATGCGTGTGCCCATCGCCTTCCTCCTGGCCGTCCTTCATGCGTGCCGCGCTGAGGGTCTGGTTTATTAAATACCTTTGGTGCCACCTTCAGACCTGCGTGTGGGACGTAAACTCCAGGGAGCTTCGAGCGGAGTGCTTCATCCAGATGGGAGAGATGGGCAAAGCCATCAGCGACCTGAAAGCCGCGTCCAAGCTGAAGAGTGACAACACGGAGGCTTTCTATCGGCTCAGCAGCATCTACTACCAGCTGGGGGACCACGAGATGTCACTCGAGTAAGCAAACGTCACTCGAGTAAGCCCGTGTATTAATATGACACTCTCGTATACAATGGCACCAGGAACTGGACTGGCATGCAGTCAGTTTTATTAAACCCCTGCATCCATGGCAGATTGTAACTGTACTTCATTTGCTGAGGCGTCTGTTCATGGCTGCGGTCCATTTGCAGTCGTGAGCTGCAGAAGTCTGGCTCCTCCGTAGCATTCAGGTCATAACCCGAATAGTGGAATATAGCACTGCAGGTATTACATAGGCTTGATTGACAGGACCTGCTCATAGTTGGTCGACTTCAATGTTTTGTTCTTGGGTAAACAGGCTTGAGAAGCAAGGAGAACACAAACAGGGTATTGATGGTGCACTGTCACATGCGCTCAACTTCGTCCAACTTGAAATAAAAACAAAAATAGACCCACACGCACGCTGGCCCAGTTACCTAGAATGTTCCGGAGCCGCGTATCTGAAGACTCGATGCTTTGCTGTGAGTCTGCTGGGATTTGTGGGGAAGGAGAGCTTGAGTCTCATCGCAGAAGCGATGGGATTTGGGGTGAAAATAAATCCCCCCCCCCCCTTTCTTGGAGATGGTTAGGGGATTAAATGGTACAATGTGTGGGGGGGGGGGGGCTCCCATTACACGTTTAAAACCTCTTTTCAGCCCCGTTTCAAACGAGCTAACTTCTCAGTTCCACTCCTCGTAACTACAATCAGTAATGCCTACATTAGCTGCACCTTCACAGCACATTCATAATGCATTTGTGCAACAGTTATAAGCGGCATGTAAGTAAACCTTCACACACTAACATGCCATAACGCATTAACATACCCATCTTTTAATATACAATAACAGCAACAAATGAAAAATGTATTCATATAATGTACTTTAATTCCTGTACTCTGTGATCGCTAAGTGCAGTTCATATGCAAGATGCAGTTGCGTGTAATTTATGTGCACTCATTGTTCTTGTTAATGTGTTGGAAGTTCTTGCATATCTTACAAAATGGTTTTTTCCTAGAGTGTGGGAAAGCAGCTCCCCCTTGTGGGGCATGCTGGGTATGACATAATCCACGTTCACGGCTTTGCCTTCTGGCTGTCCCTTCAGCGAGGTGCGGGAGTGCTTGAAGCTAGATCCCGACCACAAGCAGTGCTTCAGCCACTACAAGCGGGTGAAGAAGCTGAACAAGCAGATCGCGTCTGCAGAGGAGTTCATCCAGCAGCAGAGGTACGGCCCCCCGTGCCCCGGCTTCTCATTGGCTGAAATCAGGATTTCCGTCCCAGACCACATCACTCCCATTATCCAATAACAAACATCTGACGCTCATGTGTACTGTGATGGATTAGAGGCGGGAAAGGCAGACCACGATCGGACTGTTTACTCGGGTTATCTTGTACTTGTATCTTGTACTTTTTAATCATATATTCTGACCAGTATGTGTATGTGTGTGTATATATATGTGTGTGTGTGTGTGTGTGTGTGTGTGTGTGTGTGTGAGGAAATGAGAAGATGCGTGTGCTTGGATCTGAGAGAAACGTGTGTGTGTGTGTGTGATTTTTAAAATATATATTTTAAAAAATCACACACACACACGTTTCTCTCAGATCCAAGCACACGCATCTTCTCATTTCCTTTGGTTTCATAGTTGTACCGTATCTGTCGTACATTAAAGTTGGTCACTATGGACCTGAACGGTCTCCAGAGTCGGTCATTTCCAGCTAAGCCAGATGATGCTACGGGCCCTTTCTGCCATGGTCAGGTATGAAGACGCTGTGAGCAAATACAAGTCTGTGAAGGAGACTGAACCTGACGTGCACCACTACACGCACCTCGCCAATGAGCGCATCTGCCACTGCTTTTCCCAGGTATGATGTTTGTTTAGGTTTTGTGGGTAACGATTCGTCATAGTGCTTCAATTTGACTAATTATCCGCATGTCAGGGGCGAGGGGGATGTCTCCCCTGCTCACAGCTGTTCTGTTTCAGAGTCAGCAGGCCACGGAAGCCATCAAGGTTTGCAGTGACGTCCTCAAGACGGAGCCTCACAATGTGAACGCCTTGAAAGACCGAGCTGAGGCCTACATCCAGGATGACCAGTATGAGCCGGGTGAGTACAGGAGAACCTGACCTCTCTCTCTCTCTCACACACTCACACACACACACACCTCCCCTCGTTTTTCAGTCATTGGAAGCTTTGGGAGCCAAATTTGAGGTTAGTGACAAAGTTTTCATCTGAATTCCTCTCCAGCCAAGACTCTGTTAGGCTTGTAGATCCTGGGCATACTTTTCCTGGTCTGATCTTGCCAATAAGTACAACCCATTCGGTTGTGATCTGTGAAGAAGCCTGCAAAGCTCTAAATTATGAAACATCCAATGAAGCGCAGCTACTTCTAAAAGCAAAATGACTACTAATTGGGCTTATTTCGCACAAACGACTGCAATGTCCGACGACTGGATAGGCAGTTTCACAAAAATGACTCATTTTGAGAGCCGCAATCGAACAACATCATTAAATCCAATTCCAGAGTGGCTGCCGCATTTTTATCGATTGTTATTCAGCGTGGAAACGTGAGTTTGCACAATTATCCTGTCACGGAAACGTGTCTTGTGTGACAGGAGATGGCTGACAAGTGCCCTTGTCGATTGTGTAGTTTTAAAAAGCCCCCTATATATAGATGATTTTTTTTTTTCCCCCTGATTTTTGAACGCTCAAACCCGGCGGGGGGGGGGGGGAATCACTTCATGAATAGGGAGTTATACTTAGAATTGGTATAATAAGTTCATAGAAATGAAGGAATTGGGTTGAGCAGACTTGTCATCTCCAACATAAAAATAGCAGAGTGCACAAACTGAGACTGCTGGGTTCTTCTCGCCCCGCCGCAAACGGCACGATCCGTGTGCCCAAAACGCATGACTCTGGTTTATTGTCGGGGGCTTTTCTACCAAGGGGCGAACGTGGTTCGTGGTCTCCATGCATTTTGAAGCAGTCAAAATGAGGTTTGTAATTATATCTTTGTGAGGACTCTCCATTAATTTCTATGGGGTTAAACGCTAACCCCAACATGACGACCTTAAGCCTACCCAACCTTAACCATAAGTAACCAAACAAAATACGCGACTTTTGGCATTTTTATTTTTTAATTTTTTTGGATCGCGTTCACACATCTTTGTGGGGACCTGAAACATGGATTAATTCTCTGTAATTAAGATCCGAATCCATTTCAGTGCATGGATCCTGCAAGCGTAAAATAAGCATTGTCCCGTTCTCCCTGTTTCCTGTTTTTGCCAGTGCCAGTTGAGGCAGCGGTGGGTCCACGATTTTGCTCCCACTGTGATCACATTTGCTCATTAAGTCCTAACGCTGACAGCATCTCGTATCGACTGCGGTTTGCAGTGTTAATCTGTAGACCCACGGCGACACACGTTGGCGGGATAAGAACAATCCCACACATGCCTCTCGCTCCCACTGGTAAATTGGTTGCGGTTTGCATGAGCCGCCCAAGGCTGATGGGTGAACGGGCCTTTACTTGTCTCTGCAGCCATCCAGGACTACGAGAGTGCAAAACAACAGAATGAGAATGACCGCCAGATCAAGGAGGGACTGGAAAAGGCCCAGCGTCTCCTCAAGCAGTCACAAAAGAGGGATTACTACAAGATCTTGGGAGTGAAGAGGTATGGCATTTCCCCGATGGGTCCTTTATGCAAAGGGGGAAGTAAAGCCATATACGGCTGGACATTTTTGCTGTAGCCTGACAGTTACTGCATCGCGGTCGGGCGTGGGACCGGGAAAGTCTCCGGCTTGGCACCGCGCCCGCCGCCGCCCACTGCCCGAGCCTCGCAGGCAGACGTGGCTCAGGTCTGCCATTAGCTGAGCTTCTCCTGTCATTGCAGAACTGCTCAGAAGAAGGAAATCATGAAGGCGTATAGGAAGCTAGCACAGCAGTGGCACCCAGATAACTTCCAGGACACCGAAGAGAAGAAGAGGGCAGAGAAGAAGTTTATTGACATCGCCCAAGCTAAGGAGGTGTTAACTAACCCTGGTAAGTCCCTTTCACTCGTGGTTTCAGGTGCATTCGTACCCTCATTGAACGCAGGAGTGAATCTTTACAATTTTCATCCTGTCTGAACCTGACGTGTAAATCGGTTTCCCTCCACCTGTTGAATATCACCCCACCCTAATCTTTCCATTTTAGGGTTAGTCTTAGGAGGCATAATAATGTTTAATAACGTTTAACGTAAGTACTGGGCTTTACTTCCAGTAAATTGAGTCCCTGAGTTTAATCTTTGTAACTACTGTCACACTGTTCTTATTTTATTTATTTTTTTGGCACAAGATAGAGAATAGATATTAAATGGAGAGAACCATCCAAGGTGAAAGTGTAGATGTTGCAGGAAATAGTTGCCTGGATTCTGTCTTTAATGTCTCATGAAAATATGCGAATGGAATCTTTTTTTTTTTTTTAACAAACGCCAGGTCTTTAGAGTTAGTGACCAGCGTTAACTTATCTCCATACTCATGCACTCTTGGTCAATGCTCTCTGCAAGAATATAGCTGTATCTTATTCCTGAAGACTAATGAGAACTTTAGAAGTTCCTGAAATGCTTTTTAACTTGTTAGCCTTAGAGAAGCATCTGTGAAAAATAGATGGATGGATGGAATAGTTATTGACGCACTGGTGGTCCTTAGATTAACTACAGATTACTGGTAACATCTCTGATGACTCTGTATGTTTGACTGTAGGTTTGACTCTGACTGTGCATGTTTTTATAGAGATGAGGAGCAGGTTTGACCAGGGGGACGATCCTCTGGACCCCGAAAGCCAGCATGGGGGGGGGGCCCACTTCCACCACGGATGGGACAGTTTTCAGGGCTTCAACCCCTTTGGTTCTGGGCCCTTTTCCTTCAAGTTCAACTTTAACTGAGAGCAGCGGTGCTGGGTTACGCCAGTGAAGGCCACACTTCTGTCGGCCTGTAGGGGCGGCTCTGGAAAGTGGACGTGCGATGGGAGAATGGAGGGGGAGAATCCAGACGTCTGAAGCAGCTCTATTCCTAAGGAAAGCCATTGACCAGAATTGCCTCAGTAAATATCCATTTATGTAAATGGGGAAAACCTACAGTCTCTTGTCCTTGATAAGGGCACTTTTCAAACTAATAGCCTAACTGATGACAATAGTCAAGGAAGCATGGCAGTCTGTGTCAACATCGGTCTTCTGCATAATTCCTTCTATGCTATAAATGGACGCAATGATAGAGCTGATCTTGTCTTGTTTTGATTCTGAATGTTCCTGTAATTCAAAGAAACAGGTCCTAAGATGGCTTTAGACTGTCTTTGACACCGTCTCTTTATTCTGACCACCTAGTTTCCATCAGTTTCTTTAAGTGATTTGTGTACATAACTATTTTTATATGGAATCATGCTGAATTGTAAATAAAGATCTATTTATGCTTATTTAATTAAAAGACCCCACCCTTGCCTAGATCTTCTGTAGTCTCTCTTGCTACATAATCAGTGCCTGTCTTCTGAAGTTTGCTTATTGGCACCAATAACACCGGAGCGACTCCGTCCTTCTCCTTTCCTCACCAGCTCATGCGAATCGCGGATCGACAAACTAGCCTATTCAGGCCTTCGATGCAGATATCCTGGAGGTCAGTCTTCAGTACAGAGTAGGCTGTTGCATCGTAAGATCTCCTTTTTGAAGCTCAGGTTATTCTGTTAGTCATTCTAGGACAATGGCATCTTCACAAATACTCTGTTTGCAGGTACCTCTGTATTATAGTGCTGTATTGAAGCTACCTGCACTGTATCCAGTGGGTTGGAGACCCGTCAGTAGCTTTTGCGTGCTTTATGGACCGACCGCTCGTGGGCACAAGTGCCGTAGGCCCACAGCCTGCCTGTGCTGCCTGCCTTTAACGACACGGTTCAAGTAAATTTAATCTGCTACGCTCTCGGAAATATTAAATGGGGTTTCCGCTGCTGATATCGCTCATCTTTCGTTTTAAGGGTCTTGCTGTGCTGACGGTGCTAAGCTTTGTTTTCATAGCGCCAATTAATCACGTGAAGTCAGACATTTTGGAAATTGGCTCTCTTTTTGTGTTCCTACTGTCGTTGAACTCCTGGGCACCTCTTGTGGAATCCCGTAATTGATCAAAAGACTTCCCGGCTTTGACACTGAGCCAGCGATAAAACGGGGGCGTTTGGCTTTAACGCTCACTGCTCAATAAACCTCGGCTAATGAAACATTCCAGGTGTCGTTTTCTCAAACGTACAGCAACAAAGTGAAGCAGAAGCCTTTGTTCTTGACAGATCAACACAATGAATGAATGGTGTGGGATTATTCTTCCTCTTATTTTACATCTTATTTTAACCAAGATTTCCACCAAGCATTGTAATAACTGAGGTGTGTATGCCATTGCAGCCGTAGCGTTTAAGACTTGTACTGTCTTTATTTGTATATGCTACACGGATTAACAGCCATTACGTAAAATGTTGAGGTGGGCGTTCAGGCTTACCAGAGCTCAGGGCTCCAGGGTTTTCCAGTCGGCCATCATCTCTGCATTCAGGTTGCATGTAGTCCTGATAATACCATAACTCATATACCCCCAAGATAGCAGAATGGAGACTCAATGCCCTGTGGTGGAAAACAAGCAGGTACAGATTGCTTTCTAAGCTTCTCATCTTCAGTTTGCTTTTCTGTCAAGAATGCGTAAGTCTAATTATTTTATTTCCCAGTTCATATTAGGAGCCACCAGTAGGTGTCACTGCTAACAGGGGATCAAAGTGGGTTCACAGCACTGCATTTACAACACGGCAGGGCTGATTCTGCCTTTGATAGAAGCACAAGTGAAATTTGTTGAATCCATGTGCATCTTCAGAATTTGGTGATCAGTGTAAAAGCTGTACTGAAATTGATCAGAAGAGAATTCTGCAGCAATCATTCAATTTTTTAGCTTTTAAATGGTTGACGCTGAAGCTGCAGCCTCTGGGGTTTAGCTTATTCCTGCTTTGTGTGGAGTTTCTACCGTCACCAGTGTGCACTGTGGGTTAGGCTGGTTTCTCAGCTTTGGCCCTTCGTGTCTGACTGTCTGTCCTGCTCTGTGCTGATATCCGTTCCAGTGCCCTCCCTGAGAACGGCTTCCCGTGACCCTATGCTGGATTAGCAGTATGGATGAAGTTCATTCCAGCCGCGGTGTCACTGTGAAAGCCTGCCGGTTATTTGCATGTGGATGCAGAGCAGGAACTCTGGCCTCTGCTGCTTTGTGAGCTCCAGGCGGTAGCTTGGACTGAGTGGGTCACCAATACTAATGCTGGGTTCGCCTCCTCCTATCTGATAATTTACTGGACAGTTACACTGATACCATTTACCCTCCTGCATCAGCAGGTTATACTTACGTGCAATATACAAGTAAGTAGCTATACGAATCATGTGCACAGCTTCACTACACGAGAACCAGCGTCCCACGCATTCTCATCCACTATAAAGAACTCCTAAACCATTGGCCTCCCTCCATTAAGATGGATATCTCCTGC
Organism: Stomatorhinus ivindoensis; assembly: GCA_019775895.2. Taxonomy (NCBI): domain Eukaryota; kingdom Metazoa; phylum Chordata; class Actinopteri; order Osteoglossiformes; family Mormyridae; genus Stomatorhinus; species Stomatorhinus ivindoensis. The sequence goes on along the minus strand of JABFEB020000035.1, from coordinate 22,121,069 downwards.
ATGTAATGTAATACACCAGCTTGCTCAATTAGTCAAAGCATGTAACGTTCACACCCTTCGCAGCTCACTTCATGAATCACAGTGTTCCTTCAGACTGGGCACCAATCAGAATGAAAGATTTATCACCCTGTTTAAGGCCCTGGAAGCTTTATTTTTTTCTACCTTTCCTTTGGCTCTGCTGTGGTTTACATTCAGGGGACTCGCGGACGTCCGACGAGACGGCTGCAGATTCCAATCGGGCTTCGTTCTTTGACATTGATGCTCCAGCGCTAATCGTCTTTTGCCGGCTGGCGGTACGGCCGTATTTACGGCGTCCGCATGAGCAGGAGCAGACTGTGAACAGACTGTGGCACCACACAAGCCCCGTTGCCGCCTATCAACACAGCGCTGGCATCTCACACAACCTGCCAAAGCTGCATCACCAAGTTCTCCCCCAAAGTCTCCCTGCTTCCACTGCTGATCCGTAAATCGTTGTATATAGGCGCTTACCTTTGGATTTCTGATCTCTGAGCATTTTGAGGTTCAACAAGAACTATTGATATTTATTTATACAGCTTTTTTTCAGAGCTGTGTATTTCAGTGCTAGTGTTTAGAGAATAGTAACCAGCAAGAGAGTAATATGAAATATATTCCCATACTGAATATATAGAAATACCCAACAGAGCTGATCAGAGGAGAGGATCTACTGAACTGAATTGATTGAAGTGTGTGAGTCAAGTGTATGTGTGTATATATATATATATATATTATGTGTGGACTATGAAGACGGGGGAAAGAAGTTCGTTCCATCGGGTAGTTAGTCTGTGATTCATTTCCGCTGCTCTGTCATGAGTCCTTAGCGTCCTTAGAGAGCATGCCTCAGAGCAGCAGCGTCATTGGCTGCACTCTGTGTGACATTACCCACAATGCCCATGGAGGTCTGCCTTCATAGCTCCCGCAGGAAGATGCAACATAAATAACCATAACGACACTGTGTGGAATAAGGAGAAGGGCCACTGTGTTCCAGAATCTTCATGCATGAATATATGTATTTTTATATTTGAGAAATGAAAGCGTTTAGGGCAAGGATAAAGGTTTTCTGTTTTTGTATTTAAAAGCATTAGATGGCAATAAAGTTCCAACCTCCATTGTGATAAGTCAATCATGGTGTTAATTCTGGGGGAAAAAAAGTTTGATTTCAGAGGGAAAGGCATAGGGGAAGAAAGTAAAACAGCACATAGCAGATAGACTGATTTTACCGAGAACAGCTATACCTTGTTGACAATCTTATCAGTTATTAAACATGGATGGAGCCTCGAGGGAGCCACAAATCACTGAAATTAGGCACTTTGCCAAAATGACACCATGAGATTCTGGAATCAGCAGTAGTATAGAAACTTTACTGTCATTGTATTACAACAAAACTAAGAACTCACCTGTAATCAATTCATTATTATTTCTATGACCAAGTTTTAATAAGCTGCAGGTATAAAAATACAATCAAGAAGAAGAAAAATGAGATAAAACAAATACAGATGCTCATTGGTCAGATCCTGCCCAATAGTAGCTTGAGTTCCCCTGTGTAGTTTTTTTTCTGGGAGGGGGGGGTTACCTTTGCATATAAATGTCTAAACCAATTATAACAGGGCAGAACCCTTGAAAGTCACGGCTGGCGTGATTAACTGCTCTTGCCTGGTTTATCCCAGCCAGTCCCCAATGTGGCCACAGCACCTGCCTGGCTGAACAGACGGCTGTAGGTCTGCTGGTGCATTCGGAAAGGGGTCTGAGCCTTTTTCACCATCGCAGACCGCAAACAGATGACCAATGAATACTGACCATGCAAAGACTGACATAAGAATGATATAAGATATGAAATAAGTCCAATTGTTAGAAAGGCATAATTGATTGGAGGGAACAATGAATTCATCAGTGTACAGACAGTCATATTCAGTTATAATTTCCTTCATAAAAATAATTTTTCACACTGGATAATGTTCCCAAATTCACTTCAAGTCACAAAATCCACAGTATGGTAAAGACTTTAAAGAAGTTTCTGGTGCAGATGTACAAAAAAGTGCAATTTAGGGTCAATGGTTTATACAGATATAAGCAGAAATACAGTAATGGTATTAAGAATTTATGCCATTAATATAATCTTGATGTGTACATTTAAAACTGCTAAATCATACTACTGAGAGTTACAATATTGTATAATTATTTTTACCACAGGATAAGTGCTTGGAATACAGATGGGTAATAATAATAATAATAATAATAATACGAAGAAGAAGAATCATCATCATAGTCATTGACATCATTATAATAAGTAATGTAGAAAAAAGGAATGTTGTTAGGCACTGCAGCGGCTAATTGGGTAACACTGGTTTCTCACACCTGCAGGTTGTGGGTTTCAATCTCACCTCATCTGTTTGTGCGACCTCAGATGTTTTAGAGGGGAAGACAAAATACAGCAAGCCTTGTCTCTTCTGGATACAGATGTGGAAATGAATGAATAGTTCACACATGGGGAGTGCTTAATGCCAAAAGGGATAACAGCCAATGGGGGGGAAATCCAAAATCCATCCGTCAGCCAAAGACAAGACAACGGTAGAAAGCGTCAAAACTGCAGGTTTCCTTCATGTACCTGAAAAGTCCATGAGACATAATTAGAAAACCTGGACAATTGACTAGAAGCTTGACTGAAAATATCACAATGACAGTCAAAATGCGAAGGACCAGGGCTTGAGGCAACATTAATTCTGGCTGGGATATTAAATAAATATACATGCCAAATGTCCCCACAATGTAATAAAAGCCTGTTGTTTTGACATTTTTGGGGACCATTTTTCAGGTTGCCACAAAGATCTGTGAATGCAATCAAAAAACTAAAAATGCCAAAAATCTCATATTCTGTTTGGTTACCTATGGCTAAGGTTAGGGCTGGTATTGAAGTTTCCCCATAGAAGTGCATGGAGAGTCCCCACAAAGGTATAATTACAAACCTGTGTGTGTCTGTGTGTCTATATATTATATATACGCACACATACATGCACACACCCCATCTGCGTCCCAGTAAGTTGATATTGCACACTTGAGAGACGTTTGCACTTTTTCATGCCGTGTTCGGCTTTGACCTGCCACATACAGTATTATGCACTCTGCAGCTCTCAGTTAACGGCAAGCTGGATGGACTCCACGGCCAGGTGAGAAGATCCCTGTTGCCGCAAGATCGTGCTTGCATGGCCACATGGCTAACGCTTTGATAGCTTATTCCAGCTTCTGAGCTCGGCTTTTGTAATACTTGCTGGAGATGATCTCCCAAGTGTGTCTCATGGCATATTTCTCAGTGATATTTTGCAATGTAAAAGTCATGTTCAGGGATGTTGAAAACTATTTCTAAACCTGGGATTCCCCAACATAGCGACCATTTGCCTTGATAACAGCTTCATCAGCAGACGTGCTGCATCTTCCAGGTTCTCCCAAAGCAGAGATGCAGAAGGGCTGTATCCATACAAGCTCTATGTAACTGAAGTCTGGAGAACAGAAAAGCCCAAGTCGTTACTTTGACTTTTTACTTTGTCCTTAACATCAATTCTTGGGCCAGAATTGAAAGGTTTGTTTTGGGTTCTCATCACACTGAAGAATTAAGGACAACTAATTATTCACAATCTTCACAGAACGGCATACCTTTGATCTTTGTTGTCTCACCCACGATGGTTGTGAGTTGGTAACGATAAACTCTGTCATCTGCAAAGTACCCCCAGGTCATGACACTGCCTCCCCCATACTTGACGGTCATAACGACATCTCTTGCATTTTATAAATACATGGCAGGTGAAGCCAAATATTTACATTTTTGGCTCTTTAGGCCATAGGACCTATTGCCACTTCAGTTAACAGACAAGTTTTTAATTTAAACCAATTTAGTTTAAATTTAAAAAATAGATAATTATGGTTTCAAACAGGTGTACTCAAACTTTGATTAAAACTTTATTTAAACTGAATTTCAGCAATTTAAGAGTTAATTTTTCATAGTTATAGTACATTTAAAAATGATAAGACAGCACTAATGTATTCTCTGATGTTGATACAAATTTTGTAACATGACTGAAGCTCTTCCTTGGGGCTTGCATTGACTCAAAGAACAGAAAGATGAAATCAATGCTGAAACTTATTTTAAGTGCACGGTTTAAAGTTCCAAGCTGAACCATTGCAATTTAATGCTGCAAGCCAGATCTCTTTAAATTTCTCTTCTCCTTGGAAGGCAGAAAGCTGGCGGCGATGAACACATCGTTACCCATCATCAACCACTGTTGGAATTATCAGTGAGAATAATAATACAAGTCTCTCAGGAAGGGCTTCACACGGCGCAAAATCTTAGCGTCGTACATCTGGGTCTAATCAATAAGAAAAGTGCTTTCTACAAAAACCGAAGGCATAGAATGACCCCTGTGGACCTGTGGGCGGGTGCAGGGTCCTGCGATTACCTAATATCTGGGTCTGTTTTCCAGTGACTCGGTAAGCAGTCAAAACTACAAGCATGTGCCAATAATTTCCCGTGATACTCAATTCCTTGTTTGCCATTTTTAACACATTCTCCTTTGGCATAGTGGGTGTTCAAACAGCGACTCAGTCTGATAGGATGGGATACCAGATGAAAGACAACAACCACAAAGCGGAAGACATCCCACAGACTCTTTCATCATGCACCACAAACAGATCCATTCCTTTAAGGGTCACACTGGAGGTAGGAGATGTTATCATGACAGGACAGAAGAGGCAAAAAGTTTTTAATGGAGTCGTGCGGCAAAGTCATTATTCCGGAGAAAGGGGAAAGGTGCTTCTTGAGAAAGCACGGCTTCATAGGGGTTTGGTTTGCTGTAGGAAGGAGCATCATTATTCTGGAACATGGAGAGAAAAATAGAGTGAGAGAGAGGAGGAGGTGAGCCTTGGTGGAAGATAAAAAATAATGAAAGTAGTACAGTGATGTGGTTGGCCTTCAAACCAACTGTGCGTGTGGGCGCTTCACCTCCTGAAGTTCTCATATGAATGTCCTGAGGCCGCAGAAAGGAAAATTCCAAGCATTGTTTTCCTTATCCCCAGGACAACTGTGTCACTCATGTTACTTGGGAGAAGGAACTTGTTTCATAATCAGTGTTCATGCGAGTGACATTGACCCTTTACACTGGCAACGTGGCCCCACAAAGCTGACCTCTAAGCTACACTACAGCAGGAGTAACAGAAAGCGAAGGAAGGGGACATTAGATATACTTTTATGTTTTTGGATTGAGCTCTGTGACAGGAGTTGATAAAGATTCTGTATTAAAAACGAAGTCTTATTTTGAGTGAAAAATAACCATAATTAACTCATGGTAACAATAATGTCTTTTGGCAGGTTAATTGCCCTTGCTGTTTATTCCAACAGTCAATTATTCATAAGATACTCAATTAATCTTTTAAACTAAATATTCCTGAGAGAGATTTGGCTCAACCTGGTGCTTAGAAACACTCACACTCACCAACATTGTAAGCAGGATAGACTCTGGTGGAACATGAACACTGAGGATGTGAGCTGCAGCATGACTGAGGTGTCACTGGGGCACTGTCACTGCTCCTAACATGTGTGTGCTCAGTATGGATCTGGGCTGTGCTCTGTAAGGATCTGGGCTGTGCTCCGTATGGATCTGGGCTGTGCTCTGTAAGGATCTGGGCTGTGCTCTGTAAGGATCTGGGCTGTGCTCTGTATGGATCTGGGCTGTGCTCCATATGGATCTGGGCTGTGCTCTGTATGGATCTGGGCTGTGCTCCGTATGGATCTGGGCTGTGCTCTGTATGGATCTGGGCTGTGCTCTGTAAGGATCTGGGCTGTGCTCAGTATGGATCTGGGCTGTGCTCAGTATGGATCTGGGCTGTGTGTCTGTAAGGATCTGGGCTGTGCTCCGTAAGGATCTGGGC
>JABFEB020000035.1:22091885-22103310 GCA_019775895.2 Stomatorhinus ivindoensis | reverse complement strand
CATTTCAGATAATTCCAGTGAAGAGAACCTTAATGCTTCAGCATATCAAGACATTTCAGATAATTCCAGTGAAGAGAACCCTTAATGCTTCAGCATATCAAGACATTTCAGATAATTCCAGTGAAGAGAACCCTTAATGCTTCATCATATCAAGCCATTTCAGATAATTCCAGTGAAGAGAACCTTAATGCTTCAGCATATCAAGACATTTCAGATAATTCCAGTGAAGAGAACCCTTAATGCTTCAGCATATCAAGACATTTCAGATAATTCCAGTGAAGTGAACCCTTAATGCTTCAGAATATCAAGACATTTCAGATAATTCCAGTGAAGAGAACCCTTAATGCTTCAGCATATCAAGACATTTCGGATATTTCTATGTTTCCAAATTTGTATGACCACTTTGGGAAGGCCATTTCCTGTTACAGTATGACTGTGCCCCAGTGCTAAAGCAATGTCCATAAAGACATGGCTGGGTGAGTTTGGTGTGGAAAAACTTGACTGGTCTGAACAGAGCCCTGACCTCAACCCCAATGAACACCTTTGCAATTAACTAGAATGTAGATTGCAAGCCCGGCCTTCGTGTCAAACATCAGTGCCTGATCTCACAAACGCTCTTCAGGATGAATGAGAAAAAACTCCCACAGACACACTCTAATATCTTGTGGAAAGCCTTCCCAGAAGAGTGACAGCTGTTATAGCTGCAAAGGTGGGGGGGGGGGCAATTCCATATTTATACCTATGAATTCAGAATGGAATGTCATAAAAGTTGTCATGACCTGCTCGTTCGATCCTCCAGTCTCCGCTTGTTGCCTCGTGTTAATTCCTGATTGTGATCACCTGTTGCCTGCTCTCTTCAGCCTGTCCGGTGTATTTAGTCCGTGTCTGAGTCAGTGTTCCCCAGACCCGTCTTTGATGTCGTCTGCCGTATTTGCTCGTCTGAGCTCAATAAACCCCGTTTGCCCATATCACCGGCTCCACGCCTCTGTTTGCCCGTCCGTCTGCACGGCGGACATAACAAAATTGGTGAAATTCATGGATAAAATGAAGGAAAGAAAAACAGATGTACAGTCAGTCTTTGCTTTACTTTGAACGTTAATTCTGGTTTCTCTGCTGTGCATGTGTAGCCTGACTGAGCCTGCCGAGCCTCGCATGATCTCCACCATCAAATCAATTAAAATAAATAAATAAAGTATACATACATACATACATACGTATGTGTGTATTATATATATATATATATAATATATATAATAGTATTATATATATATACACACACACACACACACGCACACACACACAAACACACATACTTTTTTCATGTTACAATAAAATCAGTACATTCTTCACCATGCAATCTTTATTAATTATTAAAAAAAAATAAAGACCTTAAAATCATTTAGCGAGCACTTTTATTCCCTTAAATATAAATTACTCAATAATTATTGAAATATTGCATTGCTAAATTAATTATAAAATTCAAAATTACTTTAAAATTATAATAGTAATAACTGTTGCATGAAAAATGATCTCTTCTCTCCATTAATTTTCCATTTTCACCATTTCCCATAAATGCAATATCATCCTATTTCCTTTCATGCTAATAGTGTTACTAATAAATTTAGTTCCTCCCAAGCATTCTATCGAACTCTGTTCTTTGTCCATTAAACTTGCAGTGTTGGAAATGTATCATCATGAAGAGGGCAGGCATGGATGAAGACACAACAGGATGTAGGTGCGAGGTCCAGGTGTTTACTGGCTGATCCACAGGGTAGGCTACAGCGTCCGGGGAGCAACGAATGCAGCAATGCCCAGTGTAACGCGAGTGATGCTCGACACACCAGTCCTGACCCAGGCCCTTGCATATAAAGGGTAGGATACAAGTGCAGCACATGAAAGCAGGCGGGGCAGTTAGCGGTTAATGCACGCGGTAGAACTGACATGCACAAATGCACACATTTACATGCAATCAATATTTTTCGACATATTTTGTGCTATAGAGCTATGTTCAGAGCTATCGATAATTCCATCCATATAGTCAAATTAAATTAAGCATTCCCTTCATTCCCATCCATATAGTTACATTAAATTAAGCATTCCCTTCATTCCCATCCATATAGTTACATTAAATTAAGTATTCCCTTCATTCCCATCCATATAGTTAAATTAAATGAAGCATTCCCTTCATTTCGATATATGCCTTGTCTCCGGTCGATGTTTGTTTCCAAAGCAAAGTGATTGGATGTTTCTGTCTGCTCTTTTCTTCCAGACAGCAGAGGTCAACTGGCAAGGTGGTCTAGACCTGGGTTCTTTGGTTGTTCCTTCCAGGGGCCTTAACACCATATCAGTCTGTACCTTCTATGAGCATAGCCCATATCTCCTCAAAGCAGGAGTAGAGAGATACCCAGCACTGAGCTCTGGACCCCAGACCAGGATGAAAATGGCACTGGGGAGGTGGGGGTCTTTGAGGTCAACATCTCCCCAGTCAAATTGCCCCGTCTTCCACACGGGCAGTGTTTCACCTAGTCCCCACCGCAGTCGGGTACACGGAGATGATCTCGAGGAGGTCCTGAATCATCTCGCCCCACCAGATGGTCTCTCCGCACCCCTAGCCACACCAGAGCCCAGGTGCCACTGTAACTCGGCAAAATTGATAGATGGGTAGATGGGTACCCGCTGGGCCACCAGCCTGGTGCTCAGCCTCTTCTGTGCTGTGCCATGGCATCAATCAGCAGCTTGGCGCCAGGCGGGAGAGTGCCTGTGCTGGCGGGCGCACGGTGCCCCCCGCATCCAGCCCCGCCTCGTAATGCTCTGGCGAACGCTTTATTTATTTATGACAGTACTCACGCCATCACTGCACACGCCACATGCATCTCTCTGACAACCACTTTGGATGGTTTCAGGCAATTTCTCTTCATTTATCCTTCTGGTCGTCTGCCCTGGTTTTACTTAAAGTAAGAAATTGTGAAAATATTTACATTTTCTCTTAAAGAATTTTAAGCCATTGTGACAAACAGTACATTTCATATTTGTGCCAGTTCTCTCTCCTCAGTGCACAGCGTGCTTTGAGGCTGGTAAACATGTGACCAGAATGCTGTTCACAACAGATGTTCAGAAGCTGTGTGTGTGTGTGTGTGAGAGAGAGAGAGAGAGAGAGAGAGAGAAAGAGAGGCTTGCCTGGGGTTGGAGCCTTTGGTGTGCAGGTGAATAAAAATAAAATCTGCCATAAGACCCGCTGCCTGAAGAGGAAATGCACTTCCTGGGAATGCGCCACCTTCCAGGGCCAGTGCTGAACGCGCAGGGAATGCATCATTTCTGCAGTGCTATTGAATACCCATTGCACCGGATGGTTCGTCGATTGCAGAACTTGCGGGCCTGTTGTGTTACGACACCTGGTGATAAACAAATCCGGCAAGGAGGAGCGGTGAGGCACGCATGCAATTCGCTGAGAGATGCTGTTATTGACCCATAAAGGGGCCCATATCCTCGCTTGCGTCACTCCATGATTATAAAAGCTGTGGGGGAACGATATGAGTAGCCCCAGACTCAATATTAGATAGGATTAATCAATGGCTTTCATTACCCATTTAATTAGACAGTTTTTTTCCCCCGACACATCAAAACCAGTCATTGATATGGATATAATTTTTTAAAGCTTGTTATTGGTTTGCTGGAATTTTCCTCAAGTGAAAAGGAATTAAATATTTATAATTTTATGTCAGCTTGAGCAGTCTACTTGAAATACAGAATCAGTAGGTCTATTAGCTTTCCAACTACAGTCAGCTATAAATGTCATGCATTTCTCAAATGCACTGCTGCAGTCAGCTGGAAATCTTGTGCATTTCACAAACGCACTGCTGCAGTCAGCTGGAAATCTCGTGCATTTCACAAACACACTGCTGCAGTCGGCTGGAAATCTCGTGCATTTCACAAACGCACTGCTGCAGTCAGTTGGAAATCTCGTGCATTTCTGAAATGCACTGCTACAGTCAGCTGGAAATCTCGTGCATTTCACAAACGCACTGCTGCAGTCGGCTGGAAATCTCGTGCATTTCACAAACGCACTGCTGCAGTCAGCTGGAAATCTCGTACATTTCACAAACGCACTGCAGCAGTCGGCTGGAAATCTCGTGCATTTCACAAACGCACTGCTGCAGTCAGCTGGAAATCTTGTGCATTTCACAAACGCACTGCTGCAGTCAGCTGGAAATCTCGTGCATTTCTCAGATGCACTACTGTATCCATCTGAAAGCACAACTATCCCTGTATCTCAGAGGGGGTCATCTTAATAGCTAATAGGCTGCGTCAACTCTCAAATCAGCATAAGTGTTCTGAAAGTCATTGTGTCCACCAGTTGCCACCTTAAGACTTGGCGAGAAAGGCCTGCACAGAGCACCTGTGGTTTCATCAGACTGGGGAGAGACAGAATGGTGGAGTCGTCAGCATTAATCACGTTCATTCCAGGAAAACGCCCATGAACATCCAACTGGAGGTCAAGAAGATTCAGCTGGTGGCTAGATCTCAGATTTTATTTTAAGTTTCATCAGAGAGCCCTGACACCTCAGTTCCTTCAATAACAAATCTGACGGACAGTCTGCTCCGCTGTCACATGCATTTAGGGTCACTTATGCCGATGTTTAGGAAGCCAAAGAGGGAGAAGCAGGCTATGGTCACCAACTATTAAATATTTAAAGGGGAAACAAAAATACGGCTTCTTAAGAATGTCCGAGCAGATACCACACAGATCCTAGCACCCGTGCCAGAGACAGGACCGGTGCTAAGTGGCGCTCTTTCCGCACATCGCCCTAACACCCTCTTCAGCTCCGTCTTGGTTCATTTCGCTGCCTTTAATAGAGCTGCGAGTGCTGGCCGGGACCCAGATACAGTCAAGCACAGGTCAGAAGGTGGTGGCTGGGGGGGTCTGGGACCCGGAGAGCCAGTCCGACGACGTCTGCTGTGCGACGGCATGCACCCAGACGAGGCTGACTTTAGCCCCAGCACGGTTCCGTTGGCTCCGCTATCCATTCTGTGTTCACAAACATGAGGGGTGCTAACTGCCCCCGGCCTTGCCTGACTGGCCACACTGCCGTCCGTCATGTGGCACACGGGTCCTTCACGTCACAGGCCAGAGGAGAGGCGTCTCAAAGGCTCCCCCTGCAGGCACTCCTGTTCTGGCTGGGGCACCAACGAGCTCAAACGGCCTCATTCTAACAACCCGTGTTGTAAACAGAGGCAGATGTGCTGCGAATTTGTGACTGTGTTTGTGTTGTTCTTGTAGTGACCACATGGATCAAGGTGTGTCCTTGCTGGACAACAAATTATCCCTGCATGTATACAATCCAGCATTGTGACAAAAGGCTTCAGGAACAATGCACAATACAGCCTTTTTCAATTTTTGGGGAAGAATAACTAAAAAATATGAAAGATTACATAAATAAAACCAATCCTAATTCAAAATATGAAACAAGTAACAATTGAAATGTATAAATAGATACAGATCTGGAATAATAATAATAATAATAATAATAATAATAATGTCTGTAGCTCAGCAGGATTTTAGAGCAGGCCTGAATGTAGAGAGATACGAAGCAAAGCACTTGGTAAGATAACCAGCAGGCGTGGACTGGATCTCTCAGGGTAAGAAGTAATATTGTTTATAAAACAGGAGTCACGTCGGGTGCGGGTCGGGTGCGGGTGCGGGTGCGGGTGCGGGTGCTGACGGCGAGGATCAGGCAAACTCACGAGCAGGGAAAGTTCGCAGGGAAAAACGGGGTTTATTCAATAAACGCAGGACATCCACAGCAGACTGGCACATGACACTACAATGACTACTCTGGGGAGACGGACTCTGCAGACGCAGACTAAATACACAGGACAGGCAAGAACTGATAAACAACAGGCGAGTACAATCAGGATTGAACACGGGGTAACGAGGGGGGCGTGGCACACACGAGGCTCGGACGGGCGGATCATGACAAGGTGACACATACACACTCAAGCACATTAATGATGTTAATTTATACACGAAACGTTAAAGTAATTGTATCTAGTGAGCAGCCAAGAGGCTGTAGTGGTACCTTTGGTACAGCGTGAGCAGGACAGTAAAATTGTGAATGATATGAATCTGACTGAGTGGTGCCACTTTACAATAAGGGTTCGTTTTGCCTCTTATTTGTGGTAGTAACTCATTAATAAAAATATGCAGACCTTGTTTATGTCTATTGATGATTTACAAAGTGTCCATTTTAAAATCCTGATTATAAGCGATTCATACACTCTTTATAAAGGTAGTCTGATTGTAAAGTGGTAGCAGTAGAGCTCATATCACCCAACCTCAGATGATTCTGGGGCGTATTTGAGCATTGCTTCACCTGCGACGTGGGGCAGGTGCCACACAGTAACACAAAGTCATCCCTGCCTTGACATCAGGGCCATCACCCTAAATCTGAGGGCGTTTCACTCTTAACAGGCTTGTATTCATAAAGAATGGCATCTCGTAAGTCTAGATGTTTGACATTGAATACCGCTATAAAAATAGCCATATCAGAAAGCAAAATAACATCCCAGCTGGTTTTGAATCATTTGACAATAATTTCTGATGCTCTTTGCTTTTAAGAGACCACTTAGCCAGTTTTATACTGTAATTCATGTTTTTAGTATCCACACTGTTGTTCAAATGTTACATATGTGCTCTAAGTAACATCAGAAGACTGTAAATAGCAGTTTATGCTTTGTGTTGTGACATTTTCCCTCGTAAATGCAAGTAAGTCAAACTGTTCTGCAACTGATTCCCTCCTTGTCTTCCACTCTCCAGAAATTCTGTGCTGGATTGACACTCACCCTACATGTAACACAGATTATAATGTGAGGTGTTTTTAGATAGAGCAAAGCGATTCTGGATGATTCTAGGCCCCTACATCAATTTAGTTTGAATACCCTTTAAATGTTGTGCGGGCTTTCTTTTCTTTTAAAAAAATTATCAAATTGTGAATGGATTTCAAACCCTAACAGGCTGTACACAGCCTGGAGAGCCAGTTCCCCAGGAAAAGCTCTGTGCTTTGAAGACATTTCCACCACACATTCTGAACCACTAAAACAGGCTTCAAGGTTCATTTTCACATATAGCTCTTTTGTAGCGACTGCCTGAAATGATGGATATCTCTCATAATTAAAGTCAGATCTAAATCTATATCATTTTAGGAGATAAACAGATGGTCCCTTACAATGATGTAATTTCCCCCATTCACAAGAGTTCATTTGCAATATGCCCATTACTCCCCGATTTAGAGATATGCTATAGAGTTTTCAGCATCAATAAATCACTTTTTCGAACTTAATAGAACAAATCATTTTGGGTTTCATTTTCATGATTTTCTCAGGTGAAGAAATGTCAAGAAATTGTGGCATGAAGCATTTAAAACACAGTTTATATTAAACTATTAACGAGTGTCAGATGACATATACATTTGAGATTATACTCATTTTCTGTGGCAGAGATTTTCGTAATTTGGCTCAATGTGTAAGACCTTTATGAACAACTCATTCTATGCATCTCCTACCAGTATTTTACTAACAAAATATTTTCAAGGCCTGATTTACGGCTGTTTAATGCTTTTGCCCGAAAATCCATATGTTCCTATTTCCATTTGTCGTTTTGCTTCTGTATCTAGATATGTGCTGGTATTGAATGAAAGTTATTTTGAAGTTATTTCAATCATTCAGAGTGTTCCTCTAGGGAACTTCCTCAATGTGTTCAGCGTAGATAATGATTTATAGGGAACGAAAGAGAGAATCTGGCTGCACCGCACCATGTGTTTCATACTATTCAACACCAATCCACTCCCTAGTGGCCTGTCAACATTCGCAATAATCCAGATGGTCACACCATAAATCAAATCCCCGCACACAGGAAAAATAACCCAGTACTTTGCCGACAGATTTTCTGCTTACTGATGGACGGCCGTCGGATATGGGCTGATACTGACCCTCTGCAGCCCAATGAAGAGTTCATCGCTTTTATTCCCCCCTCAAAAGAGACACCACTAGACTAACAGTAGACATTTCATTTTCCTTGATCAATATATTTATGTGTTTGCTACAAGATGGCAGTGTGGGGGCTTCGGAAAAAGCAATTATATAAAGGACATAAGGGCATTTTTGCCAGCTTTGTTCAGGTGCTTTTCAGGAACCCCTGTCTGCACCTTCCATATCCTGCCCTACATCACTGCGGTGTGTGAGTGTTTGGCTTGTGAAGATTGGAATCCCAACCAGGGAATCCCCAGCTCTGTGTCTTGAGTCCCTGGAAAAGGCTCTGAACTCACAGCAACCTGGTGCTGCTGGGTAAACAACATGGAACTCATTAAAGCCGAGACGCAGCCAGTAAAGCAACATGAGGAAGAAACGGTGTAGTTTATCACAAACTCTTACCCTGTAGGGTTTTTGTTTCAAGTCTCAAAAAGGACTCTAGTGCTGGAATTATGGGTTATTTTTGGAGGTCTGCAAACCACATAGAAATGTTTAATGTGCATTTTTGCTGTAGTTTGAACTGTAACTCTGAGCCCAAAGAATAATGTATGAACATTCACTTTATATACTGCAAGACAGTCAGACCAGATAGTCATCAAAATCAGTTAATGTCTCTTGTTATTCTCTCCTAAGAGGCTTCCCAGAGGTGGGGACAGCAACAGGAAACGCATTTAAACATTTTAGAGGCTGTAACTCCTGAACAGGAGACCTTATGAGGAGTCTATGGTGAGAGAGAACAATGTTTTTACTCAGGGGTTACAGTCTGCTTTTATCGCAATGTACCAGCCAACCACGTTAGTTTCTGGGAAGTAATGTGGAAAAAAGGTTTTGTTTAATGTACAGTCTGAAGGCAAATGTTGCGAGAAGCTTAAGATCATTAAGAAGATAAAAGAGAAAAAAATAATGTCTTCTGGAGAAGTGTCTTAGATAGTAATCTGAAACGCATTAGCATGTGGTCTGTCTATCTGTCTGTCCACTTTTCCCTATGTTAAAATCTTGATCTAGGTGAGTTAGATCATATTTTATCACAGATTAATCACTTAGCATGACCCTTTGTTTCTTCATTGTTTTCTTAATAAGAGGCTTTCCCAAATGAAAGAAATATTCGATGTGGTTCATACTTTGAGACTTGCTTGTTTTCTTAATTCGATCCCAATGTCTGACGTTGGCCCTTAGCCAAATGGATGATCTGCGAAAAGGCCACTGAGGTATTAAAGCTTCTCAAACACTTTGGCTCTCATCAATTCTCCATGCTGAGCTTGTCTCCCTGCCATGTAATTACTAGTTAGCATCTTGTCTGCAGACATGACTAATTTCATCAGCAACATCTTGTTATATCTATAGTGTCCACTAGGAAGCAATGTATGTAAATGTCCTCTGCCCTGCCCGTTAGAGTGACACCAGGGGGGACAATGGCAGGTCAGGACATTTGACCATGAATTATAACACCTTTGGCATTAGCCTGATTTGCCATTAGCAGTGTTTGTGCTGCAGTGTGGACATTCTAATGTGACCTTGCCAGTTACTCCTGACTCATGCTGTGTTCATCAGTCTCTCGAATGCATCAGGTGCTCCATGTGGCCCAAAAGGAAGGATGTGAGAATGGAAGGTGTTGTGAGCAAGCAAGAGCTGTCTCTTCCTGTACCACACACCGATGAGAAGCCTGCACTGCATTTCAATAAAGTGCACTCATGATTTTTGTACTTCCTAAGATGCATACTGACATTGTAGGCCTGGAATACGAACAAATGATCGATAAAAGTTCAATGTACTGAAGGAAAGAATTCCGATATTCCGTTACTGAGCTCATCTTCTGATCTTTCAGTTTGCATTTTGTGCTTCAGTTGTTTGACAAATCTAAGCAGATCATAGTAGGTTGTTTTTTTCATGCCAGATTTCACTGAGGTCCCCTCCCACGAAATGGGTTGAATATTTTCATTCTACAGCTTCCTTCATGTTCTGCTTCCGAGGAATTGTTAGCAGAGATGACATTTTCACGGAGCATAGCTAACTTTATATCAGAAGTTGAGTAAATGAATATCATGCTGTGAACATATGCCGTCGTTGGCAGAGGAATTAATGGATTTCTGTAATGGAGTTTTTATGTGAATTTCTACCATTCTTCACACGGGGTGTCAAACCTGTGAAATTCATTGAGAGATTCCTACGCAAATACAAATGAAAAACAAATTGTGCAGAATAATCACACATTATCATATCCATCAATACATGTGCAAGCCGGGGATGACTTGCATGAGCACCATCAAAGGATGACAAATTATCCAAACTGTTTTATTGTTACAGGTGCTTCTCTCATGAGTCTGACAGCAATTTCTGCCTTAATACGGCAGCAGCCGCTGACTAGCATTAGCTAGCTAATCTCCAGGCTGAATGTTTTCAGTCACCAAGGAATGTTACACCATTCATAGTCGGCCAGCTCGCTTCAAAAATCGCGCCGTTGTCATGGATCATCTATACATACACATGTTCAGTTAATGCTGAAGATTACTCGGCTATTTATGGTTTGCGGTTATTTAAAAATTCTGTTTGATTCATACCTCAGTGCAGGGATCTTCACAACCTTTAAATTAATTCAGAGATGCTGTCAGTCTTCCTTACACATGTGTTGGTTTTAAACAACTGTGAGGAGAAAAGAATTTCTGTCTTAGATGGTCATTCAAAAATACAAATATTGTTCCCATGGGAAATGTAGAGCAACGGTTAAAGTACAGCCTAGTATTTTATGTTCAAAGGGAATAAACTTCTAGTTCTATTTAAATTCTGTAGTACTGTTGTATTGTTATTAAATTGGAGTGATTCCGGACATGTGGGTTTAATATAACGGCACAGAGGTTCTTTTTATCAAACCAACAAAGAAAGGTGCATTTTTATTAGTCCTTAAGAGGGTCTCCAAGATAACGGTGCTCAATAGGCACAGGGAAGAACCGTTCCCAAAACTGCTGACATTAATGGGAAGACACATGCAAGCAGACTGCAGTTCAGGGTGCATCCATGATAGGTAACATGGACACGGACGATGTCAAGTTACCACACAACATTATAGAGCAGGAAGAGA
The DNA here is from genome assembly GCA_019775895.2 of Stomatorhinus ivindoensis. NCBI lineage: Eukaryota > Metazoa > Chordata > Actinopteri > Osteoglossiformes > Mormyridae > Stomatorhinus > Stomatorhinus ivindoensis. Next base: position 22,092,209 of record JABFEB020000035.1, on the reverse strand, counting down.
AACCACCTAAAACTGACCATGACACTCTGATCATTCCTGGGACTCTGTGGAGATGTGCAAATGATCTTGTTTGACAGCCAGACGCTGTGTCCTGCTTCATCGCCCCTACCTAAGAGTTCAGCCATCTTTGACAGCCCGAGAAGTCTTCACACCTTCAAGCCTTTAGTTACCGTGCTGGTTTCTAATTTTGATCCCAGCCCCTAAGGGTATTCTCGCACTAGTTCACAATCTGGGGTCCAGAACTGTGAAGTGCTGGGGCGCCATTTTTGGCCTTGAACCTGTGCTTCTGCCTCTTTGTAGTTTCTAGGGCGGTGGTTATCGCGG
>JABFEB020000035.1:22077448-22091785 GCA_019775895.2 Stomatorhinus ivindoensis | reverse complement strand
CCCTTTGCAGCCGGACTCTGTACCCCAATGCGTCAGAGTCCATAGCTCATTTTACTTAAGCTAGGAGGTGGCCCTCATTTCCAGCAGGCACACTGAGTGTCATGGCTCTGTCTGTCCCCTGACGATTAGCACCTCCACCTGAATCAGTATGAAGAATCCAGCTGGAGCTAAAGGCTGCGGGGGTATTTTGGCTTGCTGCCTCACGGGCTTCTGGGATCATACCCAAAGGATAGGGCCACCCAGGCCACTGACTCTCTCCCAAATATCACCCGCCGGGTGTAACTGGTGCCCGCCTGCGTCGCTCAGCAGTACCCCTGATCCCAGTGGCACGTGGAGATTAGGACAGCAGGCTGTGTGGAGATGTTGTGCCTGAGCCTTTCCCTCAACCATCTCTCTGCAGAAGCAAGAAAGTGGTTGTTGTTTTCTCTATGAAATGTTTGAAGCTGGGCTCAGCGCGGTGGTGCAGTGGTCAGCACTGTTACCTCACACCTCTGGGACCAGTGGTCAAGTCTCCACCATGGCTCTGTGTGGTTTAGCTTGCATGTTCTCCACGTGTCGTCAAGGGGCTTCCTGCCAGTACTCTGGTTTCCCCAAAAACATGCTAAGGTTAGTAGGAGTTACCAAATTGCCCACAGGTGTGCCTGAGTGAGAGTGCCCTGCGATGGGTTAGTGCCCCATTCTGGGTTGTTCCCTGCCATGCACCCGTAGGCTCTGAGTAGGACAAGTGGTTACAGAAAATGGATGGATGGATGGATGGATGGATATTTTAACCCTTAAATACAGTGGAGCTTCTCACAGCCGCAGAGTAACAGAACACGTCCTTCTCCAATATGTAGCAGTTGTGTTCTGGCATTGGACCACAAGGAGGTGTCACTGAAAGACGTATCTCCTCACCCCCGTCCAGGCCCAGGAAGCCAAGCCTTCCTGCTGTTAGTGCTATGCTGTGACCTCTGGACCAAGGGCAGGTGCACTCCCCCCAGCAGCCAGATCCACACCTTCTCTAGCACCAGATCCGGAGCCTGCTGCTCCTTCAGCTGCTGCAGGTGGATGGGGCTCCAGTGCAGGTAGAAAATCCATTTCCGCCGTCGTGGCTTGTGTGGCCAGCGGCTGGGTGCTCCGTTTTCCCAACACAGGTACAGCATTAAGACGTCTAGTCTCCTAATGCACTTGGCAATCAAATGCCTGCAATTCTGCAATCTAACTGGGTACTTGACTCTTTAGTGTAGTTGGAGAAACCAAACGATGTGAGCCCAGGAACGAGTTATTAAAGTAGTTCACTCAGGATCAGCCGTTAGTGCTGCTTTATCTTGTTCTACATACATCTAGAGCAGGCCAACTCCTTCTCAATGTTTGCTCTGCGATGGTGTCACTCGTATCCCATTAACACCGATTCCTGCCACCGATTCCTGCCAATTATAATAACCAGTCAACAACCAGTTTAGTTTCTCCTTCTTTCAGGGAGGAGAAGATAGATTATCCATGTTCTCTAAAGGCAACTCCAGAAACTGCCAGATCACAAGTAAACTTTGAGGGGGGGGGGGGGGGCAGCTTTTCAATGACAGCAGGATGCTGAGTCATCTATCCCTGCCTTGGAGCCGCACACAGCACTGTCCCTCGGTGCCGCACTGTCATCGATGTCACAGGAACTGGCCGGCAAAGGCTCATGTGTACCGGCAATCTAAAGAACCCGCTTGAGAAGAAGAGATGACAGAGAGCTAGAAAGAGAAACAAAGGGAGAATGGAAAATGTAGCAGTACAGCATGGTGACTCGTGGCTCAGAGCGATAGGCCACATGTGCCCGGTCATGAGTGTGATTTCTGCACCCACTGGCATGTGAGGTTCACGTGTTCACGTGTTCTTCCTGCCTCACTCTGGCTTTCCTGCTGGCTTCCTCTGGTACTTCCTGATAACAGGCATCCCCATGACGCCGTGACATATATGTGCGTGTCGGCATCGCGTGTGCTGCCTCGACAAGGTTCACGCTCACTATATACACACACTCGAATAGGAGGTAACATGCCATCTGTACGCCAAGGCGAGGATGGCACGGGGATATCACACGGGGATGTCACACTGGACTAAATGGTTGATGGCACGGGGATGTCATACTGGACTAAATGGTTGATGGCACGGGGATGTCATACTGGACTAAATGGTTGCTGGCACTTCTTCCTCTTCCTCTTCACCACCAAGGGATTTAATAACTTCAAGATGTTTTATTTTCATTTTTTGTCCACAATGACTCAGTAATGTTTGCCGTGGTGAACTCTCTGCAATTTCTCACAATGTAACTGCAGTATTGAAGAAATGAAGACTTGTTCAGGATATCATTAACTCTGTTTCCTTCTCAGAGATGCTGATGCTCCAAACTCTGCCTGCTATAACCATTTTAACTTTTATGAAGCTGTTCACCCCAAAGCTGAGCCACTGATGTACAACTGTGCGGTAACTTCCCCTGAGTGCTGTTGCAGTTTCTTTTTTGGGAGCCGTAAATGAGAAACATCACCCCAGGCACGATACCATTTCAATTAATGGCAAACTTTTTTTTCTAAGTGTTGTTCAATTTCAGTAAAGTACTGCATTTATTTTCTTATTTCATGATCTTCCAAGCAATTAAACCAGATGCAAATTCATATATGCTGTGTCCAGACCTTTCAGGATAACTCAAATTGTACAAAGCACATAATTGCATCAATTTTCCTCACTTTCTACAAATGAATGAAAAAAAACATTCTATTTTCCTGGCCCTATGCATTGCAGTACAATTGATCACATATACCCAAACGCAAAAATAAATACATAAATAAATATATAATTCCCTGGACTCCCCAAATGTATAAAAAGGGAAACTTTGGCCTGTTTAACACCCAGGTTATGATTACTTTTTAAATTAAACCCAAGCAAAATGGTATTTAAATAAGAGCAGCTTTGAGCCCTGGCTGTTTCCGGGTGACAGGTACGTCCCTAACAGCAGTTGCTCTAACTTACTCTTCCTCCTATACAGAGTCCTGTATTGGCCAGCAGGTCACACTTAGTCACTGCAGATGCTATTTTAAGCCAGCCTGGGTGGGGCGGCGGGTGCTGGTTCCAGGCCGGCCCACCCACGCCGATGGGAGTGTTTGGACCTGGCAGAGGCCTCTCCGGTGCCTGCGGTGCTGGAGGAAGCTCATTTTCTTCCAAAGCCCTCTTTTCCTGGTAGAATATGGGGGGGGGGGGGGGGCTGGAATTTTTCTCATACAGTGCCAAGCCTTGGAAAGTAGAATCACAGCCAGCTTAAGACACTGGTGCTGGAAACTGGCCCCCCAGTGTGGCTAGAGGTCATGCAGATGGGCCGGGGCAGAAAGAGACCCCTCCCTGGTCTAATGTTACAGCGGTGTTGAATGGGCAGCATCAGCATGTTCCAGCTTCTCCGTGCAGCAGGAGACTCCAGACCAACATGCCCTCAGCACCCAATGCTCCCTAAGCGTCTAACATTAGCTGTAATATATAGAAGATGACGCAGCATTCAGAATGTGCCAGTGTCACTGTCGGCAGCCTCATCTGAAAGCTAGTTAATGAAGAATTTCACAATTGCTCAGAAAATCAAAGTCCAAATGACTCCCAGAATAACTAAGTAATCCTGATGCAGGAAGACTAGGAATCACCAGGATTTATGTCACTATACTAGATAAAACGCTATAACAGATAAAAGATTTGTTGGTCTACGTATGGTCAGTCTGGTCCTTCCCTCTAGCCATTGGCCACGATTCCTGGGTTGCTGGTCATACAGTGGTCAGCAGGTAGTCCTCTCTGGGTGGTCATCACCGGAGGACGGTGTGGCATGGGCAGGATGCTTGCAGACTGTGCTTGCCTTTCTGCTCCCCACGCTGCGTGTTTGGAGCCATCGTGAGGGCGGCGATCACGGCCCCCCTCTGGGGAATCAGCGGCCTCCAGTCCAGCTTCATTTCCATTCCGTTCGCTCCTTGTGGTTGAATCTCCGGTCCTCCATCGGGGAGATCACCGGTGCCGCTTCGACGTGAGGCACTGCATGCCATTTGCTCTGACTCCTGTAAACGCCCATTTTTGTGTAGCCAAATAAAGTCCTTCATGCTTAGTCGACTCCTTCACAGCACCTGTGTTTGCAGTGTCCTATCTGCCTGGACAAGAACATCAGAAAAACATGTAAAAATGTAAATATGTAAATGTGTCGTACGCCCATCCGGGCGTCAGGGGCCACTCTGCCAGACCTCTGGGGCCCAGCACTTTGTAGAGGCCCCTGAATGCGCAAAGCCAAATTCAGCCTTCCCCCGCTCCGTGTGTGGACAGTCAGGCTCAAGGTGACATTTTGTTAGGGGTCCAGAATTCCTGGTTATGTGATGCCAATACCCCTGATCTGGATAAAAACTATTAGGAGATGGATGGATGGATGGATGGATGGGATAAATTAAGTGTGAAGTATTCTATGATGTATTACAGTGCCTTACTGATACTTTGCTGGACCGTTTTAAATGAGTCGATGTTGTAACATGTCATGAGAAAATTTAATCTGTCAGTCAACTAAAATGTATGAAAATACATCAGAGGCAGCTAGACTTTGTCTCCTCTTTCAGGGGATTAACCCACAGAAGAATCCTGCAGAGCGACCAGGGAAATGGGACCTTCCACGGAATGCCGTCATTGGTCTGGCATTCAAACAGAGTCTCGGCAGTGCGTGAATTATGGCTCGCGTCCCATTTCCCGGCCCCCTGCAAAATGCAATGCAGTGTTTGTCATTTATTTATATGGACAAGGGATGTCAATAATTTATCTACAAATCCAAACCTAGACATATGCATCAAACAATGGGTGAAATTAATAAGAATTTATGATGTAGCTGAAGTCATTATTAATACGTTATTGCTGCTGCAAAAATAGAAAGGCATTTGTTGCATGAATGTCACTCTGTAATTGTGAAAATGCAACTTTATTGCTAATATACTCAACTGGAAAACTTTGTTGCTCATTAAAGAATTTTTACTAGACTTGCAATCAGTTCATTCTATTTATGCTTAAAAATGTCACTTTTAGAGCAAAATTAAAGGAAGCCGTATAAATCCAGCAGAAGTGCTTTACCGCCAGTCTTCTTCTGTCTACTGCCTCTGACTTTATTAAGGAAAATAACTCTGAGGAGAAAAAACACTTAGCGGTCGCTATATGGGATACAGCGGCTCGGAGTCTCCTCATTAACATGGTATTTTTGCCCACAGAACTGCCACTGACACCATGTTCTTTGTTTATTGCACTATTCTCAGCAAACTCTAGGAACAGTAGCCCTGGAAGGTGGTTGTTTCTGATATGCTGCAGACACCACGTCAGGAAGCAGCAGTCACACCGCATTCAGAATCAGGCATATTCACGCTGTATTAATGCTTAGTCAAATGGCAAGTGAGTCTTCTGACCCTGTGTGCGCTGCATGCGTTCAGCCGCAGTCACATGACTCGCTGTTTGAAGGAGCAGCCTGTCTCCGCTAACAAGCAGTTGGTCACTGACATTTCTTGATCCTGCTGAAAAAAAATCTGGAGGCATTGCAGATGGTCAATACATTGGAAATGCACAAAAATCTAAATGCCTTTTATCTATTTTATTTTATTTTTAATAAAAAAAAATTTTATTTTTATTTTGACGCTTGTTCTCCATTCGAAACACCAGCGTTCAAACCATTGCATTCATATTTGCATATTCTTTTAAATCAAAAGTCTGGGACTCTCCCGTACCAGGTTTGTTTAACCGCATCTCCCTGGTGGCAGCAGGTGGGACCCCAAATGGCCAGAGAGCCATGAGATGAATAAGGGGAGAATATGCAGCCTGTGCATGGAGCGTGAGTGGCGGGAGTTGACCCCACGACCCCGCCGGTGTCAGATTTCCACCACACCCATTGAGCCGTCATACACCCACCACTGATTGTGTCTTCAGTTTATTTATTTTGATTTCCTAGTTTACAACCAATCCTGCTTGATTTGTGGGGAAAAAAACATGAGCACACTCCAGGAGCCCTTTTCATATGCTGGCGAGAAACTGAAAAGCAGTTTTAACAGCTCACATTTCCCGGCCTAGATATCGTACATCTGCAGTTTGTGTTCTGACAGGACGGGAGCTGAGTAGCCTTTTAGGTTTATGGAAAGAGTACAACGGCAACAAGGTGTAGAGCTTTATAAAATCCAGCTACCAGCCGATGGTCACACTTATACGACAGCTAAAGAGGAAAGTTACTGTCATAAATCGCTTCAAAATTCAATATCATCAATAATAGGCTTGCTTAGGCAAGAATCCCTGTCAGACAATGCTTATTAATTCTTTCAAGTAATAAAATCAGCCACGGCAGTTGATCATGATTAATCTGTGTCTTTTCACAGCACCGGGGATTTGTGGGAAAATGTGATTTAGCAGTTACAAGGAGATTTCAGGGATCATCCTTATGATTTAAAATATTTTATATATACATACATTTATATATACATACAGATACATATATACTGACACACACAGACAAACTCGCAAGCACGTGCACACAGGTTTGTTATTACAGAACCTCCTTTACTTACAAACTTTCAACTTTTCAACTTACGTTGAAAACCTTTCAGACGTACGAACGAAGAGGACTGTAAGTCCAAATTGTGTTCATTGGGCTCCCGTTTCCTGTCCACAACATCAGTTTATTTTTCTCCGTGCCAGTTCTGCCTAGTACGACTTCTGGCCGCTACTTCCGCCGCGCAGCAGGGTAGAACACGTACTCCATGCATCCCAGTTCTTTATACTTGCGTATACCCTTAAACGAATACGTTCAAAACTTAACTCGTTCGTAAGTAGAGGGCCGTCTGTACATCTTTGTGGGGACTCTCCGTTCATTTATATGGGGAAAACTGTAATCCCAACATGACGACCCTAACCCCAACCCAGCCCTAACCTTAGCCATAAGTAACCAAACAAATTTTGAGTGTGTTTATGGGAATTTTTGCTCATTCAATCAAAAGAGCATTTGTGAGGTTGCACACTGATTTTGGACGTGAAGACCTGGTTCACAATCTCTGTTCTAGTTCATTCCAAAGGTCTCTGATGGAGTTGAGGTCAGAGCTCTGTGCAAACCAGTCAAGTTTCACTCACGCAACCATGACATTATGGACCTTGCTGTTACGGACTCGAGGCATAGGGCAGGAAAAGAAGGAGACGATCCACTTACAGCTAACAGGACAACAAGGGGGTTTATTGAAGAACAGAACACACTAACAAAAACCAAAAGGACTAAGAATATGTTAGGGAACAGACCTTCCAACACACACTAACATGATCAATGGCTGACTAGAGAACAAAGGGAACAGGCACGTAAATAAACACAGGCAAACAATGGGCAGGTGCAACTCAATTAACCAATCAGAGGAGGCAACCGGTGAAACAATTAACAAGTACTGGGACAGGAAACCTGGCAACAGGTGGCACTAACAAAGATGATTACTGAGCTAAGAAGCTTAAGACAAGCTAGGACATAATCTGACACTAAGCACAAGTAATCTGACTAATCTCACTAAGTACAAGTAAAATATTTATCACAAAGGCATTAAACACAAACCAAAACACAAGGAGAGCAAACGACGAATAGGAACTGAGAACTGGGAACAGAGGACCAACGTTATGAACACTAGAAAAAAAAACAACAAAATCCCAACTAAGCAAAACAAAACAGAAGAGGCTGGTTTCAAGCTTGTCTCAAACCTGCAACCCACAGGTTCAGTCTCTGAGCCACATGGTCAGCTCACTGAGCTTCACAGTTTCAGGGAGCAGAGAAGGCACACTGGGGAGTAAGACAGAGGTAGGAACCGGATGACCGGCAACACCTGCTGGCCAAATGGGGACTGAGCTGTCACGTCCCCAGTCTAGGGTCAGGGTAAATGACAAAAGGGTCCTAGCCATGCTAATAACGAGGCAAACAAACACAGCCAATCTCCTCGCTTTTATTCACCCGGAGGATACATTTTATAAAGCGGTAATTAGCACACGACCGGACATCCACGGGCAGTATCAAATGAAAACAACAAATGCTGCTGTGCTGCGTTCCAAGAGTCCCCCTCTTCCTTCTCCAGCACGCCAGAGAGGGGGAAAGGCTGGATGACCAGTGATGCCTGCTGGCAAAAAGATACAGGAGAAAGGATCAGAGGGCACTGACCCAAACACTTGCTTTGTGTACCTGGGCACTATCACGGTGGAACTGCAAAGGGCCTTCCCCAAACTGTTTCCCCAAAGTTGGAAACAGAATTGTCCAAAACGTCTTGCTATGCTGTAGCATTGAGTTCCCTTCAGTTCCCACCAGCCCAACCCAGAAAAACAGCCCCATACCATTATCCGTCCTACACCAACTTTACTGTTGGCACAGTGCAGTCAGTAAGGTAATGTTCTCCTCACAGCAGTCAAACTCAGACCCGTCCATCTGACTGCCAGACGGAGAAGCGTGATGCATCACTCCACAGAACACGTTTCCACTGCTCCATAGTCCAGTGCTGGCAGTGTGCTTTACGCCACTGCATCCGACGCTTGGTATTGTGCTTGGTGATATGAGGCTTCCATGATCGGCCATGGAAGCCCAATCCATGAAGTTACTGCCGCACAGTTCTTTGTGCTGGGTTTAATGCCAGAGGAAGTTTGGAACTCTGCAGTTAATGAGTCGACAGAGCGTTGGCAAGTTTTATGCATTATGCGCCTCAGCACTCGGCGACCCCGCTGTGCTACTTCACGTGAGTTTCTGTTGTTCCTGAACACTTTCACTTTGCAATAATAGCACTTACGCTGACTTGGAATATCTCAAACTGACTTGTTGCAAAGGTGGCATCTTATGACAGCACCACACTTGAATTCACTGAGCTCTTCAGAATGACCCATTCTTTCACAAATGTTTCAAACAGACTGCATGGTTAGGTACTTCATTTTATACACCTCTGGAGTGTTTGTGTGTGTGTGTGTGTGTGTGTGTGTGTGTGCGTGCATAAGGCTTTTAACCCTTTGACTTGCTTTTAATAAAAATGCAGTCTATACAGAGATTAATGCATTCTCTGCTAATAATCCCCTCCCTGCTGTAATCACAATCAGCATATTGCTTTTAAATCAAGTGTACAACCTCATCCCTCAAAAATGGCAAATTACTATTAATCGGTGCTCATAACAGAATATTTGTGGTGAAAAAGTTCATACTTGAGCAGAAAGACAGCAGTCAACACTGAAATTCATCTCCTTTAAGCAGAGACCAGAGAACAGTAAGAATGAGATGGATGAAATAACAGCAGTATATTTCCTACTGAGTAATCAAGTATTAAAAGTACTACAATAAGAGCAGAAATATTAATCATTCTGCCTTAAAGCTATTCCAGAACATCTGGCAAAGGTATGCCAGCTGTTAATTTCTCCCACGTTCAGGGCAACTTATGTTTATGCAGTGTGACATGAAATGAAAATCGGACCAATTCTGTGCACCTGTTATGCTAATCAAATTTAGATTACACTGGATTGTAGCATGCTCCTGGAGGAACAGGAGTTTTGTAATATTAATTTGCTTCACAGAATTAGGAACAATAAGCATCACAATAATTATTTTTGCATGGTGATGCATGCAAAACAAATGTAGGCGTGTGATGGAACTGAATTTGAAGTATTTGAATACTGGGAGTTGATTGCCAGACAAAGGTAAGGGGAAGTTCTTTAATGCATGTTGCACCTTATTTAATAGCTAAATAAAGAGTCCTCAGTACAGATCATTTCTGTTTATTTATACAGCCAAACTTCCTAATTTCAAATGAAACGCTGTTGTCCTAGCGGCTTGGAAGACTACTTCAGCACCCTGTCAAGCTAATATGGTGTTTTTGAGCCAAAAATATTGATTTAGTTTAATTTGGACTTTAGTAGGGACCTTACTAAAGTCCAAATTATTGTTAAGGACCTTTCTTGGCAAAAGTGACCCCAACGTATTGTTACATGGTTGAAATGAGCCTTTAGACCCCTGTGCTGGGCAGGATTAATGCATTGCTGTCACATCTAAGGGCATGACACAGCATCACGTGAAAATCCCACTCTATCCTGGATTTCGATGGTTTGCCGGCTTGTGAGCCTCTGATAAGAGACATTGCTGTTGAATTTTTCAAATGAATTTTTGGCTCTTCAATCACCACAGAAAGAATGCCATTCATTTCCATTATACTCGATACAAACCCAACATTTCTATGGCCGATATTGCCAACACTAGCCATCTCCACACAGAACATCCTAGACTGATAGATAGCAGTAAAGCACCTCTAAAACGTGTTTTTTTTTCAGTTTTTGGGTAAACTGCCCCTTTAAGAGGTGCGTCCCGATACTTTTGTCGATACAGTGTATGTCTGGGTCTGGAGATTGTGTGTGTGTGTGTACCTTGAGATGCACTGGCCCCCCTGAGCACACCGAGGTAAACCTTCTGGCTTTCCTCACAGCTACACAACAATAGCAGTGATTGCCGGCCGGCATGTAGGAATCCGCAGCTGCTGGAACGAGCCACTGTCCCATTAATCAAACTACTGTAACCCAACTCAGGTAGCGTGTGGCTTGATTAGCCTGCTTGCGAGGTCGGGCCGGCAGCTCCCACATGCTGAGTGCCGCCTCGCCTCTCCTGCAGGCGTGTCTGCAATCGCCTGGGTGCTTCTAAACCTCAAAGCTGGACTGGCTCCAGAAGGAGAGCAAATTGTGCTTGAGGTTCGAAATGTGCGGTTATAGCTAAGCTGCCTGACACACACACTTACTTTAGCTATTTCTCATAGTCATCAAAACATGCTAATACATATACTGCTGTTTACCTTCATCACCACCATCATAATCATCACCATCATCATCACCATCATAATTATGTCCACCATCACCAAGAAAATCATCATCACCATCATAAGAATCATCACCATCAAAATCATCGTCACCGTCATAAGAATCATCACCATCACTATCATCATCACCATCATCATCACTATCATAATTATCTCCACCATCACCATCAAAATCATCATCACCATCATAAGAATCATCACCATCATAATCATCACCATGAAAATCATCACCATCATAAGAATCATCACCATCATCATCGTCACCATCATTAGAATCATCACCATCATAATAATCACCATGAAAATCATCGTCACCATCATAAGAATCATCACCATCATCATCGTCACCATCATAAGAATCATCACCATCATGATCATCATTAGGGATTTTCTTCACACAACTGGCAACTGGTCAAATGTTTTTTTTTTTTTTTTTGGTCTGACCGAAGAAGTTCTATCGATCCACGCCTATGCCTGCGAATAAACTTGCTTTGGAGGTGATGTCATAGTATAGCGGCACAGAAATCCATGGAAACCTTTCACCTCCATCTCAAACAGCTTTCTTCCCCACATTTTTAATGGTCAGCTGAACCTTTTATTCACCACAGTTTATCTTCCGAAGCGTCAGTCCATGCAGTCATGGGAGAGATCATATATCATTAAAAACCACTTACGCCCAGGTGAGAAAAATGTTCAGCCAGACACAGTGATAGCTGTTCTGCGAAAATACTGTACACTGGGACACCCCAGTACTACCTCACCATGCTCCCAGGAAACTCACTCGCTTATCCTGAGGCAGAAAGCTTTGCCATAAAGACAATTACTTTATCCGTTTATAAATTGATGTTTATCAGATTTGCGCTTCTGTGGGAAGATGGAAAAAGGCTGGCTTTCCATACAAGTGCTACGGTGCCAAGCTGTGGTCGATGGACGGAGCCCAAGGTCAGGTGCAGTACAGACAAGCAAAATGATGCTGCAAGGGGTCGTCAGTAATAAGTGACCTCTGCCTTTGCTAGCTGCAGTTTATCTTGGTGGCAGACAAATGCTATTTATAGTTTCCCTCCTTTTATTCCTTCTTAAACGACATGTCAGCAGAGGATTGTCCCATATTTTTCATTGGCAGATTCTGGGATGAGGAAGAAGGCCGTGCAACATGAAAACTGCATTGCAACGTGGAGCATGGAAAATACAAAAAGAGTGAATTTGGTGATTGGGAGGGGGAAGGACAGTGGGGCTGAAAGGGAGAAGAGATTGGAGAGATCCTGCTAAGGACAGCTGTGGTGAGGGTGCCGACATGGCATACTGGTTTGAGGCTGAGCTGGTTTGAGGCTGACTGGGCTTGAGGCTGAGCCAGTTTGAGGCCGACTGGGCTCGAGGCTGAGCCAGTTTGAGGCTGACTGGGCTTGAGGCTGACTGGGCTTGAGGCTGAGCCAGTTTGAGGCTGACTGGGCTTGAGGCTGAGCCAGTTTGAGACCTCCCTCATGCAGTTCTCCTGCAGTTTCTCCTCCACCCTTGCATCATACTCCTCCTTTGCCTCGTTCAGTCAGACCCAGAGTTCCCTCAAACATGCTTCAGCTCTGCCAGTCTCCTTTCTTTGAAGACCCTCTTCTTCTTCTTGAGTAGGTCCTTGATGTCACTGGTAATCTATGGCATGTTGTTCGGAAAGCAGCAAACAGATCTGATGTGAACCATAACATCTAAACAGAAGTTAAGGTAGTCCGTGCTGGTCTGTAACCCCCTCCGGGTGAGAATCACTGCAGTTCTGGGTCTTCACAGCTATTTTGCATACAAGGACATTATGTTTTGAAAGAAGAGTCAATAGTGATAAAAATGAATTGGATCATGTTGCCGATCTGTGTTTCTTACTGTATAAATGCCTGTATTAAATGTTTCTCATTGTGTTTACTCCTAGTGGCTGCTGGGGGAATTACACCTGTGCACGATTAGGATCCCATTGCTTGAGCCTTTACAGGTTACATCATTTTCAAAGTACCGTTTGCACAATGATTCCGGAATGAAAATTCTGGTGCTGCTGATCATTTTGTACGAGACATGATTGTAAAACAAAATTTGTAAATTTAAGAAACCAGTAGGGTCATTTTCACTTTTCTTATACGTACATTTCCACTCAGCACTGTGAGCAGCACACAGCAGTGAATCCTACCCCCCCCCCCATAATCTTCGGGGTTAATCTTCCACGGCGTGAAGCGGCTGGTGCTGCTGCTTTTAGCACCTGTGGATGGCTGCAGTCCCTAGAGCAGCTCATTGACAGTTTACTTTCCATCAAGTCGGGCCGTCATCTCCACGGCGACAGCCCCCCCCCCCCACCACTCCCATGGCCCCGCGGCAGCATCTGCACTCTGCTGTTGGCTTTGTTGCGTCCCGACGCTGACGAAGGCCTCTTTGGGGGCTCTTACAGCCCCTCAGCGGCTTCCGGCACCTTCTCCTCCACCAATGAGTGGCACAGGGTTGCTAGGTGATGTTTCCTGGATGTGGGGAGAGAGAAATGTACTACAGTGCAATGAAATTACCAGGAGGAAAACAAAACAAACAAAAAAAACGGCAGGAGACAACAGAAAGGAGGGGGGGCAGCATCAGCGACAGGAAGCCAGCTGGTGGGTCTGGATGCCTCTCCACACCATAAATGGCATATTTACTAAAATCTATTATTTACAGACGATCCCCACTATCGCAGTACAGGGGGACAGGGGTACCCATCAACCTTTTGACCAAAATATTTTCAAGTAGAAATGCAGAGGCACATGAAGGACCTCCTGACATGATGAGGAGATGTTTAGGTCTGGCACACGCTATGCTTGAGAGAAGGCTTAATTACCACCAAAGCTATAATGATACACCACTCGGGAATCCTTGAAGCTATATATAAAAACTGAGAACTATTATTATGATACTGTATGTTCCGACTGCTGATTGGATGACTGGTGCATCTTCTGTTTAATTTATGATCAGGCAATTTGCTACGAATAGACCAGTCCAGGGCTAATTCTGGTCCCAGCAGCTTCACGCTCAATGCTATATTCTGAGAGCAGAACAAAACTGACTTGTCATCCAGGCCAGTCGATAATCTGAGGCGCAAACAATTCCGGAAATCCAAATGCATGTGGACTAGCTGACGTTTACTTCCTGTGAAAAGACACGACTGTGTGGATTTCATACTATTTTGAGACCGAGGTACTATTCAAAGGTGTTGAAACTGGGCATGGTGCAGGTGGGGAAAGGAGGTGATGATCCACTGGTGGCTGCCAGACAAAGAGGGGATTAGTGAGGGAACTAACAGAGGGCAAAACTACAACACCATGAGGGAGCAGAAAACAAACCAGGAAAAAGACTGAATTAACTAAAACCATTAAACAAAGCACAAGCAAGAACCTAAGCTAAACCACAGGGAATAGACCACAGGGAATAGACCACAGGGAATAGACCACAGGGAATAGACCACAGGGAATAGACCACAGGGAATAGACCACAG
>JABFEB020000035.1:21965969-21981907 GCA_019775895.2 Stomatorhinus ivindoensis | reverse complement strand
TAACAGCATGGGTGCCTGGATGATCTGCCTCACAATGGACACCCACCCCAGCCTGTCTTCTGCTGTTTCGGGGGGGCTGAACCACATTCCCACACAGACCTATGATAAAGCACCTGCTTATGTCCTGAACTGTGGAACCCTCCAGGTTCAGCCCGTCTCCTGTGTGGTCCATTTGGACGCAGTCAGCTGGCTGTGACCTGCCTTTCCCATGTTCCAATTTCAACAACAAGCAGTTCCTCTTCCCCCCTATCTTCCTGCCTTGCGTGTGCTCATGCGGCTGGTCAATCTGCCCGTATCCAATCTCTGCTTGAGCCACGTAACAGCGATGCGAGTCCGCCACACTAAGAAGAGTCTGATACCAACCGGTTTCCATGTGACAGCAGACAGATATAAAATTATTCACGGTTAGCGTCAGCGATGACCGATAATTGTATTTGTGTAATGACCTCGGTCTTTACGACGCTTAACGAACGTCACCATCGTTTAAATCCCTGCGCCCCCCCCCCCCCCCAAGAGTAGTTGATTACATTAAAATGAAAGAACCCCCGATCTCCCACCCACTTCCCAAGCAAACCATCATCACCTGTAGTTCTTCGTGTAGCTTAATAACTCTTGTTGAGCGTGTCGCTGAATCATGCGGCGATGGAGGTCAAGCCAGCAGGGGGCGATGAACGACGAGCGAAACGCAGAATAAATACGAGCATTTGGGTTTGTTTGACATTCTGGCACTGAGGAACCTAGTTCATCAGCCCCCGAGGCTTCTGACAGTATTGCTGTCAGCAGTACGGCAAACCAAATATATAAAGGGCTAACTTTTTCCAATTAAAGGGATTTACGTGTTGGATCACATCAGCAAATGGGAACCCAGGGATTTATACAAGAGAAGGTCCTGAGAGACAAGGACAGAGCCTGCTGGGTGATGTAATGAGGGTGGCTATTTATACCTGCCTTTCCCATTACCGTTGCGCTGGAGCAACACTTGGGCGTCGTGTGACGGAGCCGCAGTCGCAGCTCGCGTCTCCCCGAGCCGTGTGAATTCCCCTACCGTAACTGTATCCCATTTACCAGCCATCTCAAGCTTTTGTAATGACGGTGAAATACGTAATGTGCCTCTTAAGTGCTCAGTGTCTTCACCTGGAACGCTTACCTTAATGTGTCATTATTCTACGCAGTGGAAATGTGGTACGTGAGTGTAAATGGCGGTGCTGTGTGGATCGGGGGGCGCACCAGGTATTTTCATAAAATGCCCCTTGGTCTTCTGTGCGGAACCAGGTTGAGCTGCCCGAGCTGGAATGAGAGCCGCGCATCCCAGAGAGCTACAATATGTCTCCTGTTTATTATTAATCTGTGATTTGCCGAATTCAGTAGCAGCTCCATGCCACAGCAGCTTCCAGAACATTCAGTCGTTGTTCGGTGTTATGCTGCTTTTCTTATGTGTATATATGATTCTAGTTAAGAAACGGACCAAATTATTGACTTTGTGTTAAACCATTCCCATTGGCCTCTGTAGTGGTTTCTGCCATGACGGTGTGAGATTAGAGCCCACTGCATATGTGGGCGGGTCGCCCGCGGTCCGCAATCACTGACATATATCCGAGTGGGGAGTCACCGCAGAGACAGGGCGGGAACACCTGGGCTTCTCCGAAGGATGTACCCCGAAACGACCCCTGTAGGCTCTCCGGGGGGCATCGGAGGCATTGGCAGGCTGCGCCCGCGTACCCTGAGAGCGGCTAATGAGGAAGCGACTCGGGCGGGAAGGGGGCGGATTGGCTGGCAGCTGACGGAGCGATGATGCCCTCCCCCGCCCATCCTGTCGCCCCCGGCGACGCAGCAGCGCTGCTCTTTGCAGTTACTTGTCTAAACGTCGCCGCCTGCGCCCTGCATTCTCATTACCTCCTAACTCCGGTCCTGTCGCATTGTTGGGATCACGGGGAACACAAGAGCTGTGTCTTTGAGCTCGTGTTTCCATTACCCTGCTCTGTCTGCGTTCATTCTCTAATGGCAGGAATAAGCTGGGAATATCTCTATTCCCTTTGTTATAATAACCTTTTAAATTGCATTAGAGACCATTTTAATTCAGCTATCTGTGTCATATATTGTTAATTACTGTACAGATTTGCCAAGTTAGATATTCAAAACAGATGTTTAGCAGAGTGAAGTATGCTTCTGCTAATAACTATCACACTGTCGTATAGAGGTGATTGGAGGTGGCATACTCTAGCGCCACCTATAGGTCTGAGTGCTTCATTGCTCTTGCCGCCCCCCCCCCAGAACACTGCGTGCTCAGGCGCCTGCGGCTGTCGCCATGGGGATTTGTGGCTACTCGCTCTCCGTGTTCTCAGTCAGCAGTATCCCAGCCATACGTGTCACCCAAGGACAATCGGGTTGTACTCCGGGGATCGACCTTGCTGCCCCAAGGCATTGTGGGAAAGCAGCCCCAGTGTCTTACATCTCATCGGCTCTGAATTATAGGCCACGCTGATCAACAGAAACCATCAAATTAATTTGGACAAGTGCCAGCCATCATCTTTCAATTCCAACCACCTCCCCCCCCCCAGTGATTTTCCAACCCCCAGGTCATTGCAACAGGCTGGAGAATTTACCTGGCAAATAACAGAATCACAGCGCCTCTATCAAACAGCGATCTAAAATCAATCCAATATAAATATAATACGAGGATACAGAAATCTGTTCAGTACCACCGTCGACTGATCTAAATTCAGTGAGCGAGGGTACAGCTAAGAATGCTGGAAATTATTTAAAGAATAAACATTTCAACATGTAGGAGTGTGAATGTGAATCATGTACGGGAGGTGCTGCCGCTTTGCCGCAGAAAAGGTCAGCCGCCCTAAAGTGTTGGCAAAGCTGGCAGCTTTTCGGAGTTGGATGAGGATCCTGAGCAGTGCGTCTGTAGCAGATGAGGCCCGCGACGGCGGTCTGGCCGCGGGGAGCCGGCTGTCACCCGCCAAGGCAGCAGCCTGGAATCAGAACCCCGGGAGAGGAGAATGACGGAAGGCCCCTAATCGCACTTTCTCCCGGAGGACGCTGGGATGTGCCGTTTTGTCATTTTCGGGAGGTAGTGAAGTTTGCACACGTTTGCAGGTCCAGGTTGATAAGGTCAGCCCAGAACTCTGCATTTCTGCTGTCATAGATCTTTCTCGCAGCTAGCACTTGGCTGTGATAGCATTTGTAGTAAACGAGAAAGAGCCTTTTAGGCTATGGTCTGTGTGTCACGTTTAGAAGCAGCCCTGCAGCACCAGTGTGTGCTAAACACCGAATACGGATGATTTCCCTCCATCCACATGGCCGCTCTGCCTCTGTATGGTTCACTCATAGACAAAACCTTCTAGAACATTTTGAGTTTAGCCCTTAAATACAGTATTTTTTGTATTTCTCAGTAAAATAATATGGCATTACTTTTAATTAAAAACATCCCTACGAAGTGTCAGAACTTTACATCCCAATGAGCTGTTCATATGTTAAATTTAAGAGTTTAAGAACAGGCCCATTCCTCATAATCCTGATTAAGGGTTTAGCGATCAGGTTAAGCTGGCTTTGAGTAAGCGGTGTTCAGGCACAAAAGTGAACATGATTCTTCCAGGGGCCATGACAGACTTCATGTTTGTACAACATCCAGATTCAGTTACTGCAGTAAACATGACAGCTCCAAGCCTGACATCAGCCCTGTGCAGCAAGAGCGGCTCATGGAGATCGACGGGCAAAAACAGCCGTCCGTGTTGGTGTATTGATGGGGAGACAAGAGTACAAGTCTGTGTTTGTATGTGTGTGTGTGTGTGTGTGCATGTATGTTTGTGTGCGTGTGTGTGTGAGATAGAGAGGGTTAGAGTGTGTGTGTATGTATGTGTGTGTGTGTGTGTGTGAGAGAGAGAAACAGAGAGAGGGTTAGAGTGTGTGTGTGCGTGTGTCTGTGTGAGATAGAGAGAGAGGGTTAGAGTGTGTGTGTGCGTGTGTGTGTAAGATAGAGAGGGTTAGAGTGTGTGTGTATGTATGTGTGTGTGTGTGTGTGAGTGAGAGAGAGAATCAGGGTTACTGTGTGTGAGAGAGACAGAGAGAGGGTTCATATAGTCATAGGGATGCTAGACGCTGTACCTGCAGTGTGTGTGTTTGTGTGAATTTGGTTTATATTACTTTTTACAATTTTTCAGGTTTTTACAAAGACCTGTGAATGCAATGAAAAAAGTAAAAATGCCAAAAGTATTTTGTTTGGTTACTTACAGTTAAGGTTAGGGATGGGTAGGGGTTAAGGTCGTCGTGTTGTGATTAG
Organism: Stomatorhinus ivindoensis; assembly: GCA_019775895.2. Taxonomy (NCBI): domain Eukaryota; kingdom Metazoa; phylum Chordata; class Actinopteri; order Osteoglossiformes; family Mormyridae; genus Stomatorhinus; species Stomatorhinus ivindoensis. Next base: position 21,977,622 of record JABFEB020000035.1, on the reverse strand, counting down.
AGTTTTCCCCATTGAAATGAATGGGGAGTCCCCACAAAGATATAATTACAAACTTGTGTGTACCCGCAGAGGTAATGCAGCAGTTAGAGAACTGTAACCAACAGCCTGTAAACCACGCAGTGGGAAGAGTACTGAGTGTAGGTATAAAATAACATCACAAAAGATGTGATGTAACATATGTGTAGCTCAGAAGGTTAGAGATCACTGCTCATGTCCGGAAGGTTTCCATCCCATGGTCAGCAGAGTAATCATGTTTCCACTGGGCCCTCGAGTGTGATCATTACCCCCAGCGGGAGCACTGGCCAGCCCAGGTCTCTAACCCTCAATCATATGTCACTCTGCACAAAAGCATCTACTAATTATGTAAACATAGGTATAAGTGTCGAGGCAAGCTCTGTGAAAATCCCCGTGGAGATAAAAAACAAGGCTACAGCTCTGGTGTGGATTCAGAGAGAGGTATGCGGCCAGCTCTGGCGTGAGTTTACATCATGCCCTACTGATAGATCTCCAGCCCTGCAGCTACCAATCCATGCGGATGCCGGACTAATGATTGTTTTAAGGACTTGCGTGGCCTCGGCTGGGTGGATCTGGGTGACAGGCGGTGTGGGATGTTCTGCGGTGGCTGTGAGGGTCACACGATGCCGACGAAGGTGTTGTGATTTCCTCTGCTTTCCGTTCACCTTCCGTTAGTCGTTGAATCGAGACCCTTGTTTTCTGTGTCTCCGCCGCCCCCTGCAGGAACTTCTACTACATCACGCTGCTGCGCGACCCGGTGTCCCGCTACCTGAGCGAGTGGAAGCACGTGCAACGAGGGGCCACCTGGAAGACGTCGCTGCACATGTGCGACGGCCGCTCGCCCACGCGGGACGAGCTGCCCACCTGCTACCAGGGCGATGACTGGGCGGGGGTGGCCCTGTCGGAGTTCATGGACTGCCCCTCCAACCTGGCCAGCAACCGGCAGGTGCGGATGCTGGCCGACCTCAGTCTGGTGGGCTGCTACAACCTGTCGTCCATGAACGAGAGCGAGCGCAGCCGGACCCTGCTGAGCAGCGCCAAGGCCAACCTAAAGAACATGGCCTTCTACGGCCTCACCGAGTTCCAGCGCAAGACACAGTACCTGTTTGAGCGAACGTTCCGCCTGCGCTTCATCTCCGCCTTCACGCAGATCAACAGCACGCGCGCCGCCGCCGTCGACGTGGCCGAGGACGTGCGCCGGCGCATCGAGGCCCTCAACGGCCTCGACGTGCAGCTCTACGAATTCGCCAAGGACCTCTTCCTGCAGCGCTACCAGTTTGCGCGCCAGCGGGACCGCCGTGAGGAGCGCTTGCGGAGGCGCGAGGAGCGGCGGCGGCTGCGTGAGCAGAGGGCCTTCCTCGCCAAGCGCCGCCAGGGGGCGGAGCCGGACGGGGCCCAGGTCACCACCACCCAGGACTATGCGAGCCAGGTGGCATGCTGGTGATGACATCACCATGCCGAAATGCAGCCTCCGGAGGAAAATGGGGCTAAAAAGAGAGCAGTACTACCTTTATCTCTCTCTCTCTCTATTTCTCTCCCTCATCACACTCTGTCATTCGTCCCATTTCATTCACCTCCAGTGTAATCTGGTCTCTGATGTTCTCTGAAACACCCCCAAAGTCATCGGTCCTGTGGCTCGCACAGTAAACATACCTTGGAGCATCTCTGTGGTGTCTTAACGTTTAAACTGGGCACACTTAATTGGTTTACATATTTCTGTGTCAGAATTGCCGCTCCAGCCATTTGACATTACAGTTATTATCATGCAAGTGTCTTTACGTACGACAAAGGATAGATACAGCGAAAATAAGCTGAACTGTACTTGTAATAAGAATTTTAAGGACTGTGGGTATCAGGCAGAATGCAGGCGAATCTCTAGCCAAGAAAATCCCAGTTTAGGTGAATCAGGATAATTGTAGCTACATCTGTTGTTCATGTTTGTGTGGCAAGTTTAATAATGAACAACGAAAGGAAAAATTTGTGTCTGCGTTTACCGCGTGAAAAAATAGAAAAAGACAGTTTAATTCCAGCTTCTAACTCGCTGTGTGGGTATGAGGTCCGCACATAAAAACATCAGTTTCACGACCTGCTATTTTACGTTTTCATTGATCGAAATAAATATGGGTTAAAGTTTACAAGAAGCAGAAACACAACGAATAATTGTGTGTGGTAGCAATTCAAGAAAAAAAACCCAGCGCAGACCTGAAATATTTAGAGCAGCAACCCAGAAATGGGTGTCACAAAGACTCAGAATCTCGAGATGCGACATGTACATTTGACACAGGTACTTAGTGTCAGCCAGGAGGTTCTGCACTCTGAGGTCTTTAATCTCACGCAAGTCTTTGATGGCTTAAAGACACGCACCGCAGTGTAGGTATGTTTGTCTTGTATATATTAAGGCACAATCCGAGTGCAACACTTTCATTTATTTGCAGCTCTTGAGCTGTTGTAAACATTGCAAGTGGAGACAAGAGGAGACACTGTGGTTCTCGCTTTTAAAGCCATTCTTCTCGCGTGTTCCTTTAGGGCCATTTTCAGTAGTAAAACGTTGTTGATGATGTGCTGATATGCAAAAAAACACCTGGGGGGGCTAAAAATCTGATACAATTTAGCAGGTCTCAGTCTCACCTTTTGCAAGTTCCTTCTTTTAAAATGCCTAACCTTCCCGAATGACCCCGCGACACTGGCATTGTGTGACGTATCGTCAGTGAACAATAAGAATGAAATGTTAAATGGCTGCCTCGCCAGCCTCACAAAGCCCCCTGGAGAATCTGTGACGTTATGGTCTGGGGGTGTCTGCTTAGGGGTCTCATTTACCCCCCCCGAAATGACATATTGGGGATGAATCTGCAATGGTCATGGCGGAGAGAGTCCTGCGGAGATGCCAGGGGATTATTATTCTTATTATCATTTTTTTTTTCTTTATTATGGTCATGAAATGAAGGTCGTGTAAAGCACACTTCGTAACCCTTGAAGCCCAGAAATTTCTGACGAATCTGTTGCCACGAATAGACCCCTCAGATGCTCGGAAGCCGTGGAGACTGGGTGACTGCCGGCTTGTGGTCCAGCACCATTTGCATTATGTTAGAGTCAATTGCCACTTTCACCTGGGTCACGCGTCTGGTTCAGCTATTTCGGGAGTTAGACTTGGTGTGTGAGAGATGGCAGATGCCCTGTATCGCACTACAGGGGGGGCCCTTCTGCCCCATGCCTGCCGTGCTGAAGTCTCAGAGATTTACTTTTATTTTTCTTGGTTTTTGTTTGTCTCCTATCATGGATAAATCTTCACCTGCATGAAGGTCAAATAAGGCATGAATGTTCCAATTCAATTTTGCTCGAAAACAATGCAGATTTTCAGAGAAAGTAGAGACCTTGCACAATTTCTGTCCCCTCACCAGTGAATTTTAGGAACATGCTGATATCCAGGTAGATGCTCACAATATCCCTGGTAAAAATGCTCTTGTTTCCAAAACAAGAAGTTTGTGGCCTTGTGGATGTGTATCTATATATGATAACGTGTCTTTCTCCATGTCAGTGTGATTCTCTTTATGCCTAGGTGTGTGTGAGAGTCTTTGTGCGAACGTGTCATCTCTGTTGAGAAAGGGGTCACGCACATTTCCATTCTTCCATAGCTGGAGTTTGGTTCCTCAGAGCTGAAAGGCAAAGTTCCAAAAGAAGGATGGAATCGTACCTGATACTGTCTGCACATTCTAACTGTTTGGTCTGTAATGTAGGAAGCCCAAATAGACATAGTCTAAGCTGGCTGTAGCCCCGGCGAATGCTGTCAACAGACGGCTCAAGGGGGTTACCACATTTTGATGAAGCGATTCCACACAAGGTGCTTTTTCCTGACTGATTGGCATCAAGATTTTGTTACTCATGTAATCTGTGTTTGAGATCCACCTGGAAGACAATGTGGCCTCTTTTCTGGGAAAAAAAGAAAAAAAAAAAAAAAACTATGTCTATGTTAAGAACACGTTCTTCAGATACTGTATCTACAGTGTGGCTGCACAAAGTCCGCCATTTCAGAGTTATGTGTGAGTCTGTATGTCCGCATCTACATGATTGTTATGTATACAAAATGGAGGTCCCAATGCCGCTCCGTGTTGCTACTTATATACAGTAAGTGATTCTTCTGACATATTTGAAATGCTGACTGGATCATATCAAAGATGTTATAAATAAATAAAGAAGGAGAACATCTGAAGATGGTCCTCGGTGGTTAATTGGAGCCTCTCAAATCACACGGAACCAGCATTTTTTACTTGTCTTGTGGAAAGTCGAACAAAGCAATTGTTTTGTTAAAAGCGATTCCTTAATTGTATACATTTAATTTAGAAAACTTCTAAAACTCATCTCAGTCAGAAACATAAGGGTTCTTAAAGAGACAGGTTTCTAAAACCATCAGAGGCTCTCTGTCATTATGTATGTAAGGTACATTTTTACTCTTTATATGAAACAGAGAGACCAGACTTTTGGTTAGAGAGTGAAATGTCTGATTTTGTACATTTGCTTGGCTTGCCAGTCCGCTTGTATCATCAATAAAATCTCCCATTCCATCCTCCACTCTCTGTGTCCCTTGGTTCTGCCCCTAACAGTGACATTTTTACTCCAGGTCCAGGTCTTTCACAGAAACTAATGCTGACAGATCTTCACAATAGGAAGGCACAATGACCCCTGGGGTGAAGCAATATCAGGAATGACCCCTACCCACCACGTCAATCCAGTGTATGTCAGGATTACATCCGGGATTAAACAAAGGTCACAGTGACGCAAGGCTCGACGTCTGACGTCCGGTCCACTAACTGCAGGAAATTCTACTAACTAGATGTAGACGGACTTACAATGAGAGCAGTTTCAGAGGTTGCTGCTGGGTAAAATCGGCGTGGAAAAGAACTGGATCACTTTGGTCAATTAACCTTGAAGAGGTGAACTGAGTTTCAGAGGGAAGAGGTTTACCCAGGAATTAAGAAAATTTATCTGGAAAAATGAACTCGCTTACCCATAATTCACCTTGTTATGGGACTTGGTGTTTTCACTGAGAATAGCCAAGATGAGCAGCTGCCTTTTATAAAAAAAAGTGTGAAACATCATAAAACTGATATGTGGTAGTTTGATGAATCTGCTGTTCTGTGGTCAGGGCTTTAAGCGTAATTGACCTTTTATATGTCCATCCTGACTGTGTGCTGTCACTCCAGTGCATTTAATGCATCCTAACAGCACATCTGTCATAATTCGCAAGAGCAGCGCCATGGTCAGACATGCATGGGCTGCCCCCGCAGGGCTGGGTGGCAGAAATGGCAGCAGAAGGTGAAACATCCCGAAGCGAACCAGAGGTGAAGCTGCCACTGCCATCCAGGCCGCTGAGGCCCAAGACTCAAAACCTGCAACAAAGAGTGCTGCCTGACTTTGTTTAGCTTGCGAAGTGAGCAGAAACACGGTTCTGCAGAGGGGACCTTTCACAGCCGTAAGCAGTGACTCACTGATTCCTGCGCAATCCCGGGTTCTCGTGTGTTTCGGGGCTCTTGTGTGTTTCGAAGAGTCTTGCATTTTTTGGGGGTCTCGTGTGTTTTGGGGTGTCTTGCGTGTTTCAGGAGACTTGCATGTTTCGGGGGTCTTGCGTGTTTCTGGGGTCTCGTGTTTTGGGGAGTCTTGCGTGTTTCGGGGAGTCTTGCGTGTTTCGGGGTCTTGTGTGTTTCAGGGAGTCTTGCGTGTTTTGGGGAATCTTGCGTGTTTTGGGGGTCTTGAGTGTTTCGGCGAGTCTTGTGTGTTTCGGGGAGTCTTGCGTGTTTCAGGGATCTTGCGTGTTTCGGAGGTCTCATGTGTTTCGGGGAGTCTTGCGTGTTTCGGGGAGTCTTGCGTGTTTCAGGGGTCTTGCGTGTTTCGGAGGTCTCGTGTGTTTCGGGGAGTCTTGTGTGTTTTGGGGAGTCTTGTGTGTTTCGGGGAGTCTTGCGTGTTTCGGGGTCTTGTGTGTTTCAGGGAGTCTTGCGTGTTTCGGGGAATCTTGCGTGTTTTGGGGTCTTGCGTGTTTCTGGGGTCTCGTGTTTTGGGGAGTCTTCATCTTGGTCTTCTGCCAAGTCATTATCAGCTGATTTTGTTAAATACAGGAATATATTCATTTAGGGTTGCATTCTTGAAGCAGTACACTTTACTTCTATTTAGCATAGTTAAAATTTCTCAGATTAGATTTGCTTTAATATCTGAAACATTATCGAAGTGCAGCAGAAGTGAGAAATGAATGGTTCATTGTTGCCTCAGCCTTTCCTGAGGCTTCAGCCAGAAAATAAAATGTGCAACAGCTGATCTTTCCTACTTCTACACCTTTGGCCAATGAGACAGCACTTACACCACAATCAAAACTCCATTCCTGCTCTTTTTTAGGCCTAGAAAAGGAATGCAACACTACCTTGGTGTCTAGAATTATGGTTGTGTTCCTCTAATGACTGCAAACCATCAGCATTAAGAGATGGTTTTGGAGTGTGGTACACATCACAACTGCTGCTGTACACATCACAACTGCTGCTGTATCCAGCACAACTGCTGCTGTACACATCACAACTGCTGCTGTATCCAGCACAACTGACCTCTCAAAATGTTTTTCAATGCAGTTTGATTGTTGATTTGAATCCTGTCAAGTCTTTCAATTCCTAAATCCCAGAAGACCCATTCTATGCAAACCTGCTCCTCTCCAAACACTTGCGTGACCCACAGGAAGATATAACAAGACATAAAAACTGCGTGGAGTTTTAAATATTTTATGTCATTGTACATGGAGATCTGAGAGCCCTTACGAGCGTCATTCCCTCTGCGAACGGTGTACAAAACTCTGCGCAAGCTTATGCGTTATGGCAGTCCTTAATTTACAGGGGAGATCTCAAATGTTGATTAAGGTTACAGTTCAAGGTTGGTAGAAGTTCTAGTTGCAGGAAAAGGTTTATACTATCATATAAAATCAGGATATTTGAGAGGGATCAATTAAGAACATAAAAAGTATTCAGGCAGAAATTGAATATATAAAAGCAGACAATGTTAAATAACATACCCCAAAACATGTGTAAGTGCAAAACCACATGGGAATTTGTAATTGTGTCTTTGTGGGGACTCTCCATAAATTTCTATGGGGAAAACTCTAATCCCAATATGATGAGTTTGGTCCCCACAATGTAACATAAACCTAATCCCCCCACCCCCGCCACACACACACACATACAGGTACTGCATCTAGCATCCTTATGATCCCAAATCCTTATGGTTCCAAATTGGACCACTGTGGAAGTAATTCTTGACCAGGGTGTGTAATAGTTGGCTTTGTTCTGACAGCATGAGGTGTACTTTTAATGTTGTATTACAGCTCACACTCGTGAAGTGCTGAACACTCTATAATGATATGGTGTTGCATGGGTTATAATGATGTGGTGTATTGTGGGTAATTCTTACACTTTTACTTTCCATAGCTGCTAATAAATCCAATATAGGCCACAGTCACTCTGGAGTCAATCCCAGGAAATTCAGTGGTACGATATTGGACTCCGGTGAACACCAGTGCACAACCGTCACAGAGAACACGCAAACCGTCACAGAGAACACGCAAACCGTCACAGGAACGCGCAAACCGTCACAGAGAACACGCAAACCGTCACAGGAACGCGCAAACCGTCACAGAGAACACGCAAACCGTCATGCAGGGCTGGGGGCAGGATTGAGTCTCCTAACTTTGGAAGCACAGTGCTGCCTGCTGAGGTGACGTCTCTGTTGCTTGATTGTTCCTCCTTTGATGGTGAAAATATTTTCACAATAGTGTGACTTGGTCTCCATATAAGGTTTGAACTGGCTGTACCTCCAAAAAGGTGAAGATGCAGGTGTCACGTTAAGCAAGCTGTTAGGATATGTTAAGACGTTATGGTATATTTACATGCTGCTTATGAATGCTCTATGAATGCATTATGAAGTTGCACGGAAGACTCTATGAATGTATAATGAAGCAGCAGTTAATGAAAAGCATTACCAAATTAGCAATCAGTATTTAAAAACCCGGAATAACATTTAGCAATGTTAATTTCTACCTCTGTGCAGTAAAAATTCATTGATGCCTGCATCTATTTTCCATACCATGTATCAGTTGTTCCAGGGACTGACTGATCACTTTCTCAAAAGCAAATGTTTGTCACTTGGGATTAAAGTGGCAGCTCAATAATAAACATAATGTATCCGTGCAGCATAGGGTCACAGTACATCTAACCTGATAATTAATATATGATTAACGGCTGTCCCATTATGCCATTTCTTTGATTTTCCATTTTCATTCTGGGTAAAATTGTCCCGGTCTTGGGGATTAAAGCCGCCCCCCTTGACAGGAGCGCTGGGTACTGGGCGAGTGGAGTGGCGCGGCTCTCCGACATTACCGCCTTCGTCTCCATTCAGACGTCCGGAAGCTAGTAGCCATTACATGTGATTATTTTGCTCTGGTGGATCATAATGGATCAAACTTGTTTGCTTGGACCCTATAATTACTCTCATTTGCCTCTGCGGACGGAGCGTTTGGGCCTGCTCTTGAGGCAGGGAATAGGCCATTTTTTTTATTGAGGTGCTGCCTCATTGTGCATCTTTCAGAAGAACAGAGAGATGTTCTCATGCATCTCATTAAGAGGGGAGTTCTGCGGGCAGACGTGTCAAGGCGTATGGTTAATATCCGGGAAGTGCCTAGTGATGGAGAAACAGAGCATCTTTTAAGTGTCATATATTTATTTATTTTTCTTATTTTTGCTGAAATGGTAGTGGAGGAACGAAGATCTTTTATCGTCATGCTTGCAAATTAATTTTTGATAGGAAAACTATCAGACCAGGATCATGAAGACAACTGATTCATTCTGCGTTACATAAAAGCCAGTGTCTCTCAGCTTCATTTGTGTCACAAACACAAGTTACATTTTAGGTTATAAATTATAAAAGATCATAAAAAATATACATACTGCACACTAAAACTAAGCATATGGATATTACTGTCTTTTTTGCATTTTTATAGGCGGTGGAGCCAGCTGTTCTGTCTTGCATTGTTTGATTTTATGAAATGAACGTGAATCGCATATCAAAATCTTCTTTGAATGTAAGACACAGAGCCGCTCTTTGGTGGCAGGCTGATGACAGACGTCGGGCACAGGTTTGGGGCTCTATAGGCACTGCTTATCATCGCAGCCATACACAGGCATCTCAGTGATCTGCAGCTCAGCTCTAGCATAGTGAAGAAACGCTGTAGATCTACAAATAACAGGTCCCGCTTGTAAGGTGTGATGCGTCTCACCCTGGCATTACACTGACATCTACCGCTGGCTCTGACTCAGCCGCTCTCACCCGTTGCCTCCGGCACGCTGAGTTGGAGAGCAGGAGTACACACACCCGCAGTCCTGTGATGTTCACAAACAGGAAGTGACATGCTTCATCAAGTCCAGACCATAATACTGAGCCTCTGACATTCCCACTGGGTGGGGGGAGGGGTCACCCTTTCTCCATTGTTTTGTCAAAGGCTTCAGCAAAAGTACTTCACATAAAAACTGGAGATGTAGAATTACTACTAGGCAGGTAGCAAAGTGCCACAATATGAATTTAAAATTTATTAATTTTTATATATTGCCTCATCACACAATAACTCCCAAGCCAATTAACAAGAGTATACAGTAGTGATGCCAAATGAAGCTTCATGAACCATTTGCTGTATTTTTTGACCCCACTAGATGGTGCTCCTGGTTTGTTTTGGGTCATGCTTTGTACCTTTTTTTAAAGACAGAAGCACCATTTAGTGGGACCAATGCATGTCTTCCCCATGTGTTTGCATACAATTGGCATGTTCCTCCCCATGTGTTTGCATACAATTGGCATGTCCTCCCCATGTGTTTGCATACAATTGGCATGTCTTCCCCATGTGTTTGCATACAATTGGCATGTCCTCCCCATGTGTTTGCATACAATTGGCATGTCTTCCCCAGGTGTTTGCATACAATTGGCATGTCTTCCCCAGGTGTTTGCATAAGATTGGCATGTCTTCCCCATGTGTTTGCATACAATTGGTATGTCTTCCCCATGTGTTTGCATACAACTGGCATGTCCTCCCCATGTTTCCCAGGTTTCCTCCCGCAGCCCAAGCACATGCAGTTCAGCACATTGGTGTATGGAAATTGCCCATAGGCTGTGAGTGTCGAGAGGGCCGGCTTTCCACCCAAGGAGGAATAAAATACATAAAATACTCAAAAATGACCAATTGTGCAAAACCTATCAGTAAAAATACTTTACAGAAACCACACAAGAATAACAACTGAAACTGACTGATGTCACTGTCTCATCACCATAAATTAGAATTTAATTGCAGCTGCACCACGCACCAGGTCAGAACCAACATCCCACTGGTGTTGTATAATAAAACTTTACTGGTTGCAGCCGCGTCCTTTCAGAGCACCACCCAACTGTTCTTAGTGACGCGTGTGAGCGGCCAGTGGCAGACGTGCAGTCGGCATGCGGTACATACCGAGGCTGGCCTGCCTGAACACACACCCGCCTGAACCGCTAATTATATCCGGTTGCGCTACCAGGCGTGGAAACGGCGCCCCAAACAGGGAGAGCTTCAACGCGGCACACGCACACAGCCTTGGCGGGTACAGCGAAGGTGCCACAGGCCATCATGGGAAGTTGCAGACACTGTTCCTGTAAATATCCAAACAGCACTGTGCCTGGATGTAATCAAGAGACCAGGAAAATATCAGTCCTTGCCCTCTTCCTGAGATCTGCGGAGGCAAATACAGAATCTCATCCATCCACCGATTGTCCATGACCATTTACGCAGAACAAGATCTGCAGGGAGCCTGGAGCCAATCCTAAGGAAGACAGAGCACCGGGCGGGCGGATCAGGGCTGGAATGCCGGGCCTCACACACTGCAGGCCATTCAGAAAAACAGCAGGAGGAAAGCCACAGGAAAACAGGGGGGGTGCAACCTCCACTCACAGAGAAATGAGGCTCAAGGGTGGCAAGTTACACTGCTGCTATATTACTTTAATATAATTTCTTCATTTTCATAATGACTTCATTGAAAATGCAATAATAGTAAAATTATAGTAAAATATATTGGTATACATTTATTGCATTGTTAATTTTTTTATTGATCTCCAAAAAAGGGATAAAATTTTATTGCTGAAAGCTTGTAATATTAAATATGAATATTCTATAGCTTTAATTTTGAACATATTTTCCTGGTTCCAATTACCGTCGAGTTTATCCCTCAAGTTTTGATTTGAGATCCTAGTGGTGGGTCATAGCACCGGACACAGCAGTGTGACAGGAAGATAAGCAGAACTTATCCTGTAAGTTACTATTTATTTCTACAATAACAGAAAGGATTGAAATTAAAAACCAGAATCCAATTAATTACAAGGCCTTTGGAGGGCCCGCCCTCTACATGGGGCCCTGGTTAGTCAGGCCCTCCAATTAATTACAAGGCCTTTGGAGGGCCCACTCTCTACATGGGGCCCTGGTTAGTCAGGCCCTCCAATTAATTACAAGGCCTTTGGAGGGCCCACTCTCTACATGGGGCCCTGGTTAGTCAGGCCCTCCAATTAATTATGAGGCCTTTGGAGGGCCCGCCCTCTACATGGG
>JABFEB020000035.1:21929252-21950386 GCA_019775895.2 Stomatorhinus ivindoensis | reverse complement strand
CATATATATATATATACACACACTGCAGGCACATTCACCCTATGCAGTGCCTCCGACGTGCATTTAGGTGAACTGACATTCCTAAATTGGAACTCCTATGCAATGTGTCACCTGCTCTGTTTTCAGAGTTCCTGTGACAGGCAATGTAACCCTCTTATGCATAAGAAATAATTCTATTTCAAAGTATGTAAACAAAAAAATTATTCATGATTGAAATAAGTACATTTTAATTAGAATGCACAGTAAATGCAGATATCTTTATGATTTAATCACTTTTTAATGATTAGCTGTCAGCTACTAATATACAAAGATGATCAGTGTAATAAGTGATTCTTTTACTTGGCTTGAAAGTAAAACTTTGAGACACTGCTTAGTTACCAAAACCATTTCTGCTGGGAATGTAATTTAGGAAAAGTCATATTACACATAACCGTTGACCCAGCATTTCACACTTAGACCTCAACTGGCACCCCAAGATAGCACAAATTATTGCTAGCAGAATCAAATCAAGACAATCACCTGGGCTGAAAGGATGAATTTAAGACATTATGATTCTTTTTTTCCTCCTTTATGAAGAAATCCCAGCATCAAAACTAATTTGGCCCATGTTCTGATAAAATGTGTGGTTTGCTCTTGATAACAGTGGAAAATGAAACACTAATAAATGTACGAACAGTCCAGTCTCACAGATTACAATAAACCATTAAGGTGCTCATCGCAATGCACTAGACACAAACAGGAAAACAGGAGAAGCTAAGTGAATGTTAATGGAAGTACAGTGCTGAAATTTGGGGTGAGGTCTGAATGTGTGATCTGCCATCAAAGGCTGCAGGAGTTTCTTAATCATGGACCAAGGGTTAATGTTCCATTTGTGCTCTGCCGTTAAGAGAGAAAAGGTGAGAATGGGATAGGATGCGAGAAACAATGGCAGGCAATTAAATGACGTGCTGGTCGATGAAAGCCTGGATAATGAGGAGACACTGTCAACGAGTGGGCGGCCCAACCACAGAGCCATGACCCTCCCCCCACACACACACACACACACACACACACATCGATGCTGATTTGCATCTCACCTCCACCTAGTGGGGGCTGGTGGAGAAGAATAGGAAAGTCGGGTCCTGCTGATCCAACTGCTGAAGGCATCTCAGGGAAGGAGGAAAGACAGGCAAGGGAAGGGAGGCAGGTAAGTAGGTAGGGGTTAAGCGAGATCCTACATCAGCTATCCAAGTCTGACATGACACTGCAGCGGATGCAGTCAGGACCCAAGAATGGGCCGACTGCAGAGTATCCAGGCTGTGCCAGACAGTCTAAAGCCTTCCATACATAAGCTGTTGACTAGCGCTGTTCTCCACATGATTGCATTTAGACCACGCACCCATTAAACCCATTAATGTGATCCAAACGGTCTCTTTCTCCCATTAATACACATCAGTTCACATACCTTTGTGTACTGGCTGGTTGGCATTAAGGGAGGGGGGTGGTTTAAATGTAGAACTTGGAAATTTTATGCCAAATCTCAGGTCAACATCTCTTTTGAGAGGTGTTACTGAACGAAAGTACTGAGATGTGCAGTGACTAAAAATGGTAAATAATTGTATCTGTATACATAGACTCAAAAGCACTTTATATCATTCTCACATTTTTTAGCATTCTTATCCATTTCTGGGGCTGTGATAATGTTTTAGTGATACCTTTTTACCTTATCTTTACTTAATTACAGCTTTGTGCTTTTGTCACCGCTGTCAAATGCTTTTAAAAATTACACGAATCTTCAAAAAAAAAAAAACAATACACGCTATATTGCGTTAAATCCTCATTGTGTCAGTATATGAGTGCACACGCATGTCTTGAAGAATGTATTTTGATGCTCCGAGTAAACGCATTTCTGTAATTTTATTTATATCTTCCAAGTTTCATTGACTATTGCATTTTCTCTCGCATTTAATTGAAATGTCTTATTCATAAATATAAATTACTCACTAGACTTTCAACATTAAAGTAGACGTCATGTATTGTCTTAAATGATAGGTATTAGGTGACCGGGGTTTTCAAAATAAGGGGCAAGTCCGCTTATTATCTCGGTGTCCGATTAAAAAAATTAAAAGTCGGCGAATGCTTGGACAACCAATCCCAGCGCACCACTGAACATAACGTCATGTAATATAAGTGCTAGTGTCACGTGATTCGCGTAACTTCGTTTTAAGGAAAGGAACCACTCTTCGCTTGACTGCAAAAAAGGAAAGTTTTCCCTTCCCAGCTGCGCAACGCCAAACAGGCTACACCTACGCAGCGACAGCCCCCTTTCGCTGACTTTACGCAGATCAAATGCTGCCCCAGCCAAACACTACCCTCATGGGCTCCGCGACAACAGTGCCCAGGTTCAGATTCAATTTATATATATATGTATATATATATATATATACACACACACACGGTTGGCAATACCGTTTTTACATTGAAAATTGGAGTTTAAAAATTGAACTCAGGAACCATTTAGATTTTGCCTATTTTATCTGAGCGTGTATTACAGAACGTATGGTTGGCTACTGGAGAATTTTTCGGAGTCCTATTTGTTCGGTGATTTAAGAGGCAATTATAAATTAGGAATTGATATTATCCGTGTCCTTTCTCCTTTCGATTTGACTTTTCCATAATGATACCAAGGGGAGGGTTATATATTATCTCAGAGGTCAAATATTATATATGCATGTATACATACAAACACACAAATTGACCACAGTTTCCACGTAAGTTCGAAAGGTGCACTTTAACACACGAGTGTATATCGATACGTTTTAATACTTTGGTGCTAGTGATCAAGGCTCCCGGTGGATGAAAACCACGGGATGCGTTCAGTAAAGCCCGAGAGTCTCCCTGCTGTTTCCTAGGTAACAGGCAGACCCTTGCCCTTCCCGGGGCTCCTGACATTCGCTTGGAAGCTACCAACACGCAATACTTCGTGGGGGTCGCACTCGGATTGTATTTCTATAAAGTGATATTTTTATACAGCTGAGGCGTCGGTTCGCACAAAAACAAGTAATTGTGGGCAGTTTTGTATTTAAAAACCCAGCGGGTATCGTGGACAGATACGTATAGATGCAGTTATGGAACCAATTATATTCGATGTCTGGCCAACCCCTTCCAGTAAGCCTTATTTTTTACGGGCTGTCAGAAGGTCTTGTCGCTAGTCCAGCCGTAGCGCAGAAAGAGGAAATAAAGCAGGCACCCGTTTGCGGAATGTATTTCGCGTCAACTCACCAGAGTGTTTCTTTTTAATGAACAGTAGGCCTTAATCAAACAGTTTTTCTTAATTCTTTTAATTCTAACTTGAAGTCTTGTTTTCGGTGGGCCCGAGTCGGCTTCTGGCTGCGGGAGACTATGAGCAGGTGATGAAGGTGAGGTGAGGAGTTTCCTGCGCCGTTTCACCAACTTACCGGCGGTAGACCTGGCGCGTGTGACAGGACGGCCGCCCGCTTTGTTGTTTAGCCTCTATCCATTATACCGACACGTTTCATTAATTTCTGCCCCCTCCTGTGCTTTTTGACGGATGGGTTACCCCGCGTCACTGAACCCGCGGCGTTATAGATCGCCCCCACTGGCCTGCCGGCGGCTCTCCCGTTTCTGGACATTTGGCGTTAGCGAGCGGATCGTGATTGGGCTTCTCCCGCCCAGAGGCGCGAGCTAGCCGCGCGGCCGCCCCGCACTCGCGCTCCGACGGTCCGCGGAGGGCCGGGCTGCTGCACCGCGGGCTGCGGGTTCTGCTCGCTTCCTGCTCGCTTTGTCGCACAGGAACGAAGCTGACCAGCAAGTTTTTATACAGATGCGATATGCATGTCGGTCGTAATTCGACAGGTACCCAATTCGCGATGTTTGTTCTTATGGAAATGGCTACAACTTTTATGTTCAAATACAACTTGATGATAAAATTCAGCAATAAAAACCGATGTCATGTATGTCCTGTACTGGTTGACAAGTAAGGCAGTGAACAGTGGCCGTACTGGTTACCTGTACGCCATTGCGTACCGGCTAACAGCCCTCCGGATGTAGCTAAAGGCCCATATTTAGAAGGCATAATGCGTGATTTAATAAAATGTGGGAATCCTTAAAGTGTGACATTGCAGGTAGCTAGAACACGAGTGCTCTTGATGCTGCGCTATTAGAGGTTACGTCTGTCTCCCCCTCGCGTCGCTTCTCTGAGGTTTCCGGATTGTCGGCCAACTGAATTAATCACGAAGTTTAAAAGTTCTGCGTGTAAATATTACCTGAATTTAGTATTCTTCATTGTTTTTCTTTAATATAGAGAGAACGTAAGATGCTTGAGTACGTGCGTGAATGTTATTTTGCGTTGCCACTGTAATGCCGCATTTAAACCACAGAGAATGGGCAAACTATCGTCAATTCTCGGGTCCGGTACCTTATTTTCTGAATATGAAAAAATTTAACTTGGAAAATTGCCAGGGAAATTATAGAAACTAATGCTTTCCGTGCCTTTGTATGAAATTTTAAATGCCTACATTATACATATGTCATTGAAATGTAAGTAATATTACTTGCAGAAAGCGTTAGTCACTGATATTGATTCAGAGTTAGGCATTTCTCTTCTGCGGCTGCATTGCACATGCGCCACAGATCATTGATAAACATTTGCAAACGTTTTGCAATAATGTTACGCAGTTGACCGGAATATTAACTTATATTTGCCCATGCCTGGAATTGCTGATAGTGACTGGTATGGAAGTGGACAGCTACTAAGATGATTTTGTAAATCTCAATAATCTTTAATGCATGTCTGACCTAAATAGAACATAATTCCATTATCTGATTTTCAGGTCTGTTGGCCTGAAAGATTTCTGTATGGTTTTGCTGACAGGTATACAAATAAAATGTATGCCTCCCATGTATGAGGTAAATTTTTAAAAAATTAGGGAATACTGTTTTTTTTTTTTTTTTTTTTAAGATTTCTGTCCTAAAATCTAGAGCAAATGAATTTCCTTTCTGTATAACAATATGTTTTAACTTCTGCATAATTAAAGATGGCCTTTGTCATTTGGCAGTACAGTATTCACATTTTTACACAAGATTACCCAGCTAAGTACACACTGCCTGGTAGTCACTATATGCCAACATTTTCTTTTTATCTGTCAAAGGACAGCTTACACAAACAAAAAAAATGAATGTAGTGATAAGCATAAATTCTTAATGGATTTCTGTTATTAACATTCAGCAGTGGAGAGCGTTAAAGATTTTTGGATTTCTTCATGTTTTCCGTGTCATTACTTTGGAATGTAAAATGGGCGCCTGTGTTGGTTGTGAATGGGATTAAAGATGATAATCTTGCAGCATTTTTGTTTGGATTTGAGGGATTCATAAACTGGCTGTCTGCTATCATATTGTCTTATGTAGGTTATGTATATTGCTAGACACAGTATGTGTGATGCAGGTAAAAATGTGTTTTGTACACTACAGACACACCGTTTTCTAAAAATTAAGTTTTTTATTAGCTTTCTGCAATTGACATTGCCTTTTGCTTTAAGAACTTAAGTTCAGTGTGAATTTACTATTCGATCCTTACTGACTTTTCTGTGTAGTCAACTTAAATAATGGCACTTTTTAGTATACTGTTCTGTT
This sequence comes from Stomatorhinus ivindoensis, assembly GCA_019775895.2. NCBI lineage: Eukaryota > Metazoa > Chordata > Actinopteri > Osteoglossiformes > Mormyridae > Stomatorhinus > Stomatorhinus ivindoensis. Next base: position 21,944,755 of record JABFEB020000035.1, on the reverse strand, counting down.
CAGAGAGTGCCAGCAAAAAATGTTCCTGTTTGCAGTTTTGTACATCTGGATATCAATGCAAGAATTTGAATTAGGTGCCTTGCCTAGATCTACTGTGCCAGAGCTTTAGGACTGACCCCTAGATACATTTGTTAATTAGTGTTACTGTGAAGGAAACCCTTTTGGATATGAAGTACCATCTTGCCAGACTTCCTCAAGTTGTTAGACACTGTGATATTGGGATTTGCATTCTATACATTATTAGAGCTGTAGGCACCGTTTGGTCAGGAAATAGTGTTGTGTATTTTACCCCAAGGAGTCCATTTCCTGCTGCAGTTTACTACGTGCAATATTGGTCATACTTCTGTCATACGATATTAAACCTTATAAGATCTGTTATCCCTTTCAGTATGGACGTTTATATGTATGTATGTATGTATGTGGGGTAGAAGAGAACTGGAGCCTGTTCCATGCAGCACAGGGCACAAGGCTGGGGTGCAGCTGGATATGATGCAAGTCTATCACAGGGCTGTTTGCTACATGTGTTACTAATTTTCTAAGGGGTTGTTAATATCGATGTTGCATGTGATTCTTTATGCATGCTGTTCAGATTGCTTCAGTAGTTAGTCCTCTGTAATTGTGGGTAAAATATTTAGCTGTGTCTACCTGTTACAGTATGGAAAACACATTTATTATGTTTTCTATTATGCTTCTAAAGTCTAAAAGTTTGGTGGTGGCATGATATGTAGCACCATTACATCATAGCTCCATGGTTGGAGGACTGAATCCTGCATACTCTCTGTGTGTTTGGAGTTTGCATGTTCACCCCATGTCACGTTGGTTTCCTCCGAGTCCTTCAGTTCATCCACAACTCAGACGTATTTAAGCTAATAGGGGTCTCTAAATCCGCTATATTGTGGATATGTGCTCTGTATTAGACAGATATCACTGCCCTGTACTCTGTGCTACCTGGGAAGGCTCCAGCAACCCCCCAGCTTCCCTCATGACTCTTTCCAAGGTATGTAACTGGAAGATGGATGGATGGTTGAAAGGTTTAAGATTGGCTTGTTGGGTACTTTCAGTTCATTTTTTTTTTTTCTTAGTACAGTATGTCATCCATGTTAAAATAGTCTGCATCCCATTGCTCATGACCAGATGGAGTGGAACTTATCTCCTAACAGACTGAAATGCACATATTGTTTACAGTGGCTCCAAAGCCTCAGGAAGGAACCCTGGAAGAAAGGGGAATTCTCCAAATGTTGCTTTCAAAGAGACCTTTTACTATTCTACTGCTTGGCGAATCTGTGTAATGTTGTGCAGAAAAAAACAACATTGGTGAGCTGTCTTAGCAATGGTCACTAGCACCCAAACTTTCTGAACGTGGGCTTGTGTGGCGTATTTATTGACCTGCTATGTGTGCTTGATGGCTTTGGAATAGCAACACCCTTGAAACAAGTGTGGTACTCTTTTATTTTATTACTGATACAGATCTAAGTCTGGTTGAGTAAATCATTTTTATTTTTAACATTTCATCTTGGTAATTCTAGAAATTTATTTCTGCAGCTTGCATTGTGATTTTCCAGAGAATTAAAAATTTATTTTGAGCATTCAGTATGTTAAAAAATGAGGCCACCAACCTTTAATTAAGCTTTGTAGTAAAATACTTGTGAAATATTGTCATCAATAGTCTGCTTTCTTAAGATGAACCTGGAATTTTATTCCTATTATAAAGATATGAATAAAAAACTTGAAAGCTTGTCCTTTTTTGCTTCCCCAGGTCACTGCAGTGGCAGATGAGTTGGAGCTTTATGGAGAATAAACCATGAAACTCTATGTACATAGTTGCTGTTATTTTTATAAGTCCTAATTCCTTTTCTGTATAAATAATCAGAATGTGTGTACTGCCCGGAACTGGTCATTTTCACTGATTCTGTGTGTCTCTGCTAAGTTAATCCACCCCAAAGTAGACCATTAATGAAAATTTAAAATGTATTTTTTCCCCCAATTTTAAAACGGTGGTCATACCAGCTTTAGAAAAACCACAATGCCACTAGCAGGTATGTCTTTCTGCTAAAGGAAAATCTTTTTTCCTTTTAAAGGAAGAATAACAATTGCTTCCGTTTAGCTTGACTTGAAAATAAGGAAATGCCTTTAAGATTAGCATTTATGGGCCTGTCATTGGAGGACCTTACGTCATCCCGTCAGTCAGCGCATTGCAGCCAATTTAAGAGAGGCAGATCTGCAGTCTGGCCTGCTATAGGCTGAAGCTTAGGGGGCGGGCCTTGCTGGAGGCTGGCGGCAGGAAGGGTATGGAGGGGGGTGGGGGCAGCTGGAAATGTTTGAGCTGGCGAGTTCAGCAGACACTCTTCTCTCTTTTGCGCTGTCGCCGAAAGAAACCACCCCCCAGTCTAGGCATGGGCCTTGAGCAGACAGCAGGGAGCAAGGAATGACAACCACTCACATGGTCGTTATCTTTAGATAGTACTTAGTCAAGAGGGGCCCAATTGCTGCGCCAGATGCTTCTCTGCCAGGGTTAAAGAGAGGCTGGAGAAAGCTGTGGGACTCAACGGAGTGAGGTGGGAGCACAGTTTTATTTTTTTTTTCATGGTCTGTTTAAAGAGGGGAGTTTGCTGCAGTGTGGTGCGTACCATGTGGGGAGAGGGGAGTGGTGAGCGTGCCGGCACGTTGGATCCACAAGCCGCTCCTGCGGTGCTGGGCTGCTGCAGTTCCTCCTGCGTTCGCAGTGCAGCCGACGTGTCCTTCCGCTGCGCTCAGTGAGACCGGCTCCGAAGGGGAGTTCGCCTTTCCGACCTTTAGGAAAGGAAAAGCTTGAGACAGTTTCTATTGAGTTTGGGCACCTACATTTTTTCTCCCCTCTCATGGAGAAATGTCTGTAATAGCTAGATATGTTTTGTGTCTTCCTCAGTATATGTATGCATCCGTATATGTTCATGTTTTGTTTTTTTGTTTTTTTTACATTTTGGCTGTCTAGGATAAGGTTACCTTATATGGTGACAATTCCGTATGGATATCCAGTAGTCTTAGGAGTGCTTTTTTAAGGATTTATTTCTATATTTTCTTTTGTTATGTGCAGTGAATGTTGGGACTTGTAATTAGCAGGGATGTTGTACAATATTAATGAGGCACTATGTGCGTTATAATTATTCTGAAGTGTCTGGTAAAACATTCTGCTGTTGTCTCCAGCCACATAACCTGTTAAGAAGGACGTCAAGAGATATGTTGCTTGGAGAGTAGCATCAAGAAAGACCGGATTCATGTCAAACAGTTGGCAAACATTTAGAGAGGAAAAGGGTGTATTTGAAATGAAAGACATTCTCTGCCCTTCCTGTTTTAAAAGGCTGCAGGGAGACCAAGACCAATGCCTCTTTATTTAACAAGGCCTTGCAAGCGGTAGCTACTCCCTAAATCGATTTTGGAGCATGTTGAAACAGATGCCAAAAAGACGGTCAACCCTGTTTTATTTACTCAAGTTGTGATTTCAGCTTTACCACTTTGAATAGCATTTAACATTATGAATACCAAAGGAGGTTATGCATGCCACATGCTACAAGGTTATACATACTACGTGCTTAAAAAAGCTGAATCATTGGGTCAACATTTTTAGAATGGAGCTATGACTTGGTCATTTGGTTGGTTTTAAGTAGCTTTATAGAGTGTTTGTTGGTCATTTTTACATATTATTATTCTTGTCGTCTTTAGCAGTTTTATCCTTGGTCTGCCGTTTAAAATGAAATTGAAGTGTTTCTGCTTCGGTTTAGAGTTTCAAAATGGAGGTGCTCATTTTTACACGAGGCTACAGTGGGCTCACCCTGAAAAGCAGTTTATCAAACAGTGAGGCAGGACTGCAGGTGTGATGCTCTATGCAAAGGTCACCAGGGCTCCGTCAGCAGCTAGACCTCACAAACCAGTGCTGTGTGGTTAGCGCAACTGGATAATTAAATTACACATTGGTTCAACATTCTGAAGACTGTGGGGGAATGGCACATGCAGTGCATTGGGAAGTTTACACAAAGGCAGACATTGATTTGGCATTCCTGCTAGGTATAGCCTTGGCTGCCGATAAGCAGTAAATGGTCTTATTGAGAAATACGGCATCGGTAAGATGAGGATAATTCAGGTCACAGTAGTTCAGTTCCTTGTTAAGGCTATTAGAATATGAGGCACACTCATCTGCTGACTCAGTATACAATCTGCATTGCCTCTGGCCTGTAACCTGCTTAGTCTAGTAACCTTTTTTTGCTGTTAAAATGCCATTCATTCCAAAGGTCATAATAAAAAAGACCCATGATGTTGCCATAAAAACCAGAATGCTAGAGCTGGGAGGGGTGAGACCAAATAGTATAGGTGGCTGTGTTGTCTCATGTGCGTTCAGCTACAAAGCAGCATATCTTTGGAAAGATTTTCGAGTTATTTCTGGTTAAGCAGCAAAGGGTCTCTTCTTGAATTCTGTTTTGATACTTCAAAATGGGACAGTGGAACAGCTGTGTGGGTTTAATAAGGCCAGAACTCCAGTCCTAGTCAGCTAGACTAAATAAAGATGCATCATTTTGGATGCCGTATGCTGTAATATGTTTTTCACAGAAAAGTAGACGGTGTATTACAGACCCTGATGTTAAAACTAAATATGATTTTAAGTAAATGTACTATATGTGGCATGTATTTTCCTTGTTTAGTATGGCTTTTATCTGCTTATGTTCCTGCTTATTTGGAAGTAGTCAAAATAGCTTCAGAAAAATAGAAGACTTGGTGAAGCATGGACAGAATCATTCAGGCCCTTTCATAACACATTGATTTAGTCTTTGAGCACATTCTTTGTGGCAGTGCTGGCCAAGGGGTGGGGAAAGCATATGTCAAGGAAACCGTTTTCAGTTTACCCCCAGCCAATCGGCACCCGCCTAGCCGCACTTCCTCAGGAAGTGGAAAAGTCCCTGCAGTAATCTAACAAACCCCCACTCTGTTTAGCATGGTTACAGTGATGTGTTTGTACCCATAAGTGTTGTACACAGACACCAAACATTGATTAGCTTGCTAGCCAGCCTGGATAACATGAGCTATTTAGCAGTCTAGCTAGTTATTTATACCCTGGCTGGCAATGGCAAATTCTATGGAGCATGACTAGTGAGTAGTTTACTTCGTGCATCTTATGTCATGCTTCTAAAAACAACTTTGTGTTTAGGGAAAATGGTCTTTCCCGTTATCATAGTCTTGTTGTAATAGGGCAGTATTAAACTATGCAATGTGGCCTTCTTAATCAGTATCTTGTGTCCTACTTCATTGTCTTCTATTCCAATATTTTGGCTAGAGATGGGGGCAGATTGCTGCCTTGCCAGGCATTTCATTCTCTGAATGTTTTGCCCAAGTGAGCTTATTCCCATTCACTCATAGCTCAGTGACACGCTGTCTAAACGTTAATGCTCCCCAGGAGGTTCTAGGTGCCGAACAGCATTGACACCACTTCTGCTTCAGATGAAGGGTGTAAGTCAGTTTAGGTGCCCATAAGTGGTCGCAAAGGCAGGACAAGGTGCGGTGATCTGTAGAGAGACATATTGCTCCTTCACTCGGACTTAACTGCCCTGGGCAGCACCGTTGCTGAACTGTGACTCGTAGGAGCATGTTCCAGCTTCTTTCTACTTTCTTGGTTGCCCCTAGGGGGTTATGCGGCTTTAAGTCTGATGTAGAGTTGCATGATGGTGAACTGGGGAGAAAATCGCTTTGCATATTTCTCCCCTTCAGACCCAGTCTTCTGTGCTTATATTTCTTAGCATTTAGAGTTAAACTATTACTCAGAACAGCCAATTTGTGCAGACGTACCAGAATTGGTTGTGGTTTGGTGCCAAACATGAACTACAGGGCAGTATTACAAGACATTTTGCAGAACCACATCACTGTAAAATATACAAAGAATAGGAAAATTTACAGGAAAACACGCAGATATGTTTTGAAATATTTGCGTACAAGTACTACATGCAAATGAGTGATATGCTAAGTATACAAAGAGCAGTATGCAGACCTCACGGATACAGAACAGACCGGTAACCTTAAAGCAGGTGAGAAACAAAAACTGTTGATCACTACGGTGGAAATTTACCGATAGATAGTGGAGAGATATGGCCAGACATGGGGAATTGTTCCTGGCTGATTACACTATGCCTAGGTGATTATTGACATCCTAGGTGGGTTTTTATTAAGGGGCTGAATGGCTACAGGAAAGAAGCCACGGTGATATTGTATAGTCTGGGTCATGATGGGCTTGTACCTTGATTATCAACATTAGTAGGGCTGCAAAAAATGATTTTGATACTCAGTTAATCATGTGATCAGGTGATCAACTAATCAGTATAGTTGGGTCAAAACAGTTTAAAGACAAGTGCAAATACTTTTTAATTAAAAGGCATTAAGAAGTCACAGTTGTAATAAAAGCTTTACAGAGTCTAGATAAGTCCATTTAAAGTCACAACGTAACATAGAAACAAAGATCTGTGGTCACCACCATATTTAGCTTGCTAATGGTTGTATATAGTATTTGATGGTATTTTCAAAAGCAGCACTATTCTAGAGTGGCGGGGGCAGGGGTCCTGGTTAAATTTGTCACCGAGATTTTAAAATACCACAGTATACTGTCTTACCATAATACAGCCCAAGCCTAGAAATCAGTAAAAAACTTAATAAAAGCTTATCTATTTCACTACACTGCTTAAATTTTGTGTTTGTTGTACGAGTAATACACTTCCCTCTGCCAGACTAGAGGAATATCGATGCTGTATGCATGTGCGAACTGTAGCCATCTAAGAGTTCTTGTACTCGACCGTATGCAGAAAAGTCAAGTATCAACTAGGCTTAACAGACCAGTGTTAACGTTGCCAGTTGGTGATGTTGTTATATGCAATGTACGCAGCAAAAGTTATGCAAAGCAATTGCAAAATTCGTTGTCAACGATTATAACTTGTAGTACTATACTATCAAGTATACTCATTGATTTGTCCACAGAATTCAAAATAATTTAACCCTCACACTGTTTAGTGTCTGTATAGCAAGAATATTACAGTAATATGTATTTATGCAGTGTGTAGTTTCTCCTAAAGTTGTGCTTTCTAGGAACAAATTCCTAGTTTAAATGGGGGATTAACAGAAGGAATTCTGTCGCTAGCTGCTGTATCAAGCAGAACATGGAGTCGCACATTTCAAGAGCTGGTTGGGTACCTTGCGAACTTGTGTAAGTGCAGACAGCAGACATAAGGGCGAAAGGGGCCTGCAGACTGGTCATGAGTGGGGATTTCGACACTAAATATTTTACTAAGAAGACACAGTGGCCACTCTGGCCTAATTTCATGTTGCTCATTTTAGTATGGGGTTGATTGTCACTTTAGAATGACCTATAATTCAGATTAGTTCTCTTTAGTTATGGGGTTTTTCCTTTGATTGTACCACAATATAACCCAGCTTCTAAACTACCCACTCTGGAGCCAGTTATAATACACTGAAATGTAACATTATATTAAGTCATACTAAAATCCTTTCTGGTAAGAGATTAGTAGTCGTAATCTTTAAACTCACAACGTTTACTATCATCGGTTTGGATCACTCCTGTTAATCCTAGATGACTATATTAATGCAAGAGTTTCAGTTAGTTATCATTGGCAAAAGCCATTCTAATTCATAGTTTGTCAGGCTGGCTTTTTCCTGGATTGTCCCCTCTCATGTGGGGTCTCCCTGGCTGAAACAATCTCTCTCTGCAGTCTTTGGCACTATTATTGTCTTGCTGGATCACCTCACTAGAACAGCTTCCACATAGAATCTTTCAGATTTTTCTTTTCCCTCCTGTATAATAATAAGCGTATTATTAATAACTATTAGGTAAACTTGTATGAAAAGCTGTCTGCATATATACTGAACTTGCATTGTGGAATCAAACGCTCATAAACCTGCAGCAGTAATCGGGCAGATATGTAACCCTCATTAACTTATAGCTTGTTATTCCAGTTAGCTATAGTCAGCCATTTGTTTCCATGGGAATCTGAAACAGCCCCGTGCCCGTTCCTGCTACACCCCGGAAATCACCTCTCTGAGATGAAAAGATGAATAAAATTAATCTGCATGGATCCCAACAAGAGTACCACGTCCACCATCCTACCTGCGTGCCATCTGTCGCTTTTGTCCTCGAGGCGTGTTCAGGAGGAGCTTCGGCGACGGGGGTATGTCGCTGGCGTCTCCATTATCACGCCTTCGCTTCGTGGACGACGAGCACCGAGATGCCGATCTTGGGGACCCAGCGTGTGTCCTTGGCATTTTTGGGAATCTGAGAACAAGTCCCATGAACGTCAAAAAGGATTGTAATGATGAACTCTCCCCCGTGCCACCTGGCCTGCTGCTATTCTGCTATTCGCTATTGTGGTTATAAAATTGGTATTCCTTCTGTACATCTGACTCTCATGAGGAGTGAAGGCAGTTTCAGCTGATTTATAGTATTTTAATAGATATTTATCTTGGGTGGTGCGCTATATGATGTTGTATTTAAATAAGCACATTGCACTTATGATTACCTTTTGAAACCGACTAAACTGTATCATTACATGAAGTGTTACATATGTTTGTTGAATGTATTTTTGGAACCTGAATGAAAGACAAATCGTTAAAGATCAAGTTCGATATAATTCATACCTGATTATTCAGAAGAGCAGAAGAGTTTATTATCTTCTGGGAATAACATATAATTAAACCGCTGCTCAGAGCCTTAAAAGGAGTTGCTTATTTCATAATTTCATAATTGCGATAATCTGCAGACGGGCTCTTTACTGGGTGTTGCTCGTGGTGGTTTCTGGTGCTTTTGGCGGGGGTGTCTCATGTCTGGCATTCCTAGCACAGCAGTACCCTCCCCAGCAGTGGCACAGCTTCCTGTTGTGTGAGACAACAAACAGCCTTGCAGTCTCCCAGCACAGGGGCAGGGAAAAGCATGAATTGAATAGGCGGACTGGTCCGCTGCGCCAGCCGCAAGGGCTGGAGTAGCCAACCGCTTGGCCTAAGCGCTGATGGGGTTTTTTTTTTCCCTCTTGTGGTTTTCATTTTCTGGGGAGGCCAAATTTAGTTGGGGGGCCCACAGAGGTTATCGAGCCACTCAGAATTTTGACAAAGCGAAGCCTCATGGAACTGAGGCCGCCCCAGTGTCTTCTGCGTCACCTTGGCGTCCGCGGTGATTACTTCCTGTTTCTGATCGTCCCACCCAGTCCCCGGTGGTTCAAGCCCAGAGAAACATCTCCTCGTGGAACTCATTAGGTTTTCTTCCCTTGACTATTTGGCCTCACAAAATTTTCAAATGGGGAGTTGAATTTGCTTCTGTATAGGACTGTGAAGCGGCAAACGCTGCATTGCAGTTGTCGCGCAGTTTACAAGATCCAGGAATTTCAGCCCAGTTAAACGGTTATCTAAAATGGTTTGTTTAGCTTTTCTATAATTCCAGATCATATATTTTCCTGGTATCAAAGCATAACCATTCATTTTCTGTGTAAGTTTATAATAAAATAGGGTAGTTGGTTATATTGTGAAATGTCTTATATATGACACTTATTTGCTCTCAAACGTCTAAATATGTTAAAATAATTTGATTTGAAGCTATTAGACAGTAGTTTACTTGGCAATAGCTTCCATATGACTAGGATGTTGGATATCAGCAAGAACGTATATTGCTATACTCCAAATAGGTTTGAATTTTATTTACTTTTGTCATTTATTTCAGCAAGGTATTTAATAGATGCATGCCTAATTGGGAATGATTCATATACAGACATAGGTTGTTAGTGACATAGTAACAGAAAGAAATAATGCCCAATAAATGCAGTGCTTCTCTTTCACAAAAAAATACATTACGTATATGGTTTCAAGAAATATTTTCTTTAAAAAAACACCTTCAACTATATCACGTTGCATTCTGTATTAATTAGTAGTACTTTTCAGCCTCATATAATTCTTAAGTCTAACTTACAAGCCTAATGATGATCTAAATGTCTGCTCTGTCTCTTGGTTCGTAGTACAAGAGAAATCTTTATTCAGTCAGGACATGCTCACAATGGTCATTTCATGTATAGAATAGAATATCAAAACGATGAACAAAATTGTGAATAAAATTGGTCATTCTGCAAATAAATTGGTCAGAAACTCCTTTCTGGTCTCCATGAACTTTTCGGTTTCACGCGCATCATGTGTAGAAAGTTCCACATCTGTTTTAAAGCCGTGTTGTTTCTCCGTGTTTTATGGTCTGTTTCTGTTGCTCAGAACTGACAAAAATCATAGCATCAGTTTATGGGAGTAGGCAGGGATTTATATTTGTCATTGAGGGCATTTATATGCCTGTGCTTCTCACTAACTTTAGATAATAACATTAATACTGGTGTACATCTTAAAAATGCTTAATTTCTGTTGCTAAAACTGTACTTGATAATCAGCTTCCAGTGTTTTGGTTGTGGTGGAAGAGCCTATCAAATAAAGTAAATATTCCTGTGTTATTTTTAGGGATGAGTATTTAATTTGAAGATGTGGAAATGATTGATTGTAGAGACTTCCGGGCAAAAAGACAAATTCAGAAAATGAGCATAATGGTCATAATGATAATGTAAGACGCAAATGTGAATTTCTGAAAAACTTGCAAGGCTAAGATTACCCGGTGATTTTGGGTTTCTATGCTCTGTGTCTGTCGAAAGCAGTATGAGCGTTTACTTTTTTCGTGGGTGTGGATATGAAGCCATCACTTGAAGTATCATTTCAGCTCAACAAATTAGGTTGCTTTATTATGAAATTGTCATAATGGGATTATTTTAGCAATGGGTTCGCTGTTGCTATGATTCTGTTCATCTCATCAAATATGGTCCTTAGCAACAGAATTTAAGTGAAAGAAAAGTACTCTTAAGTAATCACCTGTGTGCTGTTGGTAGTATGTTTATTTTTATTATTAAACATACCGTGAAGTGCCACCTGAATTGAGCTGTGTGACACTGCTGATTTATTTAAGGAATGCCTACTAAATCCATTTCTAATCAGTAGACAAAATGATTATATCTGTTTTCACAATTCCTAAAAGCTTCTCTGAAGCACTAAATGCCATGGAGTACACTTCTCCTTTGTAAATATTTTTTGACAAGATAAAATTGCATTGTGATTGTGACCAATAACTTGTGGGAAATGCAGAACCACAAAACAAAAGATTATTATGTGCTTACTGTATCTAATCCCTGAAAGAGGTGGTTGAAATGTGGTTTGGTGGCTTTTCATTTAGTCAGTGATCAACTGTAAAGGCTTTAAATATGATTGTACTGGCAGTACACCACAATCAAACTTCCGGAAGTGAACTTCATTTGGAATTCTGATTTGTGTGTGTCTCTGTGTGCGTTTTAATTTATGGGTAACATCATATAGAATCATTTCCCATATGCAAGTCCCCTCCTCTTCTTTTTTTAAACTTCATGTTTTATGTGCCTTGCTTATTAATATGCCAAACGGTTTATACTGTGGGATGAGCTTTTTAAGTGCACTTTAGTTAGCTCTCAAAAATTCAAGTAGCTGCCTGGGAAACAAGGTTAGCCATTTCTTGTTTGTTCATGCTGTTTTATTGTTCAATTGGCTACCTTTGCCCCTAATATAAAAATTAAATAACCAAAAGAATAAAAGAAAAGCAGGGCACAGGTTTTTCTGTGCTTACTGCAGTGCTTGGGAGACGGTGTAAAGTTCTCTGCGGCCGAGGTGTGTAGCGATTAGTCATTACTTTGACTTTAAAGATTCAGGTCTCAACATGTACTGCCGTGTGGCTACTGCATTTTCAGCCTTGGCACTGAACATGAGCACAGAAGTCCTCTTGGCTTTCCTTGCTGTTTCCCGCATGCGGTGAGTGGACGCTGCTGTCTGCCGTGCGATCTGAATCCCTACCCTGTCAGCTCGCAGCACCCGTCTTCCCCCTTGCCTCTCCCTTCTCCCAGTTTTGCACGTATGAATGTTTCCAGATGTTCCCAGAGAGGATGCCAAGCTGTTGGGAGTCACTAGGCTCTGAATTAGGCGCTCCGGGGGCTCCTGCACTGTAACGCAGGCTAACGCTCTGCGACGGCTTCTTCACACGTGTGGCTGACGTGGAGATTTGTTTCGAATGACGCAAATGTACCCGAAGGGTTAAAACTGATATTTCTCCCCGTTGTTTCAAGCTGAAGCTATACATAGTGCTTTAGTGCACTTGAAGTGGCTCAGTTGAAGTTTGGCCTGTCTGGGCCCTGTCACATGCATGATGAAAGCAGAGACATGCCTCTTTTCGGCCTCCTTTCAGCTTTCTGGGTGGCTGCCCAGAAAATTGCTGCAATGAGTGTTTCAATTGGCCGGTGTTCGCGTCAAGCGCAAATTGGGCGGGGAAGCGAGAGGTACAGTTGTCCTGTGCTGGCTTTCTGCATTATGCAGCCTTATTGTGCAGTGCATGGACTAACCTCTGCTTCCTCTTCTGGGCTGCTGGAGGGCTGCACTGTGAGCACAATTGAACAAAGTCACGATTAGGGCTTACGAAGTGTTCGCTTCAACCCCCTGGCAGCTGACCAGCCTCAAACACGCCTGGCTCCCAGACACACAGTGGTTGAAATGGCTCATACTTATGGGACAAGTAGGATTTACAGCCTGCTTCTTGTTGAGGATTTGAAAGGGTAAAAAAAAAAAAACTAGTAGTGTAATAAAACAGGAATAAAACATTTTATCTTTAGAGCTGGCTCTGGGGCTGAGTGCATATTGAACTTATTACTGATTAATATTAAATATTGGTCATGGTGGTTGGTAATAGCAAGATTTCATACTACATGTTTTAAATATAGTTTTTAAACAGTTTTAGACATTGATATAAAAATAAAATAGCTTATTATAATTGCACAGCTTTATGTATATATGTATTTATTATTTGGAAACTGTGTGAAGTACATTGACATCTGTTGACTATGGGGTCAGGCTCAGTCCTTTTCTCTTATTCCCGGAAAAAGGAAAGTTGGACAGATTTCAGCCATTAAACTTACCGTTGTTTTTCAGTTCACATATGTACAATGAAGCATTTTGAGGATTTTGGGTAAGCATGAGTGTGATTACGTGCTTGACCATTGTCTGATGTTGGGAGGCCTCCCTAGTGATCCGCTTCCCCCCATTGTCTTTACCCCTGACAGATCGTGAACTGAAAGTGCCTTGTCAAACCACGTCCTGCTCGAAGCTGCTGCCCTTCTGGAAGGGACCGTAGGCCACGCCGCGCAGGACGATACCTCAGCCGCGACGCCCTGTCGCTCACCGCGCTCTGGCCTGGCTCCCCGCGGCAGAGACGCGCTCCATCAGACAGCTCACACTGCGGAGCGGGAAACCCCGGCAAAGCACAAGAAGGGGGACGCTCCCCTGGAGCGCTTTAATCGATACCAGCACGCAGTCTGCCTGCACTTAATATTCTATCCAGGAGTGCCATAGCCTCGAAATAGCAGTAGCCGTCGGCAGAAGGACACACGCTCCTGGACGGTCGGTCAGTCTAGCGCGTCACTGAGCATGTTCTTTTTTCCGGCCAGAGGCCAGCCTGTGGAACACACTTATTGATGAGTAGCTGTTCACTAATAGATAGCTCTCTCCGCCCCCCCCCTGCTGCTGCCTAGTGGGCTTGTTGCTCCACTGTCTGTGATCTGAATTTTTTTTTCTGCAAACAAGCAGGTGGCCCGCTCCCAGATTCCTGAACACTCCACCTCCCGCCCACATGCACATTGCTTTTAAATACACCTTTTAAACCAATAGAAATTCTCTCTGTCTCTCTCTCTCTCTCTCCTCCTTTCTCTGTTTTCCCCAAACCTCCATAGCCCTCCCCCCCCAAAAAAAAAAAGTTTTTGATATGGCTTTAAACATTACTTCAATAAGAGACACAAAATGGCTGACACTGGAAGTGTGCCGGCAGTTTCAGAGGGGAACCTGTTCACGTAGTGACGAGGAATGCAAGTTCGCACACCCGCCCAAGAGCTGCCAGGTGGAAAATGGAAGAGTCATCGCCTGCTTTGACTCGCTGAAGGTAAGCCCCACCAAAGACTCATTCTTACCTACTTTTAAAAATTTTTTTATTTTTGTGTTAAGTCCTGAATCCAACACAGGATTTTTATTAGCTGAACTAGGCAGAGGAGAGAAGTGTAGCAACAAGTGATCTTTGTTTTATTGTGTACACTTTTTCCTGAAGTAAAAGTGAGATTGATGTGTTCACTTTCCTCTGGTCGATTAACAGGACTGGGCCTAAGATGTTTGGCTGTCATCCTTGCCAAAGATCGCAGAATTGCAAACTAAACAGCTGATAAAATATTCAACCGCCAATGCAGGTCCAGTCTGCTCTTTTTATGGAGTTTCATTCGTGTAATTTCATGATGTATCCGCACTGTTTTCATATCCACTTCCTCGCTGAGAAATCCCACCTTTTTAAGTTCATTTCCAACAGCAGACAGTTTCTGGTTTGCATTCAGTGTGCCTATGGTTCCTGGTTGTTTCTGGCTTTAACGATAGCTCTCTGTGTGTGCGTGTGTGTGTGTTATACCTGTGAGGACCAAAGGATCTCACCAGGCAGCAAATCTTACATAACGTACCTTGTGAGGACCGTAGGCCGATCTCTTTCTCTCCACTTCACCGGAGGCCGATCTTCACAAGAATAAATTTCATTAAAATTTTTTGAATGCAGTCAAAAATCTGAAAACATCAAAACTCTTGTATTTTATTTGACTATTTCTAGGTTTCGTTAGGGCTTTTCGGCAGGGGTAAGGTCGGTATGTTGGGATTTCCAAGACTCACAAAGAAATGAACCCCATAGAAATTAATGGAGAGTCCCCACAAAGATATATTTGTGTGTGTGTGTGTGTGTGTGTGTGTGTGTGTGTCACACCAAGCCTTTGGCAGAAGGCCATGCACGGACTGCATCATCCACATCTATACGCACCACATAGGTCTAAAGTTCAGGGTTCACTCTCGCTGGGGGGGGGATTTCATTTTTGGGCTACATTGTCTCTCTGTGGCGTTCCCTTGGAATATTTGTTAGGATACACCACATATTTGACTGCTGATGTCTAATACCTAGGACAGGGAGTCTAATGGCACAGATGCCAAAGGAAATCACGAAAAGTGATTTATGAATAAGGTACGGCCTGTAGAACAGGGAATTAATGCAGCCGGAGCCCGTGGCTGACAGTCAGTGACTGCCGTGTTCAGCTAAATGCAGCTATCGATTAACAGGTTAATTGTAATGAATGTGCTGCAGTTTTCCCTGTTTAAATCTTAGCTGGGTGTCACCCAGTAGCAGAAGCGTGTTATAATAAGTGGGGACACCAGCGAGTGCCCGAGTGTTACACCGTTGTGGGCAGGCTCTTAGGCTGACACCCGGCTCCCTTTTCCTCATTAAGAGGATGTTGTAATGCCCTCTCACCATATGCGGTGAGTGTGGAAGGTATACAGCACATGTTAATGGGCCTCTCACCATATGCGGTGAGTGTGGAAGGTAT
>JABFEB020000035.1:21884497-21899516 GCA_019775895.2 Stomatorhinus ivindoensis | reverse complement strand
AAAAAGAATCTTCCAAAGTTTTAAAATACCTGCTGAAAAAAAGACGGTATTAGCATTCTGAAAACGGAAAAGAATAGCCCCCCACCACACTTTGTAACAGTTCCTGTACATGTTTCTGCCGCCCATCACCATTAATGATGCTAATAGTGAGTTGCCATGACGACCTGTTATATGGGCTAAAAAAAAAGGCTGCATTTGGGTCATGACCAGTGGACATGCTCAGAGGGCACATGGCAATCATTTACAGCTCTCTGAAGAGTAACGTGTCGTGGAAACAGCTGTACGGTGGCTGCCGAATACCGAGTTACTAAGAGGCCCATTGATTGTATACAATGAGCCATTGTGTGTTCAGAATGAAGTAACATAAATGTGTTTCACGTGGCAGCCAAAGAGGAGTCATGTGCCCAAAGCAGACCATAATAAGGCTGTTTAAATGCCGTGCTAAGATCCACAGTAACGGCCGCTTTTTCTTGATGTAATAACCATCAAATCCAAGGGCTAACACAGTATCCTATATATAGGTTATAGTGATGACACTGTTTTCCCATTCAGAACTTTTTTGTTTCATTATTTTCACTGGTGAGCGTTGGGTTAGCGCTCCAGTACCGCATCGACGTCCCAGGAATAAGCGCAGGCAGAGGGTTCTTGTCAACCGCTTCCTGTCAGAGCTCTGCCGGAGGGTCCCGCGGGTGAGCGAATGGCTGGGAGACCCCTGTCGCTGGGGGAGGCTGTGACCCAGCGATCAGCGACATGATGTCGCCGCTGCCTTACGTCAGCGAGTAACTCAGCAGCATCTGCGCCTTGGCAAAATGTCCTCCGTGCCTTCGTTGTTTAGTGTGAACGCCAGGCAGTCACTTCCCCTTCCAAGTGCAATAAACCTGTCTTTAATGAAGCAGCCTTGAAGAATGCACCCAACCTAAAATAATGACACTTGTCAGCTCTGATACTCTTTTTAAGACCTAAAATCACGTAAAAATTAGTACAGAGAGGCTGATGTGTTCATCTGGCAGAGCTGTGGGGATGGGTTCAGTGTCGGAGGCCTGCCTCCGGGCTGAAGGCTCGCTTCGGGTCAGCGTGACGCCTTTAGGCTTCTAGTGTCATCGCGCCCTGGCCCATTTTTCTGACTCTTTCTGTGCGAGTCAAAGACCTGGAGCTGCAAGCCTGCTGCCTCCTAGCAGCTGTGATGTCAGCTTTCTTCGGCTGAATGGGGTGCTTCCCGCAGCAGAGCCAGCTGCTCTGATTGATAAAGACGGGGCCTTTGCCATCCCGGTTTTCACCGTAACATCGCTGCAGGGTTTTCTGCCAGCATGTACTCCAGAAGAGCCAGAGGCCATGGCACTCTACTTCTGTACCAGTGTGGCCGACATGTCTTTGGGGTAGTGAGGGGAAAGCTTAAGTATTTATTAAATACTTTCATATTCTGATGAAGAGACACATTCTTGTATACATTTTTCACCGGTTGTATGAGGTGAAAAGTGAATAACACTGAATAGCCCATGTTTAGAGTCACGGGAGACAACGAAGGAGCCAGTTGGTGAAAAGCAGCAGACTGCAGATCTGACCAGTAAAAGGCACTGGTTTCTGTTGGGGTTTTTAGCTTCAAAATGGCAGATAAAAGACAGAGGAAGTGGGTGAGATGGCCGCCTAACAGGCTACCCTGCTTTTCTCTGTACCCCTCGATTCTCCTTGGTCATTTATTACGGTACATTGACCTGCGCATGGTGCCTAGTTAAAGGTCAGTTCACTGTATTCTAGAAAAGGGACAGTGACCCAGATGCTTCTCCTTTTGATATTTTAGTCCTCCGTAGTAGCAAATAAAATGCACTTTCTGCTGTAATGCTATCTGCTGTGGTCAGTTCCACCGCTGTACAGACTGTTTAAAGCATTCGCTTTTTATTGGGCATAATGTCTATACATAATGTCGACCTTTGTTATTTCATATAAAAGCGTTATAAATAATTGAATAGGTAAAATGTACCCAGTTGCCACTTTATTAGGCACGCCAGCCCATTAAAGCAAACAGCCTGCACCTCCAAAGAGGAAATCATGTGGCAACTAGTGGATACATACCGCAGAGAGACAGGGGTGGGATGTTCAGTTATTCTCTGGCTAAACATTAAACCAGGGCAATTGTGATTTTTAACCTGTTAGGACTGTTGTTGCCAAACGTGGTGGTTCCAGCATCTTAGTAGCAGCTGCCCCCTGGGGTTTTCACATGCTGCAGTGTCTAGAGTGTACACTAGGTGGTGCTACAAACAAAGAACATCCTGGCAGCGGCAGTTATGTAGTTGAAAACACCTTGTTGATGCGAGAGGTCAGAGGAGAATGGCCAGATGCATTAACAGTAACAGCAAAGCCACACTGGCAAAGAACAACAGCTCAGCACAACAGTGGTGTGTAAAATGTATCTCTGGTGGCTACTGAGTGCATCTGCATGTGGAATGTAGCTATAAAGAATGTACGTGTCTGTTTAGTCATCTTAATCGATCATCATTTTCACAGTAATCAATATGCAGCTTAATGGAATCGTACCCGAAGGCCGGTGAAGTTCATTTCTTTTTGTTACTTGTGTTCCCATGGCAGTGATTTTTCTCTTGCTTGATCTCTTGGTCTGACTGGTTAATTGCAGGCCAGAGATGGTACTAGCTGAGTGTGCTGAATGAGTGTCAACTGCACTGTATAATGATGGACGAACTGATGTGTCATGAACCATTTGTTGTATTTTTTGATCCCACCAGATGGCGCTCTCCATTTTAAAAAAAGGCACAAAGCATGCCCCAAGGCAAACCAAGAGCACCATCTAGTGGGATCAAAAAAATGCAGCAAATGGTTCATGAGGTGTCATTTTGTCCATCACTTATGTATATAATTTGACTGCCCGTGTCACGTCCGGCTGTGCTTCACGATTGATAAACATAACAAGGAGGCGAATCAAACAAGACAAAAGGATAGTGCAGCATTTAAAATCACATTTGTGTCTCCAACCCCACACCGTCGACAGTCTATGGGTGCCATTGTGTTGGCTTCCCATGGCATGGAAAAGCAACAGTCTACTTCCTCTTAATGTCAAAGCAGGAAGCAGATGGTCAGCGCTGCCCCTAAACTGAACATGTCGGCAGCTTGGCAGAAGTTAACCCTTGTTCCTCTCTGACTCTCTGTCGTTTTCATTCTGCACAGCCTTTCCTCAGACTATAGGGTACCTCTGGTTTAAATGAGTTCCTCATCACTTACTATCTCACTTGTCTTGTACGGCACCCAATACCCGCAAACTTTAGTTCTGCAACTGTCAAGACTTTAAGCCTTGAATTTGCAGTCTTTATTTCTGTCCTCCCCCTTGAGGCTTGATCGTCGGCAGGCAGCGTAAACAACAGTGAGCTGCTGCTCTTACACTTGCTTTCTTTCGGACCTTCAGCCCTCTATATTGCAGAAGCTTTATATCTTTCTCCTTCTCTTTGCATATTACCGCCTTATTGCCAGTATTATCTACACATTATATCTCCTCTAGCTTTCTCGGAGTAGCTCTGCTTGCTCTATTACTTGCCCTCTTGAGCAATCAAATGCTTTATCCTTCACCCCCCCCCCCCCCCCCCACCCTCTCTACTGATTGCTGTCCCAGTTCTAGCCATGAGGCGTCAGAGACACAAACCGACGAGCGGCGGCTACTCCTTTTGTCCTCCTCTGTTTCTACACGCCTCCCCTCACTGTCCGCAGACAGATTTCTCCCAGAACGGGGCCTGTCGCGTCTCTCACAGCCAGGGGACGAGGCAGCCATACCCATTGCCATCTCAGCTTTGAATTGCATCTCGTATCACGGCACCCTTCCTGTTTCCCGCCCTCGTTGCCCTGCCAACCTCCACGGCATCACATGCCACGCTGTCCTTCTCCCCAGCTGCCGCCCTGACTAACTTGC
Source organism: Stomatorhinus ivindoensis (assembly GCA_019775895.2). NCBI lineage: Eukaryota > Metazoa > Chordata > Actinopteri > Osteoglossiformes > Mormyridae > Stomatorhinus > Stomatorhinus ivindoensis. Next base: position 21,895,606 of record JABFEB020000035.1, on the reverse strand, counting down.
CTCTCCTGGTGTCTCACTTCTCCGACACAGATCATCCTGAAGTAACGATCCAGAAAGGAGCGGATTGTCCAGACGCTGCAGTAACTAGCTTCAGGCAGTCCTTCTGTAAATACTACCTTTCATCTTCACTAGAGCTACAGCAACCTGCATGCTAAGCATATAACAAATAAGGATGGATCATTAATTGTAACATTGAGTGCTGTTGTAATATATACAAATTATGTATATGTATTGCTAGGAAAATTATTGACATGTAAATGATACAGTCAAAAAAGACGATGTACATACATTTTATGGATGAAGGTGAAGATTCATCTTGATTGTTTGCAGATGTTCTCTAAATATTGTGGGATACACTCTTATTTGGGGGTTGTTTTTAAAACTCTGCACAAACTTCATCCTTGGGAAACACCTGATTTGCACTGTCGGGGAAAGAAAGAAAAAAATACAAAAAAGTGCTTTGTGTTAAGCTGCAGATGGTTTTGAACAGGAAAAACGAGGACTGTAATACCCTTTGTGGTGTCGTCCTAGATGTTCATTCGTTGCACTTGACTCGTGAGTCAGGCTGAAGGGATAGAGCACTCCTTTCATTCTTATTTCTTAAATCCCTGAATGTCATAGTAGATACCCTGGTATTTATCTGGTGGTTGGCTGCTTTACTGTGGTGTCACTGCTCCCCCTCCTGGCTCCTTTACGCTCCTGCAAGAGGCGGCGATGGTATCTCCCGTACCTCTCCTCAGCAGAGCTGCGCTACTGCTAGCCACCACTGGAGTGCGCACTGCCAAATAAAAGGTGAAGTGCGAGTCTGAGACATGCTGATGGTGGGCACCGGCTCGTAAATCGCCCCCCCCCCCCGATGTCATTTTGCCTGAGCTACAACAGGCCTGCATCACAGCTTCGGAAGAGCATGTCTTTGAGCCAAAAAAAAAAATGTTTTATTTTTTTAAGGGATAAGGTGGTATCGTGGCCATCAGTAAGTGGTTTGCCTCCAGTATTGTGCCAAGGGCTTAGCCTAGCCGGAGGGCTGGCGAGACACCAAGCTATACGTGTCCGTCTCGATGTCTGCAGGCAGACTGGAATCAGCATCCCGCCAAACGGTAAACTGGGGTACCAATGGGCCTCTGTGGGAGGGGTGCCTAGCCTGAGCGCTGGAGCTATGGGGCAGTGACACAAACTACAGGGCCAGGCTCACTTAAGGTGCAACAGATGGTCCTTGTCAAGCAGGACAGCTTCCGTCGGGGGAGAGCGCCCCCGGAGACGGCGGACGCTCTTCTGCTGTCTGTGATAACGCTGCTCCGTCTCAGAAAGCGTAGAAGTGCCTAAAAAGTTACACACGACAAGCGTGTCAAAGACTATTTGCTGGAAAAAAAAAATGTGCGAAAGAGTGTAAAGGAATATCACGAGTCTCTTAAGATATTAAAAACAGAACCTTATGTACGCCTCACACTTCATTCAGTTTCACAGTTAAAGGCAGACTGATGAGTCCTCATGTTATTACCAATGAAACGATAATTATCGCAACCGTCTGTAGGAAACTAATCGAGACCCACTTGGGCTGGATGTTTCGTAACGCGGCGGTGGTTCGCATTATGCTGTTCATGTAGTTTACACGGCAGAAGTGACTGAAAGCAGCGCGTGAGTACAGGACGTGTCTAGTTATGCATATAATGTTTGTAATTCATTCGTCTCTTAGTGTTAACCGTCATTGCAATGTATTCAAAACAAATGTAGCTCGTTTTGTGTAATGACCATTAGAGTATTTCAGTTCAGTGTATCACAGTAACAGTCTATCGTCTTAATGACCTGATGTGGTCTAACATTTAATCATGAACACATAGTCCCACTACCATATTATTACCTAATATATTTTGTAAATTTCTGAAAGTGTATTTTAACTTCACATTCAGTACTGTGTAAGACAAATAACATCACATTGCAGCCATTATATCCTGGTTTTCTTTTCTGTGAGTGTGTGTGTGTATGTAAAAGAAAAAAATCCTATCAGAATCATGATATATTTTCATGGTGCTTGATTAACACAGACAATCCACAGTGAGACTCCTTTAGTTCAGCATATACTGTATAAGGCACTATTCTGTTTTTTCCCATTTTTATTTAGCAAGATTTTTTTTGTTTGTTTTCTTCACAAAAGTTACAGTTTTAATGTAATTTTTGATGTGGAAAGTGATTAAATATATTTTGTCATGATTTTTGTTAAATATTAGTAATAGAATGATGTTGTAACCTATTATATTTTAAACTGAATGTAATTTATTAAGATGTGCTTTGTTCTGCTGGTGGTTCTTCAAAAGGCCAGTCCTGTTCGATCAGCCAATGAGTCTGTCTGTAACAAGAGATGGAATGTGAGAGCTACCAATCAGAAGCCTTGTCACCAACACAGGACAGCGCATTACAGTATGAGCAAGGCTTTAGAATTGCTTGTATTATATAAAAATGTTTATTGTATAGGTAACATTTTACCAAAAAACAAGGAAAAATTTAAAAAGACGTACTTTTCACTGTAGTATGGTAGTATTTCATAACAATATTAAGTTGTTGCCGTGGCAACTTATAGTTGCAATGACTAAAGTCCTGTATTTTTGTAAATGATGTTATTGTTAAGTTGACCTTTTTCCTAGTACACTGTACCACGATAGATTGTATAACAGATATCAGAACATTTCCTACGTTACGTCAAGACTATATACAGTAATAATTTGAGTAGCATTTAATCTCTTCTTTATCAATATATATTTCTTTTCATTTAAGAAGCTAAGTAAGATCTTACCAATTACATTTAGTATGAAAATGTATCTTAGGTAATATTCTGTCCCACCTACAAAATAGCCAAGCAGTGACTCTCTCTCTTACTCGTGTAGTAATGTTATAAGGAATCGCTGGCGCCATAACAACCAGCAGAAACGAATAATCACGTGAAAGTAGTGTTTGACAGTTTCACCGGCGTTTAGGTTTGCACTATGTTCCAATGATGATATAATTATTGTATATTGTGTAGGGTATGGCAAAGTTGACATTGAGATTTTGTTAATACTGTAACTGTTATCACTTGTTACCTGTTACTATCAGTGAATCTGTCCTCAGTTGACATCTTTCTCGATAAATCTTCACAAACTGAATGCTTATTTCAATAAGAATTGTGTTGAATGTTACTAATAATACAAAGATGTGTCTGAGGCAACGGTAAGTTTGTCTCCAGTCATTAAAAAATAACAAAATGTTTTGAATGCAGAGTAAAAATGTACTGACGATGAATGATTTGATGGTGAGAGAAATGATTAAGCACTTTCTGAGCAGAGTAAACTACTCAGACCTGGCTTATCGGTGAACTTTGCCTTACCTTTAGTGTATTGTTCTTAAGATTTCATGTTTCAGAGTTCTTAAACTATAAAGGGTTGTACATGGTCTACTGAAATTACTCCTTCATTCACAGTGCATTAGCCTTTCGGTTGCAAGGCCTAAATGGTGGACGGCTGTGAAGCAAGGAGCCGTTCAGTATCACGTTCCTTCAGGGTGAGGAGCCTGATGCTGAAGCAGCTATGGCCTGTGTGTCAGACAACACAGCTGCAAAAGTACTGCGGGGGTAATATTTCAACTGCTGTGTCACTTGATTCCATCTGTAATACAGTAGCCCATCTACATGGCAAAAAGAAAAAAGACAAAAATGTTAAAGGAGCCCTTTTTGGATTCTATTAGTTTTTATGTAACCATTTTTACATGTTTTATTTGTGCATATATTATATAGTTAAAATGTTTTGGTTCTTGCAAAAATGGTGTAAAACCTATTAAGACAAAACAAATAAAAATACAATAATACAAGGTTGTCGAGGGTCTGGTGACATTATTGATGATAAACTTTCCCTGCGAGGTAGAATATCAGATTACTTTAAACTACAAGGGAGCACACTCACTGCTGGGGATCAAACAGGCCGTGTGCCAAAAGCAAAACAGACAGGAGGCTGGAAAGGTGCAAAGCTTCAGTGAAAGCACACAAAAATGGCATTTGGGCACCATCACAGGCGTTCACTGCGACCACCGGTATGTGTCAACTCCAGGGATTATCACTCATTAAACTCAATGAATCATTTCACTGTTACATTTACATACTTCCAAACGTAAGGTAAGTAGTTTTTTACAAGTTCTGGTGTTTTACATATGTGCTGAAACACAAGTATATTATTAAAAGCTAAAATATTGCTATATAAAATATAATCAATACTTAGAATTGATTGAGTCTGCCAGCAAATAAGAATTAAAAATATAATACTGGGATTCGTGGTTAAGTATAAACCATCCTAAAAGTAAATACAGAAATACATCTGGGATTACCATAAAAACGTGGTAATGCACACAGATTAGTTTTCTATTGATATATTTTGCATCTCAAAGGGAAGACCTGCTTTTACATAGAATAAATCGAATGCATTCATTATCCATTACTACCATTGCTATGGTATAGTTACGTTATTATTTGTCAACGTAGTACTTTGACGTTAAAGATGTGCTGTCTGATGAAGCACAGGAAAATAGCACTTGAATGCTTGTTTTGGGGTTTAGATGAGGAGTAAAATAACGGGCCGTCAGCCCTGCACTCACGCGGGAGCGCTAGGCATCCCAGCCTATTTCAGGTGCAGCGGCGGCGCAGCTGTGGTGTTACCATAGCAACAGCATCCGCGCATCTTCCCTCCCCTTAGATACACATCTTCAAGCTACAGTCGCGATAGGTTGCGGGCTCCGCGGATGTCAGTCCCGGCCGCCGAATCGCAGCAGTAGCAACATGCCGACGGAAATCCAACCCACGGAGTCTACGCAGGGTGTTTCATCGCACGCTAGGTGCGGAGCCGTGGGCGAGGTTTACGGCGGACGGAAGCAGCCATTGGGTTCCGTGAACATCTGTCATGCGGCGCAGGAGCCATCTTTCGCCTTGGTACGGAAGCCGAGAGGAGGCAGGCTGGTTACGCGGCGGTGGGTCTCCACCCGAGAGTATGGCGGCTGGGAGTGCATTGGTGTGAGAGTAGGGAACGGAGATATGAAAAGGAGGATGAAAAAGAAACACAGAAATAGGACTTTTAATACTTCTTAAAAAACGTTTGTAGCTAGTTATAGTTCAAATAAAAGTCCCCCCCCCCCTTTTTAAAGAATCCGCTTGGGCTTCTCCCGGTTTTTCCATAGGAGCGTCTGACACTGGAGCAAGTTTTGCTTTTTATCATGTTTTAGAATGGTGACTCCATTAAACGAAGCATCACCAGCTGGAAATTACGGACGCTTCCCTTTGCTTTCGGCGCGTCTCTGGGAGCCGCAGTCGCCTGGCGTGCAGTTACTGATCGGTGTCCGCAATGAAGTCCGTCTCCGGGCTGCGACTCTTTGTGTTCAGTCTGTTTATCTCCTGTAGCTAAACAGAGGCGGCCAGTCAGCCCGTCTTTTAAAATCATTATCCGAGGAAATGAAACGCTAGTCGCAGCTAACAGTGTTTTTATGTATTACTGTATTTCCCCCTGTTTCGATGTCCATAGGAGAGTGTTAGGATTTGCGCTCGTATTGCAATCGCCGATATACATTTAGGGAGCAATGCGTGAGTACAAAGTGGTGGTCCTCGGCAGCGGCGGGGTGGGCAAGTCCGCCCTCACCGTGCAGTTTGTCACCGGCACCTTCATCGAGAAGTACGACCCGACCATAGAGGACTTCTACCGCAAGGAGATCGAGGTGGACTCGTCGCCCTCGGTGCTGGAGATCCTGGACACGGCCGGCACGGAGCAGTTCGCCTCCATGCGGGACCTGTATATCAAGAACGGCCAGGGCTTCATACTGGTCTACAGCCTGGTGAACCAGCAGAGCTTCCAGGACATCAAGCCCATGAGGGATCAGATCATCAGGGTGAAAAGGTACGGCGGATGACCGGCGAAGTGTGCACACTGATGGTGGGATGAAGCTGGCCTTCCCCTTTTAGTAGATATCACTGTTAACATTTCATCTGACTTTTTAGCTAATGGACCTTGAAATGCTCACGTAGACCCCCCATGTTTTATTTTAGTTTTGAAATCATAACCGGGGCACGCCTATGAACCACACGAGACACATGCCGGAGACCCACAAACTTGTACGTCCCTGTTAAGTAGCCGGACATTACACTTTGCTCCCCATCAAACGCATATATGCCACTTACTTTTCGTGTAAGTGATCTGTAAAGTGGAAAAAAAATGCATCAATGTTAAGTGGTAAAGAAACAGGCTAGTTTAGATTTTGCAGTTCGCACTGCACTACAGTGCTATAGTCCTTGAGCTCATAGATTGAATGGATTAAACGCCCCGGTATTGATTCACCCTATGAAACATGTATGCAAAACGTAAGAAACATGGTGGCCTGACGCCATCGGGGTGGTCAGAGGTTATGTACTGAGCTCTGAGCTCCGGCCGCCTCGGAGATCTCCCACAAAACTCTTATTCTGTGGCAATGCTCTCTGCAAACAGAGGAAGGAGTATGGTTTGTTTTGTTATACTGCAGTCTAAACTAATACATTTCTGAGCACCCAGTGAGGTGAGTCACCAGGATGAGCAGTTAAGCAGTGTTTTAGGACAGAGTTCAGTGTGGTCGTTTGTCTTTTTTAAAGGCCTTTGTGTGTAAATGGTCAGGGGCTTGTTTTTTTGCCTGAAGGCTTGTTCACAGTAATAGCATCTTTCTGTAAAGAGCGAGTTGTGAGGAAGTGTCCAGGAAGCTTGTGGAATGGGAATGTAGGCTGGAGACACGTAGCCAGAAAGATAAACCATCCCAGTTTGTCCCGGTCGGTCCTCCCCAGCGGTGGGTGTGGTGTCAGATTGGGGTGGGATTTAACCAAGTCTCAGCTGCTCACTAAATCACAAGGAAAAAAATGTCTGAACAGTTTCACCAAACTTTGAAATATTTCTGTTTAAATTTCATCCCATCTATCATTATGCCTGTTAGTCAGGACGACAGACCAAGATGAATTTAAATGTCTGTATATTATAAAGCATATCAGGCAGTCTAAGTGTTTAGGTTTTAGTTTTTATTTTACAACCACTTCTCCTGGGGCAGCTGCTTGTCCTCTGGGCTCAGTCACCCGCACGGGTCCCCCGAAGGTCAAAGGACGTCCTCACGGGGCCCCCCCGAAGGTCAAAGGATGTCCTCATGGGGCCCCCTAAGGGGGGGTGGTGGGTGGATGCTTAATGCAAGTTAATCATTTGTGAAGAACTCTGGTACGAAAGATCATTGACGTAAGATCTGCACATGGTTTTGGGCAAGAGCTCTTCTTTCCCGGTCTGTTCTTGGATCTCTTCATGGGTCACTGCTTGGTTTCCCGTTGATTGCAGTTGGACGTATCCAAAGCACTGCACGCCAAACAGATACAAAACAGAACGTGTAGGTGACATGTGGAATCCCTGTCCCACGTGTCACAGAAGCGAACTTCAATCACTCTGAGGTGTCACTCTGAGCAGTGTTTTGTGAGGTGTCACTCTGAGCAGTGTTTTTTTTTAAATATCTATGGATCCCTGAGGGTAGCCTTAGTCTCAGGTCACGTGTCGGCACCGCAGCCACATGTGCCTGCAGAGACTTCAGACAGCAGGAATGTGTCTGTATGCCTTCGATCTTTCAGGCTGCAGCCTTGGGGAGCAAAACAAAAAAACTGTGGGCATGTGCTGATGAACTAACAGAGTGTAAGGGACGCCCAAGTTCCTGGTCCCGCTGAGGAAATATTCCCAGTGTCTCGGAATGTCTTGAAATGCACACCCTGTGGATGTTTTCAGCGCCCGTGTCACGGAAGTCTTACAGCCTAGACCGTTCTATGCCGCTCTTTCGGGGTTATGCCTGTCCGACCGATGACGCATGTTGTGTCTGCGTGTGGGGGTGATTTAGGGAGCTTCAGGTCAGTCCTGTTCTATGACTTCCTCCACTCCTCGAGTCCCACTTGGTGATCTCGACGTGTATGTGACGGTGGAATTTTGTCTCCATTAGAATAGCCGGAAATAGACAGGAACTCCTGCCGTGTGGTTCCTGTCCTTTGCGGACTCCGCGTCCCTGACATTTTCTTGGTATTTCTGCTTCTTTGTCGTCTGGGCACCAAGCAGAGAAGGTGACCAGAAAAGTGCGGCTACGCTCTGCTACGGTGTTCAGGTTCCCCATGGTGCCGAGAGCGGCCGCCCCCCTCTGCCACAGCCTGCCTTTGCCTTCGATGTTCAGTGGTTAGAGAAGCAGGTTCCTGCTGTTTCACTTATCAGGATTGCTTTTCATCGGCAGTGAAAGATTAAGAGTTTCTTTGGGGTCCGATCCGTGTGGGAGTGTAGATTCAGGTTTGGGTTTCCTCCAGATGTCGTCTTGGTAAAGGTGAAAGTCTCTGCTGTTTGTTATTCACTTGTTTATATCTTGATGGTAAACTAACCGCTGTGCCCTGGCAGAATGCAGTTGGGGGCAAGGGCGGTGTGAGGGGCGGGAAGTGGGGTAAAAATGACCCTGAGCGTTAGTTGTAGCTAAAACAGACTGGACTGTTATTCTGTGGTGGGGGAGGGGCGTTTCTGTCTTGCATGAGATTTCTTGCAACGTCCGCTTAGCTGTGGGTTGTGTCAAAGGTCTCACCATCATCTGCTCACCTTGAGGTCTTGGCTCTAGGTCCTCTGAGTCCTCTGGCCTCCCGTCATCTTCACTTGGGCAAACCTGTGGGCCGGACTGTGTTGCTCTGAATGGCAGCGATAAACGGATGAAGGTGGCCTTTTCCCATTTTCCTGAGCCCAGACAGAAATGCTCAAGGCTTTCAGTGGACAGAAATACATCAAAGCCCCAAGGACATTTACTGGACATACTATATCTGCCCAGTCTTCCCAGAAAAAAAATATTTTGGCCCTCGGTTGTTGTCAAAAAAAAATATTTTGGTGCGTTTTGAAGCTTTGCACCACCCCAGGAAAGCACACGGTGCGGCGCTGGATGCACATACGGCCTGGAAGATGCCATGTGCCATAGCTGAAGCTGGCAACGGCGTCGTTTTGCATACATTACACGGTTTTTTTTTTCCCTTTTTGCTGCCACATGGAGCAAACGCACGCTTGCGCAGCTAGCAGGGACACCCGCCGCAAATGTGCTCAGTCACCAAAAAATGTAATGGGATTGCGCTCCGTTATTAGCCAAAAAAACATCAGGACTGCATTAGTGTACAATAAGCTAAAGGCTCCTTTGACTCTGCACAATCAAATCACGGGAGGGGAAATTAGAGGTGATGAAATGCGCTTGTGGTTTTCTGCTGAGATCCCACATGCGAGGAAATCGGTGTCTGCTGTGTGAGATGCGAATATCAACTCAACACTTTAATCAACATTTTTCCATTTTTGTGTGAGCCCCCCCGCCCCCCCGCCCACTCGCCAGAGCTTCTGTAATCTAACTGCCAACCTGTTGATTTTAAGATGAAAGTTTTCACACTGGACTTATGCTGCTTACGATGACGGGGGGGGGACCTGTAATTAATGAACGGTTACCGAATACAGAGTGCGGGGCAGCCGGCCTGCCGTAACTCATAGCTAATTGGCTCCATCTACGGCCATACGGCAAATATTATGGTGTGTGCAGTATCTTCTGTAAACCGGGTTTGGCAGGATCACGCAGCATTGATTACAGCCACTGTGGGTGGGGTTACTCAGTGGTGTCCATGAAGGTTTTGCTTCAATTCAGTAGCGACCGATAAAACCGTCGATCGGGAGAGGCCTGATGTCAGGCCATCTCCAGCACGGAAGGCCTCAGCTTTGGAAGCGCCTCCTTCCCGTCGCCGTTTAATTACCATTTGATTGCTTGTCAGGCTTCCTGCCTCATCTGTCTGTCATACAATGGGCCATTTAGAGTGCACCCAACTCTACATTTCTGGCATAGTACATTATGGGTGACGTACAAACCCTGCAGGCACAGGGGGTGTGAAATTCGAACCACAGCCCTGGAGGTGTGGGGTAACTGCACTGCACCCTCATCTACTCGGCCCCTTCTCCACACTTCGGGGGTGTCTAACTCGTATGAGGTGGGATGGTATACAGACTGCCTCTGAATGGTTCCAGAACAGCTCTGAAGGTGTCGTGTCGCTACTCAGACCCACGTGCGGCTCAGTCACATATCAGCCGGACCTGGCCTTCCTTTGTGGGTTTCGAGATCTCAGGGGACCCCCGGATAATCCGTGAGGTTCCGATGGTCACCCCGGTGTTGCTCTTGGCGTTCCTGGCTGCCAGCTTCCATCGCTCTGCACCAGTCGCTATCACACAAGCCAGCACTTTTCCCGACTTGCTAACGGATTTGTGATGCTTTCAGAAATGTCACTCTGTTCTTAATCCGCTCTCCGTTAATGAGTTGAACAGAAACTCTTCTCCGATGTTTGTTTATTTCTTTATTTGGAAGCCCTGCTGGGAATAGTATTAGTTTCCGTTAGCAGCGGCATGCATTCATTTAGCGCTGTTGGTGCTCATTTGTTGTGGAATCTAAAAGGGACGGGGCACCGTATCTGTGGCTTGGATGGGCTTATCTGAGAAGCTAGGGCGCGCCTTTAAGAGTGACATTGTGCTTGCAGTGCGCAGACACTTCATGTTCATCGTCCTTCAAGCTCTGCAGTCTGTTTGCTGTGCATATTTACTGTGCATATTTACTGTGCATATTTACTGTACATAAGTCCAGACTGGACGTGTCGTGTGAATAATGTGGACATCTTCCTTTTTTTTTGTTTCAGATGGTTAGTCTTGCTGCCATTGGTTTTCAAAATGGCCATTCGTCACCCCCCCCAACCAAAACCAAACACTTCCTTCCTGTTAGTCATGCAGGCACTTTGCACTTTGCTCTTGGGACGGTCTTGGACCAGCGCATGGTCTTGTGGTACCCAAAACTGCAGCCCACCCAGTTGGAATAGAAACCGTCCCCTGACTTTACTCTCCCATCTCACCCAATCCCGTCTCGCCCCGTCTGTCTCGCCCCATCCTGTCTCGCCCCATCCTGTCTCGCCCCCTCCCGTCTCGCCCCCTCCCGTCTCGCCCCCTCCCGTCTCGCCCCCTCCCGTCTCGCCCCCTCCCTTCTCGCCCCCTGACTTTACTCTCCCATCTCACCCAATCCCGTCTCGCCCCG
>JABFEB020000035.1:21821100-21838228 GCA_019775895.2 Stomatorhinus ivindoensis | reverse complement strand
CCCCCCCCCCCCCCCCCCCAATTTTGTCTAGTCGGGTAGTCTGCTTTTTTTTTTTTTAAGAGCTGGGATGCCTCGTTTATTAATTCTAAGAGAGTAATGCACCCGTTACACCCAATGGAAGTTCTGTGCGCATGCTCTCGCTGGTGTGTGGGATGCTGACCTTGAGTGATGGGAAATAGTTGCGTCTTCAAGATGATTTTCGAATGAGATTTGTCTCCTCCTAGAGAATACTAGGACTTGGAGATTCTGGGGGTAGTACACTCTCTTGCAAGTGTGCTCATATAAGTGAAGGGGGGTATGACTGCTGCTGTTTGGGGTTAATTGACCATGTGACTATCAGCTGAGAGTATTCCAGGCTTTTTATACTGCCACAGATCTTAGATTCTTGACATCTTGCATGTAATGAGTCAGAAGACCAAATACGAGCAGTTTGGAGGGGGTGGAAAGGTTGACTTTGTAGCAGATGTTCAGAGTATGTAGATCTTTTTCTCTTCTCTTCCATCTCACTGATGTAAAAGGGGGGAAAAAGCCTGATACCTCAGCAGGTAAAAGGTTCCCACTGTCAGTGTACCAAGTGCCGTCAAGCCGTAACATGTTGGTTGAAACCCAAGGAGTGACGGGTTTAAACTCTTACAGGACGTACCATCATGTTGCCTGAAGCCCTCATTTTAACCGGAATGACTGAGACCAGCGCCACTTAACTGGCTTTTCTTGTGCAGGAGACGTACGACAACATACCTGGTCAGACAAAGATCACGTTCCTGCTCCAGGCCATCCGTGATGCATCTGCCACAGAGGAGGTAAGTGACTCCTGTCCCCTTCTGAGGTCAGAGGCTTTGGAATCCCGTGCTGCTACCCTTGGGTTAGGGACAACGGCCGGTGTTTGGTGATCTGTCACGGCTGTGCGAAGAGCGAGCTGCGCGTGGTGAAGCGTGCCCCCCCATCCAGCAGCCTATTTAAGCAGGTGTTTCAGCTGTTTCTGTGCCCCTCACCCCCAGGAGATGGGCTAAGGCAATGGGGGCAGCTTAGTTACTGTAAGAGGGTGGTGTGAATTTTGTCCAGAGCCACGTAGAAATGTGGGCAGCTTAAGGTCAGATGGCATGATCATCAGACATACTGGCATGTGGGAAGCTTAATGGCCCAGTAGTGACATTATGTTTGCAGCCATGGGTTTTGAACCCATGAACTGCTGCACGTTGCACTGATTGCTAACCTGCTGGGCTCTGGGTTCCTATTGACTTGCTGCATAAAGTGAGTGTTCGCATAATTTGGTTATGCCCCTAATATCATGGGCAGGCAGAAACGTCATGTCACTGTTTTATGTTGCCAGTAATGTTGCTGGTTGTCCTTTTGCACTGAAGTTTTCAGTGACACATTCCTCCCACTGGCAGTGACCGTATCCAGCCTTTTCTCCACTGGAGGTTCCTGCTCCCAGCGGTCGACCTGCTACACTTTCTTGTGCTCAGTGATTCTATACAGCCTCTGTGTTGCCCCTGTGACTTCAGATATTTTTAGCGTGCTCTGCTCTCATTTTCCTCCCTCTGACTCGAGGCGGCCATCCTGCGGTTACCTGAGTTTGTCGCCCTTTCGTGTGGCTTTAATGGCGACACGTCCTGCCACCCCGTCTGCCCCAACATTCAGGTCAAGCAGATGGCAGCGGTACTATTGAGGAGGCTACTGTCGGCGTCGTTTGACGAGATCTATCCCGGCCTGCCGGCGGACATGCAGACGGCCATTAAGAGCGAGCTGCTAGTCGGCATACAGGCCGAAGGCTCTCCCGCCATCCGCAAGAAGGTGTGCGACATCGCGGCGGAGCTTTCTCGCAACCTCATCGGTAGGAGCGCTCGTTCACGTGCCCCCCCCCCCCGTCGCCATTGTTTTGTTCATCCTGTGAAGCTCTTGGTTGGTATTAACCTGGATTTTGTGAAATCTCAGCACGGGTTCGCTGTGCTGCCTTGCTCAAGGGTACCTAAATTGGCTCGTTCAGTGAGCAGGTTCCCGCTGCAGATGTGGATCTGCGCTTAGTCGCCGCCCGTTGCCCAAGCGACTATGTAAGACGCTCAAAACTTCTGCCGTTTCAGATGACGATGGGAACAACCAGTGGCCCGAGATTCTGAAGTTCCTGTTCGATGCCGTCAACTCGCCGGACGTCGGCCTGCGAGAATCTGCTCTGCACATCTTCTGGTGAGCCTGGTCCGTGCTCTGGTGCCCTTTCACGTCAGACTTCGCCGGGTGACGGAAAATTCTGTTAAAATATGGGGTGTCGGCATGCAGATCTGCAGAAGTGTGGTGGGCAGGATTAAAGGTGCTGTGCAGCACTTTCATGCCGGCCAGCTGTCCGTGGCGTGGGGGTGCCCTTCGCCCCCCCCTTACTCCATGTGGTTCCTTTTTTCTTTTCCCCCAATAGGAACTTCCCTGGAATATTTGGCAACCAGCAGCAGCACTACCTGGAGGTGATTAAGCGCATGCTGGTGCAGTGCATGCAGGACCAGGAGAACCCGACGGTGAGTGAGGTCCTGCTTGACACTGGGCTACTGCACATACTGTGCCCGGCTTGGTCTTTGAGCCATCGGGGGTCTTGGTTTAGGTATCGTGCTGGTCTTTGCATCCCACTGTGCCTTCCTAAGCGCTGGACTTTAACTCTGGAGCACTACAAGCATGCCTACCCTGGGGCTCTAGGGGTCTAATCCCCCCCCCATTCCATTAGAGGGGAAAAGGACAGACATCTTATCATTGTCTGTTTTCAAAATGTATGGGAAGTGGCCACAGTCTCAAATGTCAGCCATCCTACTCTGACTGTTTGAAGGACGTTGGCATCGCATTCCTGATGGCTGGTGCCTTTTGCACTCTGCATGTGAGAATTCACTGTGGGATGACTCTTCTCCCCCCCCCCCCCCCCCCGGGGGGGCTGCAGAGTGTACAGGATGCCTCCTATTCATGATAGCGGTACAGCGAGTTCAGCCATGTCTGGCTGGCCGAGCCGTATTTCAGCATGTGACCCAGAGGGTTTATGCTGTGGGTGATGCTGGAGGGTTTAATGTGTGCCGTTCAGAATCGCTGTGGTAATCAGTCTGCTGTGCTCCGCAGATCCGCACCCTGGCCGCCCGAGCCGCGGCCTCCTTCGTCCTCTCCAATGAGAACAACACGGCCTTGCTGAAGCACTTCTCCGACTTGCTCCCCGGTGTCCTTCAGGTGTGCCCGTGCCGGATTCACTTATACCCATTGTTTCTGAAGCACGGTCATTTTCTTCCTTATAGATCGGTCTGGGACCATCTGGCGCGTCTACAGCTTGACCGTGGTTTGTCTTTCCGTCCTCAGGCAGTGAACGAGTCGTGCTACCAGGGAGATGACGCCGTGCTCAAGTCCTTAGTGGAGATTGCGGACACGGCTCCGAAGTACCTGAGACCCAACTTGGAGGCCACGCTGCAGCTCAGCCTGAAGGTGAGGGGGTCAGATCCCTTAACCGAGCTGCTTATTGTAGATGGGGTATTGTCAAGATGTCCATACCGGCTGCCTTTCAGGGCTGTTGTTCAACTCCTGCCATCTATGCGTGTTTTTCTTTATTTTGCAGCTCTGTGCTGACACGACTCTGAGCAACATGCAGAGGCAGCTGGCCCTAGAGGTGATCGTCACGCTCTCTGAGACGGCGGCCGCCATGCTCCGAAAGCACACCAGCATCGTGGCTCAGAGCGGTAAGGAGGCATTCTGGGAATCGCCCGTCTCTACCGAAGGGCTGGGCCGACGTCCGCGCCTCGCGATGATGGCCGTGTACGCTGCAATACGCCTGCCGCTCTGAAAGGTGTGGATCTTGCATGCTTTGATGAATTGAAGTGAATGGAAACTCAAATTGGAACTTGCATAATCACTATTGCACCATTTATTGAAAGTGTAATAGTGATTATGTAAGTGTGATAGTGATTGACAGACAGCTTTGCCAGTTCAGGTTGACTCAGGTCAACTTTGTTTCGCTGAATGCAGTTTCCTGGCTTCAGTGTTTATTTAAGCTGTACAGGTTATTACAATGGTTACTAATAGTTTTATTACAGGGCTTTTAATGGGGGGGGGGGAAACCACGCCCCTTGAACCTGTTTTGAAGTGAGCATGTGGACGATGCATTTTCTACGTTGAAGTTCATTGTGCTTTTTGTAAATGAGCTGTATTTCAGTTTAGGGTGCAGCATAATGCAGGGCGCGGTCACCTGTGCATTTGTTCAGAGGCATGGTGCCACCAAAACGCGTCACACGGGCATTTAGCGCATCAAAACATCGGTGTGTGACTCCTTAGGATTGCTTATCTCATTGGTGCTAAAAAAATAAAGGATGGTATTTTGTTTTTCAACATCTTCAGGGAAATTCTAAATGCTTAGTTTTCAATAGTGGGTCTGCAGCAAATTTTTTCCTTTCCGTTTTTTTCCCCTTCATGGCCTGTTGGCAGTTAGGCTGCTTCCAGATGATGTTTCTAGAGTTCTCAGTGGGAGCTGCGTACCATTGATGGGAATCTTAATCTGACATTCCTGACTCAGGGCAGTGGGTGTCACATCAGCAGAGCTGTGCATTGTCAGAGTTTTGAGGTGAAATGGCTGAACTCTGGGAGCTGCACTTCTGTTGTCAGCGTGAGCGGCCTAGCTTCGCTGTCCAATGGCCGCCGGCAGCATGTAATGGGCCCACGCAGCCGCAGAACTAGATCTTGTTCATTTGACTTCTTCTGCTGCTCCACCTTTTGGGCCTGGTAAGGTTAGGGCTTCCTCTGCTGCCCCCTGGTGGATCGGCACCACCTTTGGGTCTGGGTCCTCCCAAGGTTTCTTCCTCCTTTCTACTGTAAGAATATCCCTCTGAATGTGTTTGGCCTTGTGGTGTCGGTCTCATAGGCTGCAGTAGCTACCGGTTAATGTCACCTTGAATTTTTTTTTCTCTGCGCACATGTCACCAGTCCCGCAGATGCTGGCCATGATGGTGGACTTGGATGATGATGAGGACTGGGCAATGGCAGACGAACTGGAGGACGATGATTTTGACAGGTACAGAACACGCACAGCACCTGTGGTCTGTATTTTCACTGGTATCTCGGCTTTTAAGTGTATGGATCGTAATCTCTGTGGCGAATGGGAAGGTGGTGTGGAGTCACTTTAGTGCAGCAATGTAGCGTGTGAGTATTACTGAGCGCGGATTACGGCTGCTTGAGATGAACGACGCCGTCTTGTGCGCAGCAACGCCGTGGCTGGTGAGAGCGCCCTGGATCGCATCGCTTGCGGCCTGGGCGGGAAGATCGTGCTCCCAATGATCAAACAGCACATCATGCAGATGCTGCAGAATCGTGAGTTTGCGTCCCTGCCGGTTGCAGCACAGGGTAACGTCTAGCCTGATTCATGGTTAAATGCCTGGGCCGCATCAGGAGATCAGGAAGTGCACTGTGACGTATTTCCTAGCTACAGACCTGGGGGGGGGTCAGTCGTGGTCAGGGAGTGCTGATGTTAATCTCATGCCGTTCCCTTGGGACAGCTGACTGGAAGTTTCGTCACGCCGGCCTCATGGCCCTCTCAGCAATAGGGGAAGGCTGCCACCAGCAGATGGAATCCATCCTTAGCGAGATCGTCAGCTTCGTGCTTCTCTTCTGTCAAGATCCTGTGAGTCATTAGTCGTCATCCCACTGTTTCCTGGAAGCCCAGAAGATATGGGCGCTTAATTTTTCCCTCTCTCTCTCTTCAGCATCCCCGGGTCCGTTATGCTGCCTGCAATGCAATCGGTCAGATGGCCACAGACTTTGCCCCAACCTTCCAGAAGAAGTTTCATGATAAGGTATCTTGCTGGAGATCTACAGAGGAATGACCTACTACCAAGCAGTCTGCCTGACCGTCGTTCTCCCCACCCAGGTCATCTCGGCACTGCTTCAGACCATGGAGGACCAGTCCAACCCACGTGTGCAGGCCCACGCGGCTGCTGCTCTCATCAACTTCACAGAAGATTGCCCCAAGTCCCTACTTGTTCCTTATCTAGACAACCTCGTGCAGCACCTTCATACTATCATGGCCGCCAAACTACAGGAGGTACTTTGCCTTTGGAGTCGATATGGTGTTGAATGTTAACTACCTAAGTACCCAAAGATACCTTTATTTCAGGCTTCTGATTTTGTTCTTAGTGCCAGTCATAATAGGTGTGTAGTGACCATGAGTTGTAGTCCAGGCAATCTCATCTGGTGAAAATTTGATGTTGAAGCTCCGTTGTGAATCATAACATGGTTTTTATCCCCCGTTGCATTAGCTGATCCAGAAAGGCACCAAGCTGGTCCTGGAGCAGGTGGTGACGTCCATCGCGTCCGTGGCTGACACGGCGGAGGAGAAATTCGTGCCGTACTACGACCTTTTCATGCCCTCGCTGAAGCACATCGTCGAGAACGCCGTGCAGAAAGAGTTGCGTCTGCTGCGGGGGAAGACCATCGAGTGCATCAGCCTCATCGGACTGGCTGTGGGCAAGGAGAAGGTACCTCGGCCTTCCCACGGTGCCTTGCACTGGCTGCTTTAGGGATTTCCTGTGGGCCGGTCTTCAAATTCCACACATGCCGATGGAACTGGTTTTTGTTCAGTAGCGTAATGCAAGCGATTTGTGCTAATTCTGCATGCTAACTACCTAAAACGAGAAGTGAGTGCATTTGAGCTATTAATGGAGCACTGCTCTTCTCTGAATGGCTGCAGTTCATGCCTGATGCCGCAGCCGTCATGCAGCTGCTTCTGAAGACCCAGACAGACTTCAACGACTTGGAAGATGATGACCCACAGGTTAGGGGTGCCTTGGAGTTACTAGGTTGGGCTCTCTGAGGCCATCTCACCTCTGACCACTTTTCTGCTCTTCTCAGATTTCATACATGATCTCAGCATGGGCCAGAATGTGCAAGATCCTTGGGAAGGAGTTCCAGCAGTACCTTCCTGTGGTCATGGGGCCCCTCATGAAGACTGCTTCCATCAAGCCCGAGGTGGCCCTTCTAGACAGTACGTGCCTATTGATCATCTCGTGCTCTGCATATTTTTGTGCAATTAATCTCTGTGGAATGGGTATGTGAATTTGATATTTGTCTCGTACACTTTAATGTGTATGCCTCAGCTGGTATGAGCAGTTTGCTTCACCCGTATTTCAGCCCAGGATATGGAGAACATGAGTGAGGATGATGGTTGGGAATTTGTCAACCTGGGTGACCAGCAGAGCTTCGGCATAAAGACTGCAGGATTGGAAGAGAAGGCCACAGCTTGTCAGATGCTGGTGAGCATTATGGGATTTCATTCGGGCTTTGGATTCCAGCTCAGTTTCTGGAATGAGACTTTGCTCCTGGACCTCAATACACTTGGTTAATAAATAACTATCTCACACACTTTTGCTTTCAGTCTTCATAATTGGACGTTGCTCCTTATCTAGCCTGTTTGCTCGTGCGTACTGCTTCTAATCTCAACATTCACTCTCTTCTAGGTGTGTTATGCTAAAGAGCTGAAAGAAGGTTTTGTAGAATACACAGAGCAGGTTGTGAAAATGATGGTCCCACTGCTGAAGTTCTACTTCCACGATGATATCCTTTCCAGAGCATCCCTTTTATGTCACTTTTGTTTGACCATATTTAGCTCTCTGCCCAGGAGAGACGCTACTTACTGTGGAACTCCTAGCCGTTATGCCCGACTTGGTTATGTGTAGCTGTTCCAAGCTGGATGTTAGGTCTTCAGTCCTTAGTGACCCATGAACTGGAGCTGGTTGAGTTCCTTGACCGTACGGCACGTGTGCGAGTGGCAGCGGCAGAGTCCATGCCCCTGTTACTGGAGTGTGCCCGCGTCCGGGGACCCGAGTACCTCACCCAGATGTGGCACTTCATGTGTGATGCCCTCATCAAGGCCATCGGCACGGAACCAGACTCTGACGTCCTGTCTGAGATCATGCATTCCTTTGCCAAGGTAGGTTGGGATCGCTCGTTCGTTGGAGTACTGCATATAGACCCATCTTCTAGAAATTACTGTACTTGTGCTTGAGAATCCATTTCATATCTGTCAAGTTGTGACAGACGTGGCAAGTTCAGGTCCAGAAAGTACTAATCCAGACCGAGTTTTATTTCAACCAACAAGTTGACTTTACTCTGCTGGTTGGTTGAAACAAAACCTTGGTCTGGATTTGTTCTTCATGGACCTGAACTCGCCACCTCTGGCTGGTGTTAGTGGTTGAGAGCATAGACTACAGTACTTTTGATCATAGATATTACCCATTGCTGCTTTGAAGGGGGCAGCTCCGCTAAGCAGGATTTTGGATTTCATGGAACTGTGGTAACGGCTGTTGACCCACATCCATCTCACTGCCTCTCCAGTGCATTGAATTGATGGGAGATGGCTGCCTTAACAATGAGCACTTTGAAGAGCTGGGTGGCATCCTCAAGGGCAAGCTGGAGGAGCACTTTAAGAACCAGGAGCTTCGACAAGGTGAGCCTCGCTCAGTGAAGGTCCTCGTACTTGTGATCATGCTCTTTTCACTGATGTTCTCTGTCTCCTTCAGCCAAGCGACAGGATGAAGATTATGATGAACAGGTAGAAGAAACCTTACAGGATGAGGTAAATGTAGCTGCCGTCAAGACTGGGGAGCAGTTCTGTTGAAGTAGGCTACACTGGCTTTGTTGGACCTAGCAAATTAAAGTATGCCGGTCTACTTTTATTATGGGTGAAGAGCTGGGCTTTGTAAACTCCTGCATGTATTTGTGTTTTGGCCTAGTTAAGTAGATTTATCTTCCCTCCAGGATGAAAATGACGTGTACATCCTAACAAAGGTGTCTGACATCCTGCACTCGGTCTTCAGCAGTTACAAAGAGAAGGTTCTGCCCTGGTTTGAGCAGCTCCTACAGCTCATAGTCAACCTTATTGTGAGTACTTGATCCATTGGGTTAAAACTCGCAGTTGACTTCACATGATAAACGCCCTGGCAGGCGTCGGTAATCAGCAGTTTGACAATCCGCTTCCTGTCCTACAGTGTCCCCACAGGCCCTGGGCCGACCGGCAATGGGGGCTCTGCATATTCGACGACGTGGTGGAGCACTGCAGTCCCTCGTCCTTCAAGTACGCGGACTACTTCCTGCAGCCCGTGCTCCAGTCGCTGTGTGACGCCAGTCCCGAGGTGCGGCAGGCCGCTGCTTATGGGGTGGGCATCATGGCACAGTTTGGCGGGGAGAGCTACAGGCCCTTCTGCACAGGTACTGATCCCAGGTGCTTTTGGGCTGCTCAGGTTAGGAGGATGTTTTGTGTAGGCATTTCATTCATGCCTGCAATATTAGAACCGGCTGTGGTTCACACTGATGCTTTGGCTAATGCTAACTGGATTGTCTCTTGTTGACCAGAGGCCATTCCTCTGCTGGTGGGTATGATCCAGGCAGCCAACTCGAAGGCCAAAGAGAACATCAATGCCACAGAGAACTGTATCTCCGCTGTTGGCAAGGTGATGAAGTACAGACCGGAGTGTGTCAACGTCAACGAGATCCTGCCTCATTGGCTGTCTTGGCTACCACTCAACGAAGACAAAGAGGAAGCTGTGCACACCTTCAACTTCCTGTGTGACCTCATTGAAAGGTCGGTGGGCCCTCTTGCTTCGCCTTCCTGTTAAACCACGTGATTGAGCTTTGGGGTTGCTGATCAAACTTGCTTCGTTTATCCGTAGCAACAATCCAATCATCCTTGGACCTGACAACTCGAATCTTCCCAAGATATTCTCTATCATCGCGGATGGCGTCGTCAGCGAGTCAATCAAACGTGAAGATGGGTGTAGCAAACGGCTGGCAAATGTCGTCCGTCAAGTACAGGTCAGGACTAATTTTAGATGTGTTGAACGCGCATAATCTGTAACGACATCTTCGGTAAACTCTGGCTGTTTCGCCCCCTAGGTGTCTGGAGGACTGTGGACAGAATGTGTATCGACACTGAATGAGACACAGCAGAAGGCTATTCAAGACCTGCTCAACGCTGCTTGAAAAATCCTCTATCTAAACATGGACATCCTAGCTCCCGACGATCCTCTCCACTCCTCCATGGCGCTCCTTCCTTTCCCGAGCAATGAACTGTAGCATGCGTGGATTTGCCGTGCAGCGAGCTCCCCCCCCCCCCCAGCCCGCTGTGGGCTCTGGGTCTGTGCTTGTCGCTTTGAGGTCCCCCAAAGGACCCCAAGACACAAGCACCCTGCAGTACTGACACTTTAGAGTATTTTTGTATTGGAGCGGCGCCGTCATTTGGTGAAAAGGAAAGAACCTGTCACCCATTTTACAGTTAGGTATAATGAATTTCTAGTATTTGGATTCCTCTCCTTCCAGATCAGTTATGTAGGTGTGCATTGTAACAGCCTGATGCGTTTGTTCACCTAGTGTAATCTGTACTAAACTGCATTGCGGTAGAGAGCTGCTTGTCTCCAGTTTCACGGGACTGATTTGAGGACCTTCTAGAAGTGCGCGCGTGTGGTGGGGGGGGGACAGTCACCACCTATGTCACATTGGCTCGCTCCCAATATTGTTTTTCTTAAGGTCGGCACAGATGCCTCGGACAGCTGCTGACGGCAGAGGCTGGGTGGCTGGCTGGCCCTCTAACGCGTTCTACAATGTAATGGCATGTGACAGTAGCTCATTCAGTCCTCCCTGAAATAAACAGTGATGGGAAAACAGCTGGCTGGTTTGGAGATTCGATCTTGAACTAAAACGTCAGGTTTTCTTTTTTGGGGGGTGCAACTGGTTTTGACTGTATTGACTTTACATTTACATGTAGTTTCATAGCTAATTGGCTAACGTTTACACAAAGACGCAGCTTGTGATCCTGATTTTCAGAAAAGTTACGGAGTAAACTTATTTGTAAATGCAAAACAAAGAGCAGCTTCCGCTTCAGCTTTCACAAAAGTGCAGTTTTTGCAGCAATGATTGGAATTTTGGACGGGTCACTTGGGTTCTTGTGTGTTGCCATAAGTCTTCAACTAGCATATTAAAGTGATCATGCAGCGATTGATATTTCCAATGCAGTAATGTTATTCACTCGTTGTCCAGACTGAGGCCTTGGGCTGAAGTTGAATAGGGATGCCTGCTGATTCTCCTACAAGCAAAGCTACCCTTTACCTTATCCGCCACATTCTCTTGGATAGACTGAAACCCATGTGGTAACCTGACCGCTGCTACTCTATATTTGTCACTCTGGTCACTTCTGGGGGAGAATCCCAATGAGGGGTGTTCCTGTAAAAATAGGAACCCTCCCACATCCTTTTCATTCATTCTTATGCCCTTACTTTTAACATAAGTCCCCATCGGGAACCAAATGTTTTTGGGGGCTTAGTACTTTTCTTTTATGTATATGAACTTTTTTGTGATGACAGACAATGAGTATAAATGGTTCTCATTTGCCTTTGGTGCCACTGCTAAACTTTGGTTGAATACTGTTCACATCATGAGGCCACAACTGTTGTTTCACTTGACTGTCATTAGTATGTTTTTGGATGCGGTGCATCTAGACCAGCGGTACTCGTTCCTGGTCCTCGCGACCCCCCTGTCCTACACATGCAATTCCTACCTGGGGATGGAAATACCTGTGCAGAACAGGGGGCCACGGGGACAAGGATTATGAACCTGTGATCTTGCTTCTGGAGTGCTGGAACATTATAGTCAAGTGTGAGATTACGATTAGTCCTAAGCTTTAAATTATTCAGTGTGTCCATAAAACGACTGATAAGTGTACTGTAGTTGAACAAGGTTACATAGTGACAACGGGCAGACTGAGGCATCGTGAGTGCAGAGACTTGCAGACTTCCTTGCCAGGAATAACATGCTCCTTATTAGCAGTCCTTAAAAGGGCTACAACAGGCGCCTAACTGGCACTGAACCAAATGCACAGATAGGAAACGCAAGGTTGTCAGAGCCAAAGTACAAGATGCACACGGTGGGAGATCTACACACGCTAAATACATGTGAGAATAGGACTGGGTACACACAAGACGCGGGAAAACACGTGTGACAATAGGGAAATGCAACCATTAACATTAACAACGCGAACAATACAACAACGGCTGTTTACAATTGCCCGTGGGCCATGCTGGGACATGCACGCTACACTGCCCCCTCCTTGGAGTTCGACCGTCCCAGTGACCACCACCCCCCCGTTCCGACGCGAGTCCCCGGGGTCTGCTGGCAGCCAACAGGGCGTCGCCTCCAATGCTGGGGCAGGTCGCTCCCCCAGGGGTGGCATGTCAGATCCTCCCCCCAGCACCGACCCTTCTTCCGCACTTTAAGGGGACCTAGCCCAGCTTCCAGGGGGTCCACAGCCAGGCTCCGTTCTCCAGGGACAGCCAGCGCAAGGGGCTGCTGGAGACTTCTGGCGGAGTGGCCCCCTCCTGACTCAGGAGGGGGCCACTCCGCTCTGGGTGGCTCTGTTCAGCAGCTCCTGCACCTATCTGAGTCTATAATTTGTGAAAAGGCTAGGGCTATAAAATGCAGATCTCGTAAAGAATCAGCCATCAACGAGTGATAATGGTGAAATATTTGGTGCCAATAAGGGGTGCTTTCATAATTTTGAAGGGGAAACTAGGTCTCGTAGCATAGCTAGGCATGGTAAAGCAGCCAGTGCTGATACAAGGGCTGCTGAAAATTACATATACATAATATATGTAAATTACGCACAACAATTATACGACCATTTTTTATTATGAAAAGGTAAGGTGGGGGGTGCTTTGGGAGGTTCAGAACGCATTATGGGTATTACCATTATTTCTTTTGGGGAAAATGGTATTGACTTACGATCAGCCCTCGCGAACGAATTGAGTTCGTAAGTCAAGTGTCCACTGTACCCCGAATGGGATTTTACACTGCAGTTCGGTAGGTGGCGCAGTTGCCCCAGTCTTTGGCATCTTCAATGCCCAGTAAAATATAATTTGAAATTTGTTTTTGCCACTAGATGTCCCACTTTACTAGGTCATTATGTTATAAATGACACACCCACGTTTACAGTCACTGTCATCCCGTTGAGACTCTCCTCCGCCTTGTTTCCGGAGAGTGATTATGGAAGAAAAATAAGTTTAAAAATAAACTTTAAGAAGTGTAGTTATTGAATATGTTGTTTGCAGTGCCACAAGTCACATAATCCACGTTTACCTTATCTACTGCGCTAAAGTCTAAATTTGGTAAAGGGAATAGTTTGTAATTACTTCCAGTAGTCTGGAGGAATGTACAGAAAACGGCAACTTGACCCATGGCCACCGAAACTTGAAATTCCTCTACAACAACCCGTTGTTCAAAGATTTTCCGTAAATTTACAGAACATGGGCATTAACAACCGACATTCAAGGGACCCCCCCGTGCTTACTTACTAGGCCACGTTTGTGTTGGGCATTCCTGGTTAATGAAATGTTGAAATCCCCTGCTTTACGAAATCAGCCTGAATGTGTCATCTGAAACTTCGTCAATTATTAAAATTAAGACGATCTGTTGGTTTGTTGCTTTTGCATAATTTTTACAAAGAAAAGTATGATTGAAAAATTTAAAAAGCAGTATTTTTTCAGTGTGTATTACGGAGGTGGGAAAACTGGCATCACATAAGTAACAAGTGGGCATTTTGGTGTTATTTGTTGCCTTGCCGGTTCGCGTTTTTACTACTGGTAGCATGCTGCAAAATAAACCAAACTTTCCATTAAATGCAGCATCGATGTCCGTATCCCTAAGCCTCCTATGCGCTACGCGTCAGTGTGGTATTTTCAGCGAGTGCTCTCTATCGCCGCCGCAGCGTTTCATTGGCCGCTTGCAAAAACCCGGCCTTTGTGATTGGCCGCAGGCCGGAGCCAGCCTCTGTGATTGGCTGCCGCAGTCGGTCTCTGCGATTGGCCACTTTCCGGAGCTGGCCTCTGTGATTGAATAGATGCCGGGCAGCTGCTGGAGCGCCCTTCCTCCCTCCCTCGCAAACGGTGGCGCAAATCGGAAATTGGTTAATACGGACGCTTTCGGAGGTGAGGCTGTTTATACGATGAGGGTATTTCGGGATTCTTCTGGCGGAGATTTCCGCGTGCGCCGAGCGTCGCGCGTGCCGCCGTTAACGTCGTCACGTTGTGAATATGCGGGACTCGGGGACGCGCTTCCGTGACGGGACTTCCCTCTCCGCCTGTGCGCGTTCTAATGGCTGATTAGAATGAAAGTAAGAAAACATGCATATTTATGTTTTCTAAAAATCGTCAGGAAAAACAAGAGGAGCTGTAGCTTTATTAGTCTCGGAGGCTGCCGTCGTCCCGCTTCTCTTTCCGGCGCGGCCGCTCGTCGCAGTGCCTTGGCGGAGCTGCTCCAGGCCCCTCTGTGGAGCAGCAGTGCCGCCCGAACGTCACTCTAGTTCCTTTATTTATAAACCTCCAATTATTTACACGATAGGTATCGACATGGGTATTTTATCAGTGAGGAATATCAATTATTCACATTAGGCTAAATTCCTGGGGAGTATTTAATAAACGTACCTGCGCATTTCACATTATCTACGCCATTTTTAATAATCGATATTTCGAGTCTGACGACGCTAAACTGGGAATTGCGGTATTTATAGTTACTTCCCAGTGACACGTGAGCACGTCACTCCAGTCCCTTACCTGGTAACGACAAGGTCATTGTCACATTGCTCCGTATTAACCATTTACATGGTCAGATATGATAATGAGTCATTCATTGGGGAAAAATGAGAATTAAAATGAATGAATGAATTGTCGACCTACATCTTTAGGGTGGAGAGCTCTCATTACAACCACGCATAGTATATTTGCTTTTACTTTCTCATCAGTACTTTCCCTATGGGGATCAGTACAGTTCTTATAAAACTGATAAGAATTTTAAGTACCTTTCATAAGTTTACAAAATCAGAATGTCCTTTCCCACATACAATACCAGCATTTATTAAAGCTGTTAAGATGCCATGGCAAACACCGCACTACCGGCCTCTCAATGGTACCTAATGGAAGCCTTTTCTTTTACACTCCAGTGAAGACACCGGGCCACAAGCGTTGAGCACAAGCCGGTGAGCAGCTTAAGCGTGCCGAGGGCGACCGGCGAACACCAGTCAAAGGAGGAAAGATGGCTGGGTTCCTGGATAACTTCCGCTGGCCCGAATGTGAGTGCATCGACTGGGGGGAGAGACGCAATACCGTGGCCTCGATCGTCGCTGGAGTGCTGGTGAGTGGCCGGGTTACACCAGCTGCCTTGGCGCTCTCCTGTAACTAACTGCTAACCTCAAGAGACTGGGTGGATGAACTGCAAGATGAAGTGCAAGAGAGACGTGCGACAACCTAACCAGAGCTGTTTTAAAAACCAGTTTATAAAGCTGCTGATTTTGCTTTTACGTTTTTTTTGTCCAAAGTGACGTACAAGAAAAGCTTGGGGTCGGATCAGGGTTTGCACATGTCTGGTGCTTCCTGCAGCAGATAGGTCCCATGTCTGGTGCTTCCTGGAGCAGATAGGTTTAAGGGCCAACAGTTTTCCTGCCTTCCGTGGTATAACAAACCAACAGGCCACCTGCTAACCTGCAGAGCCATACAATACCCAAAAGTGTACAGAAATACGAGTGGAGACTAGTTTGGCAGTTCAGTAGTCATTGCACCAGCTCATACTGTCCCATACTGGAGATGGTCTAGCAGTGATACCATCCTACAAAGTCATAAAGCTTGTACTGGGTTGTAATGGGGCATAAAGTTTTTTTTTTCAGAAGTGAGAACTTGGGTATTTCCTCCGTGTAATTGTATTCGTGGCAGAGCCCCATCTAGTTATCTCGAGTGACGGCGGCATTCGCCTGTAAGAGGAAGTGCCACTCTGCTGAGGACTCTCGTAGCCTTTTCGCTTGGCATCCGATAAGAGAAGTTGCAAATTTCCACACAAAAAGGAAAACATTTGCTTAATGTTAAGGGTGTGGGATTTTTTTGCCCAGAGTGCTATTTAAACCCTTGGTGGTACTTTTTTGTGGCTGGGGGAGTGGGAGCAATTACACTCACCAAGGTAACAAATTAAATTTATGGTATAGCTCTTGTTAAAATGTGACTCAAAATTCCCACCTTTTATTTCTAAGCAGGTTCTTCCACATGACACTCGAGTCCTTTGGCATGCCTTGCTATTTTTAAACCCTGACTCATGGCTGCCCGGTATTTAACTGTGGCCTATGGTGGACTCGTTTTCCTAGAGCACCTGTAGTACATCACAGATCCCCACTCCTGTGAAAAGGCATGTGAAGTATGTTCCACTTAGGTGGGGTAGCTGCACTCTTATTGTTACGAGTAAAGCTGCATGATATGTTGTTTCTGCACGGTAACTGCTGTGCCTATGTACAGTGGTCATATCACATCAGTCAGCACTGCCAAGCGTTTGCTGACAACCTGCTGCAGCACCACTTATTGACACACTATTGATTTATAATTTGTTTCTGAAAACGAATCCGTTGCAATAAAGAAGGCAGCAGTGCTGCCAAATGAAGCCAGTCTGTCGCTATCGCGAGCGTTTGGTAGAAAAAGAAAATTCAGCGGAGACAGTGCAAAATTAAACAGTTTATCACACTTGATGATCAGTCCCTCTCTGTTATAAATGTTCAAAATGTATAATACAGCTATAAAATATTGTGCTCTGGGACTGTTGTATGCCACAGTTGGTGCTTTCTTACCAAAAATAAATACTTTTTATATTTTTGGGATGCAATTTATTTTTACATTTATTTGGGTGGAGTCTCCCTTTAAACTTAAGTAGAACCTCCACAACAGATCCTCAGTGTCAGTTTTTGAAATAATCAGCTATCAGTGTGGTATAAATTTCTTTATCGGTGCATCGCTAATTTTAGTTCTTAAGTTTTGCATCATTATCATCGCAATACTTATTCAGGGTGGCATTCTGCCTTGCTTGTCAGCAACTTTGGTTCCTGCCTTGAGTTTGCATGTACTGTCTGCATACAGTTCCAGCTTCCTCCAAGTACTGCGGGACCCTTGCCCAGTCCAAAAGAAGGTCAGGCAAATCAATGCCTGACCTAATATATATATAACTGAAGCTGATGTTTTGCAAAGCCTAGCTAAGCTAAAAATAAATAAATCACAGGGCCCCGATGGCATCTTACCAATAGTATTAAAAGAGATGAGGGATATTATTTGCCGACCGTTAA
>JABFEB020000035.1:21799609-21813572 GCA_019775895.2 Stomatorhinus ivindoensis | reverse complement strand
CCCCCCCCCCCCCCCCCCCCCCCCCCCCCCCCCCCCCCCCCCCCCCCCCCCCCCCCCCCCCCAGGACTGCGGCGTACCTCTTGGAAGTGCTGAGGCACACTGAGTGGGGGTTTCAAAGCCTGCTTCAATCTCTTATGGTTTTTGCCAACCGTCCACAAGCAACCTGGAACCAGGATGCACAGCAGGATCACAGTGACCGCAATGCCCACCGCTTTCCGCATGTGCTTGGCATCTTCTACAAAAGTCCGAACAAACAAACACAGATGAACAGCTTCAACAAAGCAATGTTGATTTCCATAACAGCACAGTCGGACAAATGACCCATACTTATAATTCTTAACTCAAGAGACTGACTGCGGTTGAACATCATGTATTATTTCTAAATATACAAGACATGTTTAACGTAGAGTATCCATACCAATGTGCCAATTCAATCTGTGGGTGGGACTCTTACCCGGTTCTGTGACAATGGCACACTCAAGGTTGCTGGGTATATCGAGGGGTTTTTTGTAAACTAAATAGATCACCTTCATGCAATATTTCACCCCTGCATCCAGGCCTTCAATAGTCAGATGGGTGGAACGATGACTGAAGTCTCTATATTTCTGTGAATAAATAATATCAATGAATTCAAAAAGCAGCCTACACACTAACAGGGTAACAGGTAACCTAGCCTGCAACGTTTCCAAGGCTCTATTTCCTGCCCATCACTGGAGACTGAGACCTACCTCGAATCTCTCCTCTTCTTCCTTCGTATAAATGACTCTGTACTCTAAATGGCCACCTATCTCCATCCCAAGATTTCTGTCAGGCACCACATCAATTATAAGTGTGTGAGGCTGGGAATCCACTGAAATGATAGGAGGCTTGATGGTAGTTGGATCTAGGTAGTCAGGAAGATGGGCTTCTTTCTTTCCTGTATAAGCGCCTTGCATTTGTTTGCCTGTGAACAGTTAACCAGACATTCCAATGAAACAACACCAAACTGGCATATTTCAGTGATACAGAGCTCTTCAGTATTAACCCAGTAACCCGAGCAAGTTGTTTTGCAAATGAAATATACATTGTATCAAATAAAATTCATGGAAGTTGTTTTAAACATAAATATCTTGTTTCACCATATTTCACATGGTTAAACGCTTATTTAAACACAAATGGTCTGCGACTCTGCTAATGTTGTTAAATACTCGTTTTTGCAGCCTTTCAAATTTGAGGAAGGATAATATTTAATAAGGTTAAATGTTAAATAATTAGCTCCTTCCGTGTGCCACGCCCCCTCGTTATCCCCGTGTGGAATCCCGTGTGATCAGCTGTTTCTGGTTGTTGTCGTCAGTCCTCTGTATTTAGTCTGTGTTTCAGTTTGTTTCCCCAAATCTATATTATTCCATTATAAAACCTAAAATTAGCTACGACAAAGGTGTATTTACACGGTTAAATACAAAAGCAGACTATTTACAAGGTAAGAACTGTTACATGTGTGTGCAGACATCTCGAATTGACCAACCTCACTCCAGCCAGCTCTGTGTCACGTTACAATAAATATTGTCAAAACGTTATTGAATTGTACTAAATTAATTTGTTCTGGTACTGATTAAATCCAATGTTGATGCAACTAATGGACTACTTAAATATATGTTTCAAGAAATTTTCTCTAACTGGACCTCTTTACATTTTAGTTGAATACGTTTGGCCTGAGGTATAGGCTTCGTTAACAGCGCTAATCATTAGGACAAGAAGAAATAAGGCATAGGGCTCGCGCACACACACCTGTGGGAGGTAACCGGAATACCCGGGGAAGCCCACGCATACGTCACACGCACGCGCATCAATCCGGGGGCGGGGATCGAACCCGCAACCATCGAGGTGTGAGGCCGCAGCGCTACCCGCAGCTCACAACTTTTGCTAACAAAAAAAACACACACACATGTCGACGTCCTCTTACCTCCGTGTATGCCGCAAATAAAGCACAAAATATGCAAAGTAGCTCCCAAAATCATGGTCTTCAGCGGGCCACTCCGTGCTTCCTTCATCGCGCCATCCAGCGGAATCATCCACTTTAATTTCAAGGCACCTCAACTAGAGAAAGCTCCATACAGATGTTTCATCGCCCAGACAGAGTGGCGGTTCCGCCACTCTTCCCTTGATCTAAATACCTGTTTAACACATATTTAGGTTCAGAAAAAATATCTTCATACACATACACTCTCGTCTTGTTTTTTTCCGGTTATAGTTTACATGACACACTGGACAACTCGTCTTCGGTGTTAACAGACCAGCTAAAAATCAATACTCGATCGCATAATATCCAACAATATAATGCGTGTGTGACACATGCCAGTTAATCCTTTAATCGCGTTTTGGGGGGGGGGGGGGTTCGCTCACAGGACGCCACTGCCAAATTAAACAGACATACAATCTGACTTCTAGTTACTGTGCGGCGTAAATCCGTACTAATAAGCCGTGCCTAGTCTCAGGCGCTTTCCGGGGCGCCTCGCTAAACGCAAACACGCTGAAAGTTTCATTTGTAAAACCGAACATCTGAAACCCGGAGAAACAGCCTTTCACCGGCCACTGAAAACACCCAAAAGCCCTGTCGACTTACACGGAGAAGCCGCAATCAACTATCCGTTTGGAAAACATGCTTTACGCCATTAATACAACGTAACAGGTCCCATGTGCCGCCTTGACTTAAATAATTAGATTTAAGAATTCAAGCGTTTCCGTTAGTGGTTTCTTACCATTATTCATGGAGTCCCAGGTCAGCAGCAGTCGCCATTAAGTTAGTTGCAATCGCCAGTTGTCAATCGCCAATCGTTAGTTGTTCGCTTTTTTTCGGCGTCTTTCCAGCGCGTTTGTCGCCTTTCCATGGGTCCCGCTACCAAACAAGGAAGCAGTATGATAGACAAAATACCACCCCCTCTCATATGTCCAGGTACGACATGCGGAAGCCGAAGGCGCCCTAAACGGAGCAAGCTACATGATACATTCATATCTAGTGATTAAATACGGAGATAATCTCTTTCTAATCCGGTGAAGAGGTAGCGTGGAAACACAAGATTGTCAAACTTCCATCATGCTAATACAAGACCAAAAAACGACTGTGAATACGACATGCGCCTACAGAAAATGGATGGTATGGTTCACATGTTTTTAATTATTATAAGTATTATGTCATATAATTATTTTACCAGGAAGTCCCATTCAGATTAAAATCTGAAGAGAGCTGGCCGAGGTAGCAGACGCAGATTTACGACGTTAAAAATACAAAGTACGTATACAATATAGTTCTATTATATAGTTAATATGTAGCTATATAGTTATTTATTAATTAAATAATATAGTAAATTAATTCATTTGCTTTTTCATTAATTAAATGTATCTTACTTTTTAAAATGTATATTTCATAACAATTAACTTAATTCTTAATTTTGAACACACCATTTTGAACACACAGCTTAATTAGCAACTAGTAGTAGTAGCTTACAATGGATATACTCAGCAGTCTACTAAATAAATCACTGCGCTTTCATCGAAAATTGAACAAATGATCAAACTCAAAATTGAATGATGACTTTATGAATTTACAATATTTACAAACACTGGTGGCATGAGATAAACTGTCACTCTGGGTTGCAACGAAAAGCTTCTGTCCCAACATGTGACAGAATCAATAGATGTGTCTGAATTGAGGGACTGCAATCTTAGAAGGCTGCATTTAAAGGTCGAATGCATCACAGTGATGCGACAAGGCTGTCCCATTTCGAAGGCTCCTTCAAATGCGGTCCAGGAATGTACCCATAATTCCCTGTACCATTAGCAAACAAGTGGCTCTGGCGTCTAGGCCTGTGTGCCTGTAATCAGTAGGTCACTGGTTCAAACTGAACCTCAGCATGTTGGTGGGTCCTTGAGCAAAACCTTTACCCCCAGCTCCTTCTACAATCAGAATCGTGATATTGTTTTCATGTCCCCCCCCAACGGTCATGACATACCCACGAAGACTGCAATTCTGTAAAGGTGCTTCATCTGTCCTGATTAAAAGGTCTAAATATCTACAGTATGTCAGTGTGATGTATCAGTTTTTTTAATTTTTAATACATTTGCAAAAAAATCTAAAATCTTGTTTCCTGGTCAATATAGATTGCTGAATGTAGACTGACAGAATGCACATGAATTTAAATAATTTTAGCATAATGCTGCAACATAAAAGTGGTCTGAATACCTTATTATTGCACCGTAAATACTGTTTTATTGTGAAATACAGGCACTGTACTTAACAGTATACTACATATACTACCATGTCTCCTGACACGGAAAATCGATTTTAGCTTGTAACATCATGCAAATGGATATGCGGTTCTAAACACCAGCCTTGATTTATGAACATGTTGCCATTGAAATGTAATTGATGTAAAAGCACGTTTGGAAAGTTTTACATTAGACATGTTTATGGAAGAGCATAAAATACAACTGACTCAGTGAAACACACAAAACGCAACGCAGGCCACACATGTAGAATAATGGCTGTGCAACCAGCCAATCAGATGATAGCACACTGGTTATGCATCACAGTATGATGAGATTTTATTTGTACAAACTGAAATGCTCAGTTTTCACAGGTGAGACTGAAAGACTAAATACTGTAGCTATTTTTCTGGCCTCTCAAAGCCATTTTTTTGGGGTTAAGGACCTTGACCAAGGACCTCACAGTGATGTGACTCTACTGTCTTTGACAGCTGTTTTCACAGCTTGATTTGTTTTTATTTTTAAAAATGCTACCCTTCTGTTTTTAAGCTAACACACAGGGCGTTGGCGAGTCTCAGCTTCCTGCATGTCCTCTGCACATGCAGCTGCGTTACCGTGACTCCTTTCACCTCTGTGGTCACACGGCATCTTTGAAGTACTGATGGGCGTTGCAGTGTACGACAAAGGGGAATGCTGGAAAGACGAATATAGCAAAGAAATAAGAAAACAGTAGTCAGTATAACAACAGCGATTTGGGATGCTTTACCTCCTCAAAATATGAAATGCTTGTTAAAAAGGATGAAAATCAAACTATGTTAACTTATTGTCAGTTCAGCTTTCATTCATATTCCAAGCACAGGTTGAGATGGAGCCTATAACAGAGGAGGGAATGTTTTCTCAAAATCGGCTATAGTTTGTGACTGATGCATATGTGTGCACGTCCTGCCGTTCGGAGCAACATCCTGCCCCCTGGTGTCCCCTAATTTGTTCACTATGGCACCTGGGATAAGTTCAGGAATCACTGGAACCCTATCCTGGAAACATGATTGGAAGATGGATGGATGGATGGAGTCATTAACTCAGTTTACAACATTTCCTATCCTCAAGTATCTCAGGTTCCACACTTGACTGCCACCTGACGCCAGCTAGAAGCTTTTTTTGGCATTCAGGACTCACCAAGTCCACTGCACTGTCATCGAAATCTGATCATAGCAAGTTGCGACGGCCTTGAAAGACAATCACAGTAATGTGGAAGGACTTTCTAGACGGTCAGGGACCAGTTCTGCAGAAATCTGGCAGGGGTGAGCAGTCTGACATGACTGCAGAGTGCGGTGACATCACGGTGCTGTGGAGCACTCTGGCCAATCAGCTGGCAGTGCACTCAAGATGGGATTGTGCTGCTCCTCACTGTAAAGATCCATGGGACAGTCTGCCTGGGGTAACTGGCTGCCCCTAGCCGGTGTCCCTGCTGCTCCTTCAGGTGGACGCCATTGAGGAGATGCCCGAATCGTTCCTCCCGCTCTGCTGCCACATGAGAGAATGTGATTCCTGGGACTCCTCTTCTGGGTGGCACAGGGAGACCGTCTCCACTGAGTCCAGGGCGCCGCACCTCTCTTTGGCCAGCTGTAAAACGGGTAGGGGGGGCAGATGGGGACCCTGGGAGGGAGTGTGAGAAATGGCACGTTGTAGACATGAAACAAGAAACTGGAAGTCATGCTTCCTCATCTCCATCAGCCACCGGTCTCAAAAAGCACTGGGTACAAGGCGTCAGGTCCACTCAAAGTGAAAGGGCTCTCAGACAGGGCCAGTGACTGAGGCAGCCATAAAAACAGCCAGATAACCTAGAACACCGATTGCCTTGGCCAAAACAACAGGCCTAATACAATACTGTAACACTGGACATTTTTCCATATTTCAGACATGCAAAGAAAATGGACGACTGTATTTCTTTGTGTCTTCCAGCCTCACCTGCAAGCTCATGGGAATATAATAGCCTGAACAAAGCTCCTTCAAATCCCTGCGGTTCCAGTACAGCAGCGCCATCAGCAGCAGGACACAGATAATGAGGATGAGAAAGACAAGCCAGAGACGACTATGGCCTGGGAGGAACAAACAGTACAACCATCACTCAAGATCACCATCTGCTAACCTGAAGCAGCAAGTGAAACTGCACTGCAGATTTGTCACTGGAGTGAGTGTAGAGCAGGTAAGCACTGCAAGGGAAATCAGTGGGGAGTGTTTTGGCATTTGCCTGGTTATTCTTTGGTTAAAGCAATCAAACGATGTTCCTGCTTTTAGTTGTGCCGACAACTGGCCCTTGCATAACTGGAATCCAGTTAGTTACTATATGCACCCATCCATCCAAACTCTCAGAACCACTAATTCAGTACAGGGTTGTACTGGGTATATGAGAGAGAATACTGTGCAGTATTGACAGATTTGCGATTCGTGACATCATGAAAGGGGTGTGGCATAAATTCTATTCCTCCATGAAGACAATAAGTGGATGTTTTCTTCCCGGATTCTGACCCTTATTACATACATCAGGCACAAATAGTTATACAAGTTTTAAGGTAGCAAAACACTAACTTAAGTGAGAACCAGTTGCAGTTTATGCATTTACAACTTCGATATTACCATTACGAGTCCTTGGTTACGACTTCACAATGCTCAGGTTGTCATTACGAATTAGTCTTTGTATCTACAACTTGTGCTACATTTACTAATCACTACATTTACGAACCACTCAGTCAAGTTAGATTTACAAATATGATTTCAGATTTGCAATTCAGATTTAGCATCTCTAAATTTCCAGTAGTCTGTGCTCTGTCTGGACTGGCAGCCCATCCCAGGTGCCCTGTGTTTCCTGGAAAAGACCTCATGAGCCTGTTCTGCTTTTATAGTCCTTGGTATGCATTTCACAGTACACATATTCCTGAGCCCTACCTTGAGTGAGCGCACACTGTGTAGCCGTTAAGGGACTGGTCTTCACAAATCGATCGTTGAATGCACGGACCTGCAAGCAGTACCTCGTCCAGGGCTTCAGCGGAGACAGTAGGACAATAGGATGCTTGCTGTAAACCTGCCAGGGAGACAACAGATGGCAGCAGAGTAGCATCGCAGTGCTGAGCAGGAAGGAAATAATGAACCACGCTGGAACTGTACCCAAAGGTAGGCATATAGACAGGGGCGGATAGCTCTGGTCCTGAAAGCTCAAATCTAAGTTTTATTTCAGCCATCCAGTTGAGTATAATTAGTCACAGTCACATAGAACCCAGCAGGTTGGTTGAAACAAAACCTTGGTCTGGATTTGTACTTTCTGGACCTGAACTTTCTAGCTCGGCATATAAACATGTATAAACCAGTCCTGTTTTAGTGGAACTAGATTTAAATGCTTAGTGTCATATCACTCTATCACATTGTGTGATTGCTCTAATATTATCAGATATTATTCTCTGCCTGATGGTCGACACAAGGATGAGAAGATGGCAAAAGACAAAAGCTGTTCTTCAAACACTGATAAGAAACTCACAGATGTCTCCACATCCTGTTATTGCTTAACTACCAGAACAATAACAGCATTCAAAATGTAGCGGATACTTCATTTTCCATTTGTATACTTTTGCAGTATTGTATTCAGCTTTTGAATGTTTTGGATTTTTTTGTGACTCAGTCACGCCCATTATCTAAACACATCTAATCACAGAAGAAATTACCGGCATTACTGTAAATGAACTGAGTACTATACGTGAACTGACAGACCCCAAAATCAAAATGTTTCTGCAGTGGACTTGACCCAGTCAAACTGTAAAGTATGACACAGTATGACATCTTCAATTAAAAATGAAAAGGAAGATGTACTGAACTAGTGCAGTGGTACCATATTTTAACAGTAGGAATGACCTGATAAATTCCACCCTTATGGTTTAAAGTGTCCCGGACATCTATGTGGGAAGTTTACAGATCAGTACAAACAAACGGATGAGCATCCAGGCACTATTTGGGAAGCTGAGCTCTACATTACATCAGGCATAACTGGGAGAATGCAGATGCCTCTTTGGGCTGGTGACCCTTGAATAGCCCAGGCACTGCTGAGGGTCAGCCCCCTGTGTCTGTGTGTACAGCCAGCGTGACATATGCTCCAAACCGCCCACAATTCACACAAAGAAACAGGGAGCATAGGTCACAAGAGCCCACTTCCCCTTTACACTTAAAATGGCTTCATAAACACAACCCACTCACATCACCAATATGGAGGGCCACACGTGGCACAGACATAAAAGGCTGTGATTGGGTAACTGAAAAAGCAGAGAATGGTGGGTACAGAAAATGGTGTGCTCTAGCCATGTGGTGTTTGGTCCTGTGTTGGGCACAAATTTGGCTTAATTTAAAAAAAGGTTTAGAAATGTGTGGCATGTTGGCTACATCTAATGGACACTGTACTTCGGGCAGTAACTGGTGAGCAAGGATGGGCTTCTCAGTTTGCCACTCCGATAACACCAGCCAATCACTTTAATGGGCAGCAACGATCTCCTCTTAATGACCAATGAATATGAGCATCTTGAATTGACATGCTGCTCTGAGTTTCCAGTCTGAAGAGGTAAATGATATTAACAGAATGCATCTACCGCAAGGTTACGCTCTCGCGAGAAGGACTTCTCTTGGAAACTTCTCAACCATCTGCATCAGCAATTACTGCCTGAAACAATATCCCCATATTCCAGGATCCTCGCCACACTCCCCGTCTCCCCCAGCCGCGGGGGCCCTTACTGTGCTCCCCCAGCCGCAGGGATCCTCGCCACACTCCCCGTCTCCCCCGGCCGTGGGGGCCCTCACCGCACTCCTACAGCCGCAGGGATCCTTGCCGCACTCCCCGTCTCCCCCGGCCGCGGGGGCCCTCACCGCACTCCCCGTCCCCCCCAGCTGTGAGGACCCATGCTCCACTCCCTGTGTAGTAGAAAGATTATAAATCAACCTCTCTGATAACTGTAGATGAGCCACTTAGAATAAAACTCTGGGCCTCTCAGCTTGGTGAGTAAAGTAATCTCTTTTATTTGAGCAACCCAGCAAAGCTCTCCCCCCACACTCTGACGCCAGGTACCACGTACCTCGAGCACAAAGAGCAACCAGTTGATAAACCGTAACTCCCAATTCCCTATAAGGACTTCTATGTTCTGATTGGTCACAAAACACCAACAAACCGAGCTCAAACGTATAACAAACAAACACGCATCTACTTGAGATATGTATATAGATATTGATTATATGACATTGAATCACTTATGATTCAATCACTTGTGTGTATAACATATTGTATATTGTCTACCCCCCCCCCCCCTTGCTCCGCTGTCTGTCTCCCCCAGGTCCGATCTTTCTTCAGGGTCTCTGGAATTAATTGCAGGTAGCTATCACAAAGCAGGTAGCTATAAAGCCTTGTAACTGTCCCAATATGCCTCCCCTCCCTGGCCTACCAATGTCCACTTTTCCTTCCACACCTGTCCAGCTGTGAGGACCCTTGCAATGTCTGACTTCTCTCCTTGTTGCCACCCAAGAGGATCCTTATTGCAAACCCAGAGTCAGATATTGCAGCTCTTCCAGTGCAAGAATCCACAGAATCGCTGACAGGCATCAGACAGACATCCCTCTTTCTCTCTCCCTCACTCTCTCTCTCTCTCTCTCTCCCTCTCTCTCTCACACACACACATCTTCCTTCCCCCCCACAAACTGCTGCTATTGCACTGACCACTTCGCACCTAGAATTGTACAGACAATTATTATAATACTAAAATGTGTGCAATATCCATTTGCACTGCATACATGCTTGCACCGTTTACCTGTCTTACACAATAAATAACATATCTGTACATATATGTCATAATTTTGATTGAGTCATTCAGTTCTATCCTTTCTACTTTGTTATTAATTGCAACTGTAGTCACTGGCTCCCAAAGTGATACTAAACACAAATGTTGGTGTTTTATTTTATTGCAAAGGTGTTACTAATTAAAAGCACCCAATGAGGCTGCCTGTCAATACATTTTTTAACATAGAATAGCTCCTATAAAACTATAATTTGGGTTTCAATTTATCACTACTAAATTAATGTTTTGTAAATGAATGAATGAAGTAATGATCTTTGTTGTAAAATCCTATAAACTTGCAATATTTTTACTGAAGTAAGCAAACAATTTAATCTCTTACTCACCTGCTTTGGTGCCTGTTCTTCCCAGTACTTAACTTCAAAGCATATGGCCTGTAGAATGGAGCTCATGGATTTATTCTGGGTGGTCAGTGACTCTGTGATTTGCACCATCAGGCTGGAGTTGCCACTGATGACCTCCACATGGGAAGGGGGTTCCAATGAAGCTGCAACACAGCACCACTCTCCTCAGCCCCCCCCAGACCAGCACCAGCCCTCTGCCCGAGGCACTCTGACGGCAACGACGGTCACTCACCATTCTCTTCAGGGCTGAAGAGACACTGGGACCAGTTGGAGATCCCTGCTGCTCCCTCTGCGCGTACCCGCAGCAAATAATGCGCAAAGTAATGCAGCTTCACGGGGGTGTAGTCGCAGAGGTGCTCTGTGGTCTGGTTGCACACCACAGTGTTGTCTGATACGGTGGAGCTGGTGACCCAGAAGCAAGGAGATGACACCAGGTAGCATTTAGGTGACAAAGCTGTACAGTCCATGGTTTCCAAGACTCAAATATGAAAACTTACTGCTGCTTAAAAAAATAAAAACTTTAACTAACATCCAGCATTTAGCTCCAATAAAATGCTTATTTTCCACTGCTATGGATCATATGTAAACATTGCAGTGCAAATAAAAGGCTACAATCTCCATTCTACATCTTCCATTGCCGAAGACCAGTTCTAATACTCAACAGTAAAAGTATGGAGGACGGTAAAAATCCCCGGATGTCGTTCCTGTCCCGCTTCAAATATCAAGGATACACCGGATGCAACCTCATCGGACCGCATCCCAAGTTCGTTCTTGGAAGGCAATTTAGTAAGACCGGTCTTACCCAAACCACAAGTATGATCTTTCCCTTCTTAGTGATAAACAATTAATCATGCGAGTGTCTACTGGTGATGTCACACCTTATTCTTCAGCTGTACTGAGGCCACAACCCTGAAGACATCAGTTATAGTCTGGGCACAGCATTGAGAGTTCAGAAGCATTCACACGGCCAATCACACGGCCAATCACACGGCAGGGACGGCACAGTCACTTACAGGGAGTAGTCTGCGGTGAACCTGGAGGAGCCGCTGGTCCACATGTCGTCCCACTCCCATTTAAGCACGTAGCGGTCATTCACAGCCTCCACCCTCACATTCCGGGGCATGGGGACTGCCATCACAACTGGGGGGACGGGGGACAGTTCAGTTTGCACCTAGTGGTCAGTTGTTTTGAGGGTGGCAACCACCGGCAGAGCTGACTGACTTTCCATAACAACTAACCAGTTCTGCATCGGTTAGTCGAAGTACTTTACTGTCAGACAGGCTAATAGAGTCACAAGGAAAGACTTTTGATTTTCTGGGGAAATCAGGCAAAAATAAATCTGCATTGGGGGGGAGCAAAATACACAGAGGAAACCCCATGGGGAGAACATAGAACCCAGGCGGAGACTCGAACCCGCATCCCAGGGGTGGGGGGGCAACAGCGCTAACCACTGCACCGCAATACATATGCACCCCTGTGTATATAGAGAGTTTGATCTCGTTTCAGGGAATACAGGGCAACCCTAACCCTAACCCCTGTGTATACAGAGAGTTCGATCTCGTTTCAGGGAATACAGGGCAACCCTAACCCTAACCCCTGTGTATACAGAGAGTTCGATCTCGTTTCAGGGAATACAGGGCAACCCTAACCCCTGTGTATACAGAGAGTTTGATCTCGTTTCAGGGAATACAGGGCAGCTACAAACTGACACAAGGACAGAGTGACTCCCTGTCTAAGTGACACACCAAGTCATATGGTGCAGCTACTTAATGTAATAATAATAATAATAATAATAAGCTGATCAATGACCAGGTGGGAACAATTTGGGTAACACTTTACTTGAGGGGGCCACATATAATGTAGTATTATGCTGTTACATACATATTAATCACAAACTAAGTCTTAGTTACATACTGATCTAATGTTCATTCGCATTAATGAATCATGCGGCATCTTTTATCTCAAGCAATTACTATATTTCTTATTATATCTGTTAGTTCTGTAACCCTTTTTGAACTACCGAGGGAACAAATATCGAAAATATGCAAAATACATTAATTGTGACACACATTTTATCCCAAACAGTTACTATATCTGTTAATTTGTTACATCTTAGCGAACTACTGAAGAAAGAAGTATTGAATAACACGACAAATACTGTTCTCATGTTTGTGCGTCATTAATGAATCATGATGCATCCTTTAATCTCAAGTAGCTACAATATTTGTTCATGGTTTGTACTTCGGTAGTGAATGAGTTTCTCCTAAGTGTGTGTGGCCCATCAAGTAAAGTACTACCAAAATTTGTAAGGGATATGGCAGCAGAGCCGTAGAGATCCTGCGGCTCCTTACTTATAAACAGCCGGGCAGCCAGTTGGAAGATTAAATGAGGGGTAGTTAGGTCACATGAAGTATTTTGCACAGCACGGAACAAAGTCATTCAAATTTGATTACATTTCTATATTTGTTAAATTAAGTCTGTGCGATATGGCATAACATTCATTTTGTGGTATAATTTGAACCATAGACAGTAGACAGTATATATTGCAGCATATGACTTGATCGGTAAATTTCAATACAAGTGTTTTTGAAAGTGTAACGTATGTCCATGCATAGCAAAGGCATTGCGGCAGGAAGTTGTATAATAAACTATTAACACATTTCAAAGTAGTGATGAACGTAGAATGTTTATTGTGCAAATCTGCAATTACAGAAAAATATGAAAACATTTCATGTAACTTAACTGGTTTTATCTTATATTAAAAACACGGGTTGGTTTTGTAAACTGTATGGGTAGGCAGAAAACAAGACGCAGAACTAGACTAGTGTCATAACTCCATCTATATTAGTATGACCGTCTCTCCCATAAAGGTCCTGCCATGCTGAGTGCTGCACGGGTTCGGGTACCCGACGGATGACCCGCAATTTTTTTTTAAACGGGTGAAAAATATTCTACTGTGTCGGATAGGGGTTCAGGTCGAGTCTGGCACAGGAGAGCTAAATTGCGATTTTCAAAACATCAGGTGCCAACAAAAAAATACCCTAGGGCTATATTTTAGCCAAGCTACTTAAGCCCGACACAAAGCTCTAAGGGTTGCGAAGTATTGTTGCCATACCTATGACGCATACCGAGCACTTTCTGTCCTTTGTCTGACCCTCCTGCCCTGCCGATCCTGCTGCCCTGGTTTTCCTTCGTCCACCTTCATGTTCCATCGGTCCCTTGTCTCGTCACTTTCTGTAGGACTGACCACCGCGGCTACTGACCTCCCGCGACTCTCCGCCTGTCTTGCCCCTTCGGATTTGGTTGCACCCGGATTTATTCTTATTTCCAAAATGGAAAGTAATCAGCCGAGGCCATTAACTATACTTTTTTTTACACAGTAATATAAAGCACCGCACCAAACGCTAGTCCTCGCCTTCGTGTAGGAATTCCAATCGGGTAATCAAAGGAAAATGGACAGTGCACGTAGGTAGCCTATAAAACCCAATACTGTGCAGG
>JABFEB020000035.1:21782834-21794912 GCA_019775895.2 Stomatorhinus ivindoensis | reverse complement strand
GAACTTAGTTAAAAAAAATTGAATTATGAACTATGAACTGAACTAGTTCATTTTAAAATGTGTGAACTGAACTTTGAAATAGTTCATGTAGAAAATGAACTTTCCCAACACTGGTGGTTTCACACCTGGCTCACAGGTAAAGGAAGGCTGGAAATCCAGCAGGGCTCGGACTTTGAGGACCGTGATTTTAAGAATAGGGTACTAGATTATGGTATCTTGAGAATGAAAGCATAATAGCAAGAACGGCCGTTCCGCTTTCCGCACACCCAGGCATCACAGTAACCCGAGTTTCCTGGAGACATCTGCCAAGCCGCGTCCCGTCAGCATGCCGCCAAAATTACGAAATCATGATTTACATCATTTTCATTTCCGTAAATTTTATTTCAGTAGATTTGTTTTTACTGCGTAACTGCACATTTACTGAAGCAAAAAGTGTAGGTTATCCCCTTCTGTACAAAACAGATTTACAAAATATTCCTTGCTTGGAATTTTGGCAAAATCTTATTTCATATACATTATGTGTGTGTGTGTGTATACACATACACACGTCAAAAATGTTGATGGGTTCAATACTTATTTTCCCCACTGTGTGGACAAATTTGAAAGAAAAAAAAACATTTCAGGATTCTATAAGAATCAAATTCAGCCAAACACAAACACTGTCCAGCAATGAACATACATACGTTTCATACATAAATGAACATATATATATATACACACACATATATACATACACACACACAGGACACTTAGATATTTTACCAATAATCTTGGTGTGTGTGTATCTGTGTGCACCATTTTTTTCTAATACTGACAAGTATCATAGATATAACAATGAAATTCACTTTTAAAAAGGCTAAGGGCCTCTGTGTTGTCCTACTGAATCTCACAGTACCTGTACATATAATCCAAATCTCACAGTACCTGTACATACAATCTGAATCTCACAGTACCTGCACATACAATGCCACACATACAAAACTTCATTGAGGTTGTCATTTTACATTACATTTAGCAAAAGCGTTATCCAAAGTGACGCACATGATTGAGAAGGCAAGGTCAGATAGTCCGTGGAGCACGCTGTGCCTAAAGGGCCTCGCCCAAGAGCCCAATGGTAAAATTACTCTGCTTATTATGGGATTTGAACTGGTGAACTTCTGATAATAGGCAGGTGTCCTGGCCCAGAGTCACACACCAGTTTAAACTCTTCTGTACTTATAACACCTTTTTCCATAATGCACTTCATATACTAATACTGTCTCTCGCAGTGAACTTTTTAGATTCATAGACTCTTATAGGAAACTTCATCTAAAAGACACTGAAGGTACATAGAAGGTGTCTGACAATTTAAATGCCCACTTCTAATATCTTTTAGCTTTTACCCAGTGAATCCAGTGTTCCAGTGGTGTTCCAACATCGTCTTCCAGGGGGCGCCGCTGACATCTCATCCTCTAAGTCTGCCCCCATGTTCACCATCATCCCAGCTTCCTGTGCCTCCGGAAGCATGGCCAGATGCTCCTCCACGGAGTAAAGGCCGCTGTCTCCGCTGTCCTGACGTCCGTGCCAAGACACGTCG
This sequence comes from Stomatorhinus ivindoensis, assembly GCA_019775895.2. Classification (NCBI taxonomy): domain Eukaryota; kingdom Metazoa; phylum Chordata; class Actinopteri; order Osteoglossiformes; family Mormyridae; genus Stomatorhinus; species Stomatorhinus ivindoensis. The sequence continues at coordinate 21,793,336 of JABFEB020000035.1, read as the reverse complement.
TCCTGCAAAGCGGTGAACTCCATGTCGGCGTGGACCTCCAAAGATGCCATCACTGGAGATACCTCCAGCTTTCTCAGGCAGATCTCTTCTGATTCTATAGTCAGCAGGGAGGGCTGCCCGGAGCTGGAGGGGGAGTCGTGCAGGTACTATGTGAAGAAAACAGGGAGGAGGAAGGAGAGAATTAACAGACAGGCCGAATTCTGTCTCTCAGCGTGCTCCTGATATCGCAGGAGGCTCATGCGGAATTAACTTCTCCACCAGCAAAGATGAGTCGTCACCCTCATCCCCTGCTGTGCAGTTCAGCACGGGCGACTCAGTGGCTCAGTATCACTGGTTAATTTCTAACATATTATACCTACCTGCAGTGTATTTCGTTTTACAGGAAGATCAGCGGACGGCTCAAATAAAATCTCTTTGTTGAACAGGTGTGTGTGTGTGTGTTCAGCACAGCTCTTATCCAATATAACTTGAATTTTATTTTCATTGAAAGCTGAAATGCGGAATCCCTGTTCTCTTACACCTCCAGGTTAGGGGTTCGAATTGTGCCTGGACTCTGTGGGGAGGCTGCATGATCTCCCATATCACATGGGGTTCTGCTGGGTTCCTCCAGCAGTCCAAAGTCATGCAGCTAAGATAACTTGCTCCTAAAAATGCCCTCACTGTACAAATGTGTGTGGATTTGTGTTTGTGCTCCGTAGAGGCCAGGCTTTACCTCTCGGAACATGGACAGGAACACGGACAGGAACCCTGCCATTCACTCTCTGGCTTCTCAGATGTCAAAGTGCCTAATCTTAACCCTAATCCTAACCCTAATCCTAATCCTAACTGCCCTTCCTAGTAACACTTAAACTAGGAAACCAGAAACATAATAGCACAACTATGCAGGTTATGATTCCTCTGATCACCTGCCAATTTGAATGATGCTATTTTCCATATTTTATAAGTGTCCAAATTTTTTAAGGGGCCCTATTAAGTTAATTTTCAACTAATCATAATTTTATTTTCGGGGTCTACTAGAAAATATTTACATGCTTCGATGTTCCAAAAACATTATTTTTCTCATATTGTACTCCTGTCTTGCAGTCTGTAGTCAGATCCTTGCAGGTAGGTGAATAATAATAATAATAATAATAATAATAATAATAAACAATCCCGTATTGATCCCTGTGGGGAAATTCTCTTTACGCCTCCCCCAACTTCGTCAAATTTAGGTTAGAATAAGTCGGCTGTGAAGGGCAGTCACCCCGTGCTGAGGCCAGGCTAGAACCAATGACTTTCCAATCACAGGCACAGAGGCTTAGCCCCCTGAATCTCATGCTGTCCCCAATGATTGTGTTACGAGGTGACCTCACCATGACTCAGAAGTAAGGGCTGGAATTCTAACGAGGTGTTTCAGGTAGATGAGAGGAGAGTGGGTTCTGTGGTGAGAGTTACTCCCTATGCACGTACTTTGGGCCTTAACACTTTGCAGACTGTTTACATGCACATAAAGCTACATAACATACTAAAGCAGGGGTGCCCAACTCCAGTCCTGGGGGGCCAGAGCCCTGCACAGTTTTTGATTCCCCTTCATTTAACACACCTGATTCAACTCCTTGTAGTAACTACCACACAGCTCTTGAGCTGAATCATTTATGGTGTAACAGGGAAAGAACTAAGCTACACAGGGCTCCGCCCCCCCAGGACTGGAATTTGACACCCCAGCACTAAAGGAAAGGGAAAAACCGGAAAAAGCATAATAGGGCTTTTCAAGTCAGATGAGCCATAAAGTCACTACATTGTAAATTCTGGTCAAATTTGTTTGCAGCAAGAATAAACATCAATGTTGTGTTTATTCACTTCTGTCCTGTTCTAGTAGCACCTAGAATTTCAGGTAGATGATTGGCTAATGCTAGATCACCAGCCATAAGGCTAGCATGGCAACACGTCCCTGTTTGGTGCTGCAACTGCCCTGTACCTCGAGTAGGCTGGATGGGACTTGGCAGGATGGGAAGAATGTCCTCTTCACCACCCAGTAGGACTTCAGGATTATGAAGGCGGTCAGCAGCACAATGAGAAAGCAGACCAGCATGGAGACCAGGAAAGGCAGCATGAAGTGCCAGACAGTCGACTGACCTGGACACAAAGGCACAAACATGAAGAGTCAGCTGAGGTTGGGCTGTCATGTGAACATAAACTGAAGTCTGGGACGTCACTGACACGCATCTCCTCAGAGGAGGACCAGGGAAATGAAAGGTGTGTTTTTCCGTGTTAAATTCTCATTATTTTGAATAATAAAATGATGAGACTATGGAAAAATGTGGCACATTTGCTGGCGAAGGAAGGAAAGAGGTGGAAGCAAGCAGGAGGTCTGCTCTGACACGCCCTACCGCTGGTTTGCCGGCACTGGGCGGCGCTGAAGTCGCTGGATTTGTTGTTGTAGCCCTCGCGTGACTGAACTCTCAAACAATACATGGTCCAGGGCTCCAGGTCAGAGAGGGACACCAGGTTCAGCATTGCATTTTGGTATTTGTAGTCCTACAATGTGCCATGGGAGGAACAAACACAAACACATAAAGTGTTAATATTCACATGTTTGTGGGGATTCTCTACACATTTCTATGGGCAAAAGCCTAATTCAAAAAATGACGACCCTAACCCCTGCCCAGCCTCAACATTATCCATAAGTAACCAACCAAAATAGGATTTTTGGCACTTTTTTTTTTTTGTTTGTTTTGTTTGTTTTGATTGCATTCAAAAATTTCTATGAAAGTGAGGTTATCCACGCGGGGCCAAAAAAAATGACCCCATAAGGTTTTTTCACAATGTGGTGAAATCTACATTTCACAGACATGCCACTGCAACAATGGAAAATGTGATGTCAAAAACACAGTATGTTATGTCACATTAACACTGATTGGTCAGCAGCTGAGGACTTTTCCGGCTGTGGGTATAGGTTCCAGTGTGCCAGCCCACTTTTGGCCGTGTGTTAATCTTGCTACAGTGGTGCCTGCGGTTCACAAAGGCTGTGGCCTACGAACTTGGTTCGCAACCAAACATTTTGTGAGAAAAATGCATTGATTCTCGTACAAAATTTGGTCGACGAACAGATTCCTCAAGCAGATTTCTTTTTTTTATACTAGTGTAGCACTGGTGGGGCGCATATCCCAGCATGCCCTGAGTGCAGTTGTAAATAGAAAGACCAGAACAGTCAGGCGCCCAGCGGGCACTGAACCCAAGATGCACAAATGGTGGAAAATTTATACACGCTAAATACACGAGGATTGGACTGGGTACTACATACAAAACATGGGCAACCACATGCGTGACAACTGGGAAATGCAACTATTAACATTACCAACAACAACACAAGGGCTTTAAGGACTGTTAATAAAGAGCTTGATTTCCCGGGCAAGCAAGTCTCCACGTCCCTCTCTGCTCCCGCGATGCCGCGGTCCGCCCATCACCACACTTTGTGTTTTTCTTTAAAGTTTTTACTATAAAAACCAGAAAATTAACTAACAAAATTATTATTTGCTAGGCTTGTAAATGAATTAAGCGATTTCAATGCTTTCTTATGGGAAAAATTGCTTTGATTCGCATACAAACTGGTTTGTGACCACTTTCTTAGAACAGATTGTATTCGTGAACCGCAGGCATCACTGTATTCCGAAGCAGTTCCCTGTACCATGGTCTTGTCATTAAGCCGTTCAAACACGCGCATGTTGATATTTCAGCAAGGACAGCGCTGCTGATAGGCATGCGTGCGACAGAGCGGAAACGGCAGCGACGGCATCCGGAAGAGCGCGCCAAACCGGGCCCTGCAGCGGAAACACGGTGATAGGGGCCGCCAGGTGCAAACGCCTCCGGAGGAAGTGAGACGATCTTGGCGGATTGCTTCGCACGCAAAGACTCACCAAGCCCACGATTCGTCTGTTCTTCGAGATCAAAGTGACGATAAAATGCTGCACTACATCTATAACCATGTCAGAAGGGGTTGCAAAACCAAATCACATCAATCGGGGGAGAAATGCAACCCTCCATTATATAAAAAACACTGGTTTCTAAGCAAAGTCCAACAAACGTTCCTAAATACAGCAACCTAGGTAGTATGAGAAATAACACTAAAGTTTCTATTTCACCTGTGAAGAAATCAATAATAATACACAAATATAATATTAGTTTATGCCTGTAGTTCTCAATTCTATTCCTGGTGTTCAATCCTGTTCCAAAAACAGGCAAAAGGGGAACCCTGACAGCGCACAGCATAGTTGACTGTAGCACGAGGAGAACGAGGACCCACCTTTTTTGGGTCAGAGTCTTTCCAGTACTGTAGGCGGAAGTACAGGCCGTAGACATCATCCTTCATGGAAGCGTTGGTGCTGGTCATGGGGTCGTAGATCATGACTGTCAGGACAGAGCTCTCCACCGCCAACTCCACTCTGGAAGGTGGGCCCAAGGCAGCTGGAGGGAAGCAGTTAGCGTCAGACTCTTATCGCGGGGGGGCACCGCACCCTACTCTAGGTCGGGGTCCAGCACTTACTTTCTGTTAAAAATCACATTTTAGAGGCATGCTGGTTCAGAGCCACGTCTCAGTTCTAATGCAGTCCAGATGCAAACATGACAAATTACATGACAGCTCAGGTGAATTTGACTGCATTGCTGGATGTACGATTGTGATTTTTTTTAGTAACCTGGAAATACACTTAATGTAATCATAAAAAGATTATACTATTGTATATGAATAATTAGCAAAAACATTCAACTATAACATTCTGAGTCAGGTGTAGTCTAAACAAGGCATGGGCCCCTGTTCCATTGAGGGCTGGTGGGGGTGCATGTTTTTGCGATGACCTCTCAATCAGCCAATAACAATGGGTCCCTAGCACTGGAATTGAGAATCAATTCTTCATTATTAACTGCTTGCGAGGTCATCTCAAAAACCCCCACTGACCCTCCATGGATCACAGTTCCCAACTTTCATAAACGGTGACATTTGAACCCAGTCTTGCAAAACTATCCGCTTTCCAAACCACTGACTAGTTTTTCTTGACAAATTCAGTTTCACATGACAGGAATGAACACACCGTTGTAACATGATTCTTAACTGCCAGTGCCTTTTGAGTGTATGAACACCTGGATTAGAGGAAAGAATAAAATGCAGTCTCAGAGAAGACTAGGGCTCACCAAAAATGTTAATTACATTTACGCATGTTCCAAGCAGAGGGAAGCGTGGGCGATGAGACAAAGGTCTGTGTTTGAATTCTCTGTGCTACAGGGTGAGAGGTCGATTTTCACAACAAGCACGTGAGTAAAAGAAAGAAAAAAAAAGCACTTCAAAAGTTATGCGTATTTGAGTTAAGCATATTCTCCCCTTATCAGCGTGGATATGCCCACCCCACCTAACGGAAAAGAAGGCGTGGCCATGTATGACGTATAATTGATTCATCAAGACAGAAAAGGGAGTTACACCCCCGATGATTCAGTCAACAAGCAAAACATGGAAGATGGACTGATTCATTTATATTTTGAACCCAGTTGAAAGGAACATGAGAATCCGCCAACAAAAAAACTTAATTTTATCTCAGCTATGTGCTTTATGGACTTAAGTGAATTTGGGATTCAACCCCTACATGCATATGGGTGTGGGGTCCACATGTAACCTCTCGCTTACCATCTTTATCGGGGCAGAAATCCTTCTCTTCCCACTGAGACCTCTCTGTGCCGCTGTTGGTTCTAACCCGGAGCACATACACCCCATGGTAATGCAGGTTACGGCTGGTGAAGTCACACCAAGTGTCTGTGGTATTCTCACATGCCGTGAGCCAGGTGGGTGACTTATGGGTCAATTTATATTTCCTGTGGAGGAGGAGGGAATTATGAAAGGAGTAGAGTCCGTGATGAAAGACAGTGAGCAAGCGTCCTACAGGCAGAAACATCGGTCTCTTACGAGATATACTGAGCCGTGAACGTAACACTCCAGTTCTCCAAGGTATCGTGGCGCCAAGTCCACCTCAAGGCATACTGTGTGTTCAGAGTGTCTAGGGTGAGGTTCGTGGGACTAGGCAGCACTGCAGTCGCTGAAAAGGCAAAAGACAGAAAAAAGTCCACCTCAAGTGACACTTGACACGCACTTCACGCCCCACATAGGACACAACTCCAAGCGGAGTCCTGCAGCAAAGGTGATCTTAGCTTAGCTGGAGTGTTCAGGTGTCCATGAACACTGCCCGACACGCCACCAGTGCAAGGAGCACATCCATAACAATACGCAGCACTTGGGTAAGTACCACGTTAGGCTTATTCCTGCGTGGCCCCCAGGAGGAAGCCGGACACTCAGGATTGCTCAGAATGTACAACACCTGGAACATGCAGTGGATATGAACAAATCAGTGTCGACGGGATGAAAAAGCGGATTCTCGATGTGCTTTGTTGATAGCCCTTTACATGGCAGTGATCCTGAATCGTAGCCAGAATACCCAGGCCTTCTACAGATGAGCAAGGTGTTGGTCAGGTGCGGCGCTAAGGCCCTACACAACATATAATATTGGGGCCCCAACCCAGACTAATCCAATTATGTTACAGATTTTGGGCCCCTGGATTGGAGTCACCCTAACTTCCCCTGTTTAAGGCACCAGGGTCCTGGGCTCTAGTTTCAGAGGCTGCTACACGTTCGCATGTCACATGTTTTTTCCTTATTTATTCAATATATCAATACATCACCGAGTATCTCACTTTACTCTTTTATAGACTTAACAGTACTCACTGTAAATAGGACCCAGATTACTTACTAGTGTGCAGGTGGCTGACAAAAAAGAACCATGAAACTATAAAAGGGAATCAGATTTGCGCCACAAGAAAACCAGACCACTTTGTACAGGTTAGTGGTAACACACAAAATGGGAACCATTTCCCTACAGGTGAGTTTAGATGTTGTCTTACTGGTCTGAGAACAGCAAAACAAGTTTTGACATATATGAATTTGTTTTGAATTAAGATAAAATATCAATTCCAGTGGAAAGTTTATTCCCCACCAGCAGAAATACTCTTCTGCGCTCCAGTCCTGTTCCTCGGGGTCACCACTGTCCCAGGCATTACCAGAAACACTGACATTATGGTATTTGTTATGTCACACACTATTCATGCTATTTCCACTAACATCTAGAGCTGCTAATGCTCACACATCTAGTGTGACACTCACGCTTTCATGCTCCAATGCTCACGCAAGAAATCTTACGGCAAATCTATGCGTATTTCTCAAAACCAAGATAGGCAAGACTCATGGTCTTGTTAAGACCTGTCTTTCTAACTTGCCTCCCAAGAATGAACTTGGAGCACAATGAACCATGGGATTGTTCTCGTTTGGCGAGGATGCAGGAGAAGCGTCTGGGCACAGATCTCATCTGTGAGGCTACCTCTCCTGTGACACCTGGTTGGGAAGCCAGGGAAGATGTGACATTGTAACCATTATCGCCTTCTACTGTACTGGGGTGGTACTGCAAGAAAAATCTCACATACATCAAGAAATTGACACTGGGATGTCCAATGTGATTATTCTCTTTCTTCTGTCTTTATACAAGATCACCATCCTTCTACTGAGGAACCTAGAGGGTTTCAGCAGAATGAGGCAGAAAGAGTTTTTTTGAACCATGTGATCATTGGATAATTGAAATCTGAATGTTAATGAAGAAAATAAACAAAATCTATTATTATCATTTATTTATTTATTAGGGTTCCAAGCAGTGAGAGCTGATGGGCCCATATTATTTTTGTCTTGATTATTAAGAAAAAAAAACATCAAAACGTCATTTTGCAACCTGTAACAACAAATCGACGTATCTTTACTGGCAGTACTGCCTTCACGCACACTTGCTACTAATTGACATTCAGAAAAACTGAGTTGATCATTTTGGTTCCCAACATTATGGGTTTCCGACCACTTGGGGATTGGACCCTAGTATATTTAATCTGCAAATGAAGTTATCATTATTATTATTATTATTATTACTATTATTACTACTATTATTATTATTATTGCTGAGATTAATTTATGATGCATGATATTCATACATTGACCAAATATATAGTATTTGTGGTGAAGCATGAGGATCTTATTAAAATATTAAGAAGTTTCTTAATCAAGTTCTATATTAATTAATGAATGAACATGAACCTAGTTTACTACTTCGAATCGCCGTGTATGGATTTGAATAAGCACCGCAACAGGTCGCTAATTTTGTCCCCATTCAGATTCAGTCATGTGATTTCAGTACAATATGGTGTCGTTTCCTGGACTCGGGATGGAGGTGGGTTTCAGTTTGGAGATGGACTGAGAGCTGAGATCTACGGCCAGACGCAGTTGGGATTAGGGCTGCCTCCCGTCTCTTATATTACACCACTGCGTCTCTTATTATACGGGATCTCGTTTTGTAAGGGACGGGTGACAACCCGAGATGGGATGCCACCGATGTATCCTTGATATCTGGGGAGGGGCAAGAACGACATCTGGGGATTTTTACCGTCGTCTGTACTTCTGTTCTTAGTATTGGACCCAGTATTCGCAAATGGAAAATGCGGCAACCACGAGAACAGTGAGCAGAGTACAGTGACGTACGTATACTGAGAAACACGCTATATTTTTATAAACCTAAAATTAGCTACATTCAAAGCGTTGGGGCAGTTTGCAAACCCTATAGACTATTTACAATGTAAACAAACATATAAATTTGTGCAGATTTATGCCAATCAAAATTTCACCAGCTGACCAAAGCTGACAACTCTGAATATCTCATTTTGTCATAAACCAACTTTTCACTTTTATTTTTTTTGCTGGTGCGCTTAATATTGACGTTTCGTTTCATAATATAAGAAAGACCGTTCAGCATTTTTAATTAGGCCTAGTATCTTTTCAGAAAAACGTCTACAGACAATTTTATATTATACATATAGGCTACACAAATTCTTATTTTGCTATTACTGTTAGTGTTGCTATCAATTGTTCCACATAAACAGGGGGATCCTTCCTGCTAAATGCCACCTGCCTCGGTGATCTGACCTCATTTGCCTCCTTGATTCATGACTATTGCAAATTGGCTATGTTACATTTATTATGCCGAGTCGTGCCGTCGTTACAGTAGTTTTACGCTCCCACACCTGCGGCAGAATACAGCCCCTTATCAATAAATTCAGCGCCACTGTCACCGTAAGACTGGGTGAAAGGGCCGAAAATCGCAGACATACACACGGTTCATTCGATCAGCTGAAATTGTCAATGGACACACTTCTTAGCGAACGACATCAATTTAAATCAGCCTCAAATATATCTGTAACTAAATATATTAAAATATATTGCACTCAGGCTGTGATCACGATCTAAAATGTTTTACCGAAACCAAAACAAAAAACAGCTTTCGACCCTATTTACCAACGCCAACTGCTGAAAGCTGTCTGTGGACCGATGATATTTATTAAGGTTTTTAAGAAAAACACAGTTATTCAAACGAGACACACTACACCGGCTATATTGATTTATTGTAACTCATGGCCATTTTCTGGTAAGAAAGGTCTCCGGCTTTAGATACGGTTCTTCCCAAAACATCGTCGATTCCACATTTTTTCGAGACCGTGAAACACGTCTAATATGGAATATCTAATACAGGACACATCTTGTCCTTCTCGGCCTCTCCGATATTTATATAATTCTCTTTACTCTATAGATATCTGACACAGAAACGCGATCGCAGCAGCATGACTACCATGACCAACCCTCTTCCATTTTTTCAGTAATTCAGAAAAACCTCACCTTTCAATACGCCATAAAATAACGACAAAACGGCAACAGCAAAGTATATAGACTTCATTGTAATCCTTGCGGACTTCCAGTGTTGTTTGATTAAAGCATTTTCGTTTTAAGCCCCTTGCGAACGAGAACGCCTGAAGCGCACTAAAGGCTTCTGCGCAGGCGCGAGCGCAGGCGCTGCGCAGCTCAGGGCGGCTCGTGAGCAGACGGGTAGGGTCAGAAATGGAATGGGCGTTTCAGGCACAACTACTTGTTGAATTACTCTTCAGCGGAGAAGTATTTCTGTCTTTCCATACAATATTAGACATTAACCTTTGCTGGAAATGTAAAGTAGTTTGAATAAGGTAATTAGAAATAAAATTACAGACAGAGCTCCAGCTTAACTTTGGGAGCAACAGGACAAAATTTAAGTGCACCACGATACAATACATTCATATTGAAAATCTTAATTATATTACTGCTACATGCTTTAGTAACAAATATACAATTTACAGAAATAACAATGTGATGTTTTATTTTAAAAGAAAAAGTCTCAAAGTGAAGTAGTGCTTTAAGAGAAAAATATATATGGTGTTTTTTATACATGAACAGCACAAAACGAAATATACAATGGTAAGCATAAGGCAGGCCTGTGCGGTCAGTATACTGCTGTCATTACAGCACAACAACCACAACGAAACAAGTAAACAAGGATCATCCTCTTAAATGTGCTGGGGGGGGGGGGGGG
>JABFEB020000035.1:21702182-21722494 GCA_019775895.2 Stomatorhinus ivindoensis | reverse complement strand
GGGGGGTTCTAGGAAAAGGTATAAGCCAGCTGGCCGCATCACAGCCATGACTCGTGAGTCATTTCCGGTGGTCTGGCCTCCTCGGCCGCCGCTTACGCTCCCGCCTCCTGGACTTACCGCTCCGCTTTGTCTGCTCCTGCCTTGGAGAGTCTGTCGGCTTGGCAGCAGACGCTGGACGGACGGTGAGGAAGGCGAGGCCCACATGAGCGCTGGCTGACGTGTCCAGATGGAGCGGGGCGGGCAGGGGGGGCAGCTACCTGGCGCTCGTTAGTTACTGCGTACACGTGAGAGGGACAGAGCCAAGGCGGCCATGTCCCCACTGGGGGCCTATGGGCCTCGCGGGAGGGACCGACGTCTCCTTCAGAGGGTTGCGTTGCTCAGGAGGCAAAATAAAACAAAATTAATCCAAACAAAACCAAACTGAAACAAATCAAAGCTAAACAAAAATGCATCACTGTTTTTAAACCAGTGAATTCAAGCGGTACAGGAAACCGTAACCAATGATTAACAGCCTCCACGAGTGTCACAAACCTGTATTTAACCCAAAGCTTCACATTTAAACCAACCAAATAAATTATTAAACAAAACTCGATGTCACTGACAGGAATGTACTACAGTTGCTGTTAGTATAAGGGCCCTTATAGACATTCATAAATCAAAATGTCAATTGTATTAATACCACAGAAAAAAAAAACATTTTGAGATTATTATCATTGTTCAATGAATGTAGCTCTACAATGCGGGAGAATTAGGTTTTTTAAAATCTGCATTTTAATTAAATCTGACAATGGAATGAGCCCAGATTTACGGCTGTTTATTGAAGCCCCTTCAGGGTTGGCCAGTTTTTCGACACAGAGGTTTACAATAACAAACTGAACGGCACATAAACAAAGTCGGCGTGAAAACAATACGTCGGACATGGCCGTGCTGGACAATGGCGGCACTGAAGCCAGCGGTATCTTTGGAGGAGCTGGATGAGTGACACTCCTGTGACGTGTGACCGCCAGCTGGAATTATGGGGGCTCAAACAGCGACAGCGCCGGCCTGTCAGTCCCACGTCGACGGCCGCCAACACCATCGCCGTCGTCAGTATAAATGGCATCGTGATCGTGTCCCAGCATGCACTGGGGTGTCTCTCAGCTCCACAAGCCTGTAAGCACACCAGGGCTCAGATTCTCACAACACGGTATTTAATTTCTCTCACCGGATAACAAGAGTTGAACTAATTAGGATGGGAATTTTACCCCCCACGTTATCGTGGAAAAAAAGAAAAACAAAGGCGGACAAGTAGACCCCTCCCCCTACCAAGGCCCGGACGCTTTCTCAAGGTAGAAAAAGACGCAAGCCTTTCTCAGAATGGAGCAGCTGAAAGAGAATCCATCCCAAATTGCCAGGAGGCCAGGAAGAGGACGGGCAGAGGATGATCCTTACACTGGAAACCGAGTCATATTCATACCAAATGGAGCTCACTTGTTCCCACAAAGCGGGAGGTAGGGGCTTGGGGGGGCATTCAGCTTTCACGCTATTTATCTGACCTGTGGGGGGTTCAGGGCCTCCTCGGGGAGAGGACAGAGGCGACCCATTCGAGAGCGACAGGGCAGAAGTTATCTACACGGCTTACGCACGGCGCTGGAACCCCCCCTCCCCCCCATCAGTGCAGGGGGGAGCGAGGGGATTCTTTATGGCCGGAGAAGAGTGTTACCCGCATTGGGAGGGGGGGCTGGATGCCGTCCAACAAGCTGTCAAAGGCCTAGGGGGGGGTGACTCTGCGTCCAATTTGTGTACAGATCCATGAACAGGTCTGACGCACGGCGGAAGTATAATTATTTTACGCTGCAAAAAACATTAAGTGAGTTGGGATTAATGGCCAGTGGTTCAGTTAAATGATTCTCCTGAGGAGTGAAATGGCTGTAAAATGGCTTCATTCTCAACCCACTGTTGCTGTGGCATTTTCTCAACTTCAGAAATGTTTAATGTTTTGCAACATTAAACATTTCTAAATGATGATCTTTGGCTTTGGAAGTCATGGATGGGAAAGGAGCGATCATTTTTATATGTGTTGGTTCATGTCCTCGTTTATAGGAGCGTCGCACCTGATCAGGGTGAGAAGATGCCAGAGGTTTAGAAGACCAACACAGACAGGCCGGTCCGTCACTGGCGCTGCCCACGCAGGCCCGTGTGTAAGAGCAGCTATCAGCAGTCTGACAGCGTGAGACGTTTTAACTGCTGTTGGTTGTTTCTGTGGTTATATTTTGTTCGTGCCTCAGTGGTTAAGCCTCTCAGCAGCTGAAGGTTACTGTTTTCACATGATGTGATGAGACGTCTCTGGCCAGCACGTGCCCCACCGGCCAGGAGGAGCGATCGCCCGCCGATGCTGACCGCGGCTCTGTGCCGCCCGGGAACGCCTTCAGTGCCCCCTGAGCTGTTCCTTCCGTGTCCGCGGCAGGCTCTTTGTCCCGGGTGACGGGCTGGGAATGTGAGGGACCAGCACTGGGCTAGGGGACCGCAGATGGCTGGCCGATAACGGGGGCCGAAACAGGAAGCGGGGACAATTCCAGGCAGGGGCAGAGGAAAGGCTGAATCACCGTGCTGGAGGGCTTGCGTAGGGGGGCATTGGGTGGGTGATGTGTGACCGGGGAACCCATGTCTCCAAAGCTGTGACGCGTACACACCACGATGGTATGACCACCGCTGGGAGGGAGTCTTCAACAACTAATACAGTCTGTGTGTGTGTGTGTTGGGGGGGGGGGGGACGCAACAGGGGCTCCTGCCTCATCCAGTTTGTCTCAGATGTGTCACTGAGCTCTCGGCCAGGAGATATCCTGCTGTAGGGTTGGTGCGGAGGACCTCCGTCAGTAAGACTGAGCCGGTGGTCTGCACTCATACAGCCCCAGTGCAGGCACCTCTGAGCCCTCCTATGTGAGCGAGACCTGGATCTCAGGGACAAAGCGACTCCGCAGTGAGACCGGGATCAAATGCAGTGACAGCTGACAGCGTGTGACTCCCCCGGCATAGAATGTTCCAGACCAGAGAGCCCGTCTGATATAACTTCCCATTTTACTTCAGTTATTCTATTTTCAAATAAAAAATGTTCAGAGTGGCGACAGTTGACAGGCAGTAAACAAGATCCAAGGTGCTGTTTGTTTAGGGACATAAATAGCTTTTGCCGCAGCCTAAAAATTTACTGCCGGATTTAAAATCGCACTCAACAGTCTGCCAGGCACACAGTTTGACGTTATTCTGTCTGTGAAATAGCTACTGCGACCTCCTACGACTGCCCCCATATCAAAGTGAGAGTGCTGCAGTGATGTGGTCCACAGGCTCAATAGAGGTCCCTCCCAGGGGTGGGGGAGTTCTCTATGATGTTCATCATGCACGACATTCTGGGCTAGCAGCTGACAAGAGGACTTGGGTCCAAGAGAGGGACAGGAAATGAAGTATGTTGGAAAAGAGCGAGAGGTGGATCCAGAAGCAGGAGATCATTCTCCCTGCCAGTTCAGAGGAGGCGTGGCTAGAGATCGACGATTGACAGCTTTTGATCACATAGTTTTTTTTGTTTTTTTTTTACTGGGATTTGTTGACTGGAACAGCAAGTTAATGAAGGGAAGTTCTGAGATAAAGGTGTCCTGGAGAGAGAGAGAGAAAGAGAGAGAAAGAAAGGGTGAGAGAGACTGAAAGGAATGAAAAATCAAAGCGAAATTAGTGAGGGATGAGTTAGTCACTGCTGTTTTTGAGTAACACATTTAATTAAAGTTTATGGTGACATTTTACAGGTTTTAAAATTAATATGTTTAAAGCGATTCTCGCCTGCAAATAATCTTCACCAGGCAGGGAGTTTCTCTAAACTTCAAAACTAGGGAGTTCAAACTTCATTTGTTTATTGGTTTATGGTGTTGCGGGGATCAGTGAATATTCCAATAAGACAGCCCCCACCGAGAGTGTGAGGTCACTTCTGCGTGTTGTTTTTTTCTTATAGCTGTGACCTGTATTATTCTTAATGATATGGGTTGTGCAGATCTGCCGGGTGCTTGGAAAGCTCTGCAGGTTTTGTTTTTTGAAAAATTCAGGGTTTTTTTTCTTTATTTTTCCCATTAATTGAGCCAGACCTCCCCCCCCCCCAGGCCCCAAAGCTAGCCCGCCTCTCCTGAATCAGATCCATGCTGAAGTTCACACTGTTAATTCTCAAAGCTGGTGAACGGCGGGTCGGCACTCTCATTACCGCCTGACGGAAGGTCGGGGTGGGGGTGGGGGGGCAGCTGATTGCTGTACATTGGAGCTTGTGGACCATTGCGATGAGGACCACTGCGATGAGGAGTAGAGTGCCAGAATTACAAACGCCAGCTCCCCGCCTGCCCCCCCCACACCACCCCATGCAAAAGAAAAGCAGCTTTCTGAGCCCCCCCAAAGTGGGAGAGGTGTGACAAGGAAGCTCTCTTGCTTGTCTACGCAGAAATCTCCTGATTCTGGGTCTGTTTTCTTACTCAGAACTGGATTCTGACCATGTGCCAGAACCACAGACACAAGAGCTCTCCTTAAAGCGTCTCCTTAAAGCGTCTCCTTAAAGCGTCTCCTAAAGCTTCTTACGGAGCAGGACCACTGAGGAGATCCCATTGCTGGTCCTGTTTCTGGCATCTTTTAACCTTTCCTCCGCTGCCTCCTCGCTACCCCTCCTGCTTACCGGAACTCTCGTGATTGGTCCTGAGGCCTTCCCCGTAAGGTCCCCGCCATGGGTAAGCGTGTCTGCGTTTGTGCCTGGCCAGCGCCCCGTACAGCGCCGCTGCAGCACAGACACAGAGCCTTTGCAGGCTTAACTGCCGTCGACAACATTTAGCGAGTGTCAAAAAACAAACCTTTATGTATGGGGAAGTTTCACACACACTGGAGGGTACGTCACACATCATGGATTCGGAGCAAGTGCCAAAATATTCATATGAACGACACAACAGAAAGGGTGCCAACATGGAAACAACGGAAACAACCGACGAGGTGGTGCGTCAGTAGCCTGTTGGGAAACGTCTTCACAGGTGTGGTAGACGACGGCTAGACGCTGAAGGAGAGCCTGTGGAGGCAGGAGAGCCCCTCGGTGTGAGGTGCAGAGAGAAACAGACCATTATGTGTTAAGCCCCAGTGTTAAAATGAGGACACAACGACGGAGGGGTCACCACCTTGACCTCCAGATGGGCAGAGGTCTGGAAAACATCGCTTTCTGTTGCTGTTGGAGTCGCAAGCCACGCGTCACCTCGCGTGTGAGGTAATGCTTAAGAAAACCCACTGAATGGCTTGAGTCGTGGAACGCGAATGTTTGCAATAGTTTTTTTATTTTTATCGTTAGTATCAGGCACCGGGCTGCCCGTGGACGTCTCTCGCCGCTCCAGACCTTATCTGCCAGACTCACACTTGTTTTTTCTGTGCCGAAAGCAATCAGCTCAACTTAATAACAATAGGCATTGAGCGTCTAAAAACAGTTTGCAGGAGAAGGCGCTCAACCCTTTCCTGCCATAGAGGAGGCCGGGGGTGCGGGCTCCTGAGGAGGGGCGTGTCGAGCCCCCGGTCGTGGCTGGCCGCACTCCAGCTAGGCTATGGACGCGAAACATTAAGGGCACTTTTCCACCACACCAGGTACCATATTTTTGGTTCGATACTGTTGGTACTTTCCCTATTCCCTTAACTTTCGGTCAAGCACTAGGTCCAAAACTCCCAGTACCAAAAGTGTCAAATCAGCTGGGATACATTTTTGAAACTTTGGTACTTAGGGGTAGGACTTGCAAACACTTTCTGCATTGATTGGTTATGCAAGTAGCCTGCCTCTGAAACAGAAAGAAGAAAATAATTAGTCTTGCCTCGTAGAACACATGCAGCGCTCATGCAAAAGCAGTGGAAGTAATCTTTAAACTGATTATAGTAGATAATCTTGAAATGGAATAATCATTAAAATTGAACACTTGCTAAGTTCTGTTTTTCCTATAACAGCGTAAAAACTTAAACCCCCACATGCTACTTCTGTACAGTAAGAAGATAAGAAAGAGCCTGATCTTAACACAGCTGACCAGCGATGTGAGAATTGTATGTGTATAATATGCAAAGTTGGTATTAATATTGCACATTGTCCTGAAATATACTATAGGCATGACTATATACTATAGTCATTTTTTGAATTCAGTATAAAATAAACCGCCTTGCCTTTGTGATGTCATTCAGCGCCAGTATCAGTGTTTATGCCAGTGGAAAACCAAACCTCTAACCATCTCTAACCAAACCATACTTTTGGTCCTTTCTCTACTTTCAGCTATATTAAGATCAGTCCCAAGATCTAACCCAAAGTACTGAAGTACCAAAAAAGTACCAAAGTATTTTCTCAAACTACCATAATTAAGGTACCTGGTGTAGTGGAAAAGCCCCCATAGTCTCTGTGCTCCCACCCTCAATCCCGCACCCCCAGAGCTTCCCAATTGTGTAGCTCATAACTAGAGGAAATTGGGCCTCAACCTCACCCTAACCCTAAACCTAAACCTAACCCTAACCCCAACCCTAACCCTAAACCTAACCCCACCCCCACTACAAAGCTCAAAGGGTTCATTTCTCCTGGACCCCAAAGTTACCCACACTGTTGCTGTGGCCTGCCCCCCCCCCCCCTTGCCCATCCCAGGGACCTGCCGGTCTGCCAGCAGGAATTCTGCTATTACCTTCAGGCTTACAGCAGGGTGGGTGCCAGTCTGTCACAGGGCAGGGGACTCCTAGAATGGGATGCCAGTCTGTCACAGGGCACAGAGCACATGCATGATGTCACAGACAAACCCAGCAAACTGCAGATCCAGAAAGCTGAGCTGGTCACCAATCGACCCCACAGACCCATCATCCTCTAAGCTGATGACTGGAGTTTAAAGTACTTCACAAAAATTTCATTCTGAAAATGGGCACAGCTTAAATACACCCAGCAATGCATAAAAGCTGAAAAATTACGTGCAAACCAAAGAAGGCTTGCGTTGTTTTCCCAGCATTCTCTCTGATGTGTGACCTGGCTGTGATTGGCCAGCTGTGAGCCCGGGAGCCTCTCGCTCTGCAGGGGGGGGCTGGAAGTCGCCGGATCCTCCAGCCCCTTGGGTGCCTTCCTGCTTAATAATCCCAACAAAGATTTACAAAGAGGATGTTTTTGTGCTGCCTCTCTGCCCCCCCCCCCCCCAACAATCACCTGTCAGATAATGCAGATTGGACGGGGGCGTTTCATTTTGTCACTGAGAGGGTTTTTAAAAAAAAAAAAAATCAAGGCAATTAAAGAACAGATGTTATCCTGTGCTTTTCTCTCAGAGGCGGTTACAGGTCAGGTGAAAGTGTCCCCCCCCCTTTCAGAGTCCTTTGAGAGTGACACACACGCTGACATGTGCCCCAACAATACCCACAGTGTTAAAATATTAACTGCTTCTACTGTGTTAAAGAATAAAGTGTGCAGTGTGTGGGCCGTAAAGCTGGCTCCCGCTGAATCAGAAGCGGGAGTCATAAACACGCTGCTGCCCCCCCCCAGGGGTAAGAGCAGCATCTGGCCTCCATGCGCACATAAAGAAGCTGACTTTTATACGGCCTGTTGGCTGGAGGGGGGGCTCTGAGCAGAGAGCTATGAAGCAAAAGAAAGGGGAGATTTCGGGGGGGGGTTCAGGGGTGGGGCGTTCAGGGGCGGTGAAGGTGGGGGGTTGGGATTGAACAGTTGCCCTAAGATCCCCTCATCCCTCTCTCCTCTTTGTGTACGTCACCGACCCCCCCCCAGAAAGAGCCCTCCCAGTGTCCCAGAACGAGGATCATCTCCCGAGCGTCAATCAGTATCAATCAGTACTTTCCACCGGTGAGCGATGAGCGCTGGAATGCAGCTGGGGGAGGGGGAGTGAGCTGTCAGGGTGTGGGGGTGCTCCAGGTCAGGAGACCTTCACACGCTAACGATGCCGCAGTGGGTACCGCAGACACAGCAGACGTGCAGCATACCTCTGGGAAGACAGGCCGCATTTAACTACAGTCAAACATATTATTGTTTCTCCAAATGAATTTGCGCTCTCCTGCTTGGCAGCCAAAAATGTTCCTGTATCAGTGCGTGATTAAGGACGTACTCACACATGGCCCGGCTGCTTGAGCACGACTGGCCCCCATTCCCTCACACTGGGCTCACATGGCACTTAACAGCCATGGCCCGAGCATGCCTTCATCATCACCGTGCGACATTTTTATGCATGGCCCGAGCATGCCTTCATCATCACCGTGCGACTTTTTTATGCTGATGAAAACATAAGGAAGAAAGCACTGTCGCACAGGAGATTGGAATTCATGATTAATGTCCTGATTTTGTGGCATAATTGAACCATTTTGGGTATGACGATGTACACAAATTTATCAAGTATAGGACGTAGCGATTTTTAGAAATTCTGCACGTGTAAGAAGACCGACATTTTACCAAATATCTAAGAGTTTATGCACACTACTGTTGCTTAAGATACTGGTACTGAAAAGTTACCAGGGAGCCACATTTTTAAAGCTGTTTGGTATTTGTTTAGTACCCATAAGTACTTTCACTATTACAGACACTAGCACTATAAATCACTAACGCTAAACATTGAATCAAAAACCAAACTAAAAAAAATGATACCCTATGTCAGAATTGCGCGCACCATGTTATATAGAATCCTTAAATGTATGCTAGTTAAGTATGATCTTCCCAGTTTCAAGTGATTTATGTGAGGGATCCTATAATATAGCAAGATCTTAGAATATAGCAAACAGGCTATGTTATCATCAAAATAGCATTTGTACCTACGGGTATATTTTGTGTCTGTCCTGGAAGCTCATTAGGCCAAACGTGAACCTTTATCACTCAGATATGGAGAGACCTACACTTATAGCACAGTTGCCAGTGAAGCAGCCTGGATTTTACTTGGATAGCAATACAGCATTGGTTCCTCATGGGTTTTGAATGGGACCCATTTATTGGAAAATTCTAAATAATTTTACCCAATCATTTATGAGTTTGTGTTTTGTGCCGGTCAGTGCGTATCAACAATCAGAGCTTAGTGTAGATTTAAAACTGTTGTCGCTGTACTTCAGGTATTTGATAAAAATAACGTGAGGACTTGATCTGCCCGGGTTTATGATTCTACGTGACTCTACTGCTCTGCGGACTGCTCCAGATTATCTGCCGATTTCGTCTGCGCAAGATTGAGACCTGCTGTGCCATTAGGATTCATTTCAGAGCCCCATATCCCTGGGGGGGTTAATGGAGGGCAGGAAAACACCTAATTGGCTTGAAAATGGCTTCTGTGCATGACGATAACGCAAACCCAGTTAGCACAGCTTCCATTAAAGACCGGATGGAAACGACAGTGATCAATGGGCTTGGCCTGTCCTGGGGGCGGGGCTTGTCCCAAGTGACCAATGGGAGTTTTCTAAACCAGCTGAAGGTTATCGTGGCATGATAATCTGCGCCATTAGCTCTTCCTGGGTGACCTGTAATGACCCCACCACTCCCCAGGAGCGCCCCATCCCTGCCCAAAAGGTATGTATGTGACAGATGTAACATGCTCTTACCTGGTGGTATCAAGCATAAACAGCGTGTGTGTGTGTGTGTGTGTGTGTGGTGGGGGGGAGGGCTATTTGGTTGTTTGGTCAGGGTGGGGGAGTTACTAATGAGAAGCAGATGCAGCACAGTCTGGGGGGTGCTGAGTGGAGTGGGGGTCACTAGATGGAAAGCGGATCAGGGAACCGGAACCAGAACTGCTGAGCTGTCTTGGTTTCCTGCATCAGGAACCCCCCCTCCCCCCAGCGTAGCTGCTTAAATGGAGACTGTAAAATATATCCGCCCCCCACCATCCCACCCACACCTCAGACACCCTCACTGGAAAAAATTCCAGACGGTTCTGCAGGTTACCCAGCAGTTCTGAAACTGGGTCTTCTGGAAGAAAGGGGACCAGAATCTGAAAGGCTCTGGGTTTGAGGCTCTAAGGCATCCAGGTCGTCTACCTCAGATCAGTCGTCTTCACCAGTGCAAATGTTTTTCATAATTGCCTGGAAGTTTACTGTCACTCTGTGTGTGTGCAGTTTGCTGCTGCATGTCACAGGGTGTCCTGTCACAGTCTAACCACACATGCCGTATAGCTGTGTGAGCGTGTGCATGTATGAGCCCTGCGATGGACTGGCATCCCTTCCTAAGCATACCCCCCCTGAGCCTTATGCTTGGTGCTGCCTGAGACAGGCTCTAGATCCCCCCCCACACACACACATCCCTGAATGGGTGCAGCATGCTTTAGTCACTCTGCAAATTATGAACCTTTGATCAAACTCCTTAGCACCTTGGTGGTGTCAGATTATGCTGTAGAGTTCTGTTCCCCACCACAGGCTGTTTGTCCTGCAAGGAGGGGGGCTGATATGCATTATAACTGCCTTGTCTCGTTGCTTTATGCAGATGTCTTCACATGCTGTCAAGATCCACAGCGGTTCAGGTTAAATACGCGTCATTAGGGTCCAGCAGCAGGAGACCGTCTGAGGCCCAGCTGGGTGACAATTTGGTCACACGCAGGAGATAATTTTTTACCAAGGAGGTACAAGTGTATCCTTGATCTCCACACACACGTGGCAGACCCGGAGCTTAGATCTGGAGCCTCTGTCCTGGGAGAACAAAATGGCCAACACAGAAAACTGAAGATGGCGCATATGCAAAACTGAAGATGGCGCATACGGAAAACTGAAGACGGCACATGGAAAACTGAAGACGGCGCACGCTGAAAACCGAAGATGGTGCACTTGAAAAACTAAAGATGGTTCACACTGAAAACTGAAGATGGCACACACTGAAAATCAATGAAGCCTCACATGGAAGACCAAAGAATAGTTATGTTCCTGTACATCTGCAAACTTTCTTTGAAACTATCTCTGTGAAATTTCTTTGCTGTATTCCATGAAGACTAAGTGAGTTTTGGTTGCTAATACTGTAAAATATGATGAGGAAACCTGACTATAGGTCATTGGTGGTCTCATCTCAAACACAACAAAAAAATGGATAGATAGTTTTGGAAGTTTGAACATCAAATGGCAAATAAGCTATCGATTTGTTTTTTGTTAATCATTGACATTTGTGCACTGACACATGCTGGATATCACAATAAGAGTTGCAGTAAGGTGAGAAATTCTCAGAGCCTCATTTGGAACGTTGTGATCCAGCAACCTGGAGAAAATGTGGGTCTAGCATAAAGATCTAGATCGAGTTAGTGCAGGGACTCTGCTCCTTTTGGTTCTAAAGCGGGCTGTGAAAATTGCAGAATCACCACATGAAAATATACTATAAATCATGAAATGATTGAACAATTATAATTATAAACAAAGACATGAAAGTCAAAAGCCAGTTAGCTATGGGGTGCGTAGTGCTAAGTGCTCGTTTGCGTGCACAAAATACATTGTGTGTGACAAATAGCATTATTTAATGATGAATGAAAAAAGTCTGATGATCTGTGATTTAATTTTTCAACACACAGGATTCCCAAAACTGCAGGTGCATCAGTCATGGAAACTGCCAGACTATGTCACAAGAGTAACTCAAGACAGCACTAGCCAAACGTGGACAATAAGAGGGAGAGACAGACACTTCCCAGGGTGTCTGCTGCACCCCATAAAAGTACAGCCTCAACAATTACTATGGGTCTGAATCAGCACCACTGTGAGGCTGCCTCAATAAACACTGAGGGTTGCAAACTTCACAGAGGTTGAATTTATGGCTGGGCTGTTAATGGGGAACCGCTTGTATCCAAAGTCGAGGCACAAAGACCCATAACCTGCTGTATGGAGCATAAACCCTGGACCACCTGAGCTGTGGAACAGAGTATTATGGTCTGAGCAGCCATCTTTCACCCTTCTTCCTACATCTGGACGGGTTTATGTTTAGGATCAACAAAAAGATGCCTTAGTGCGAGAATACGGCCAATACATAACCGCCACCATCCTGTCAGGGTCATTAGACCTGATGATGTTCTCCTCGCTCATGTAATAGCCAAGGATTATGGACCCAGTTTACAGGACCAGGTGTTTCTGATGGTGCGAGAACTGTCCCTCATGGTGTTCTCACATTCTGAGCCGATGATGTCCCCGTGTAGGCAGCTAAAGCAAGTGCTCTTTCACGACAACCAGCGTTGAATGCAATCACCTTCCACGACCGGCCTGCTCTCCAGGTCTGAACGTTGCTGAGCCGCACGGGACCTCCTGGAACTCGAGCTGCACAATAAACATTTGCCTCCTCCATCCATCAAAGAGTCCCACTCCACACAGTGCAAGACTGCATGACAGCATTCCAAGCTGAAGCTGAAGCTGTGCTGAAGCTGTGGGGAAGGCCCACCTCTTATTAATAAATTTCATATATTAGGTGCCTTGGTTCTCCGCCGCAGTTCTGTGGCGTGATCTTGACAGAGGGACAGCAGCGGAAAGTTCACCGCAGGCCGCTTAGGGAATGGAGTGACCTACCGCGCTCTGCAAAGGCTGTCCATGGCCAGCAAAAAGGTACTAAGCAGGATTAGCTTTGGACTTTGGTGTAGAAATGTCATAGTTCCTGATGGGGGCCAGTGTAAGAGATGCCGTTATGGACTATAAGGCCTGGATCCTCCAGGAGGGGTCATTCAAAACCATCCCACACCCCCCAGCACACTGCCGGGCCAAGCACCCTGGAGTGTGGAGACTGAGTGTGGAGACTGTGGCTGTTTTAGCTGTAAGACCTGCTTTCAGAATATCTGGCCTTCCTTTTGACTGGTTCTTGGAGTGGCCCGTTCCAGGAAACGTCGTTCAGTCAAATGTAAGTCCCCCAAATCCTTAATCACCCTTGCCCAAGTGCTGCTTCAGTTGTAATACCTCCTTTGACCACTGGGGGACAACCACATTGGCATTTTGGACAACCACATTGGACGCTGAGCATTTGACCGGCACAGATGCTCACCCTACAGCCCCCCTGAGGTGCTAGGAAATGGTCTGAGCTTCAGATCTCCTGGCAATGACCCAATGAGCCACAAGGCATCACAAGGCCCACTGGTACAGATGGAGGAACTATGGAGGAACTGAATCTGACATACGGTACCTCATCAGATCACAAACTTTGTGATGTGGTTTTTCCTTCGGGGGGGGGAGGAAACATGACCAGAGAAGGGATGGAGGAGGGTGGGAATCGTTTAGTCCATGTAGCCATGAATGAGGACCACATTGTGTCCAGGACAGCGATGGAAGTCACTGCCTATCAGCTAGCCATCTTGCTTGCGTGCCGCCATGGATTCATTCATGTGATGTCAACCACGCTCTTCGCACGCTAACATTGCGATGTCACATGACATCCATAGAAAATGGCGAGTGTGACAGTGCGTGACAATGTGACGTTCACAGAGTTTAGCCCCAAAGGCCGGCATGGAAGCCAGGAGCTCTCGTGGCATAAACGCCTGCTTCTGCGAGCTCGCTGCAGATGATGTTTCTCTCCGGCTAAATGACAAAGCGTTTCTGAGTGAGGACCGTGGCAGGAAGCAGGGATATCAAAAACAAATGCGTAAATCATACTTCCTGGGATCAGTGCGGGCAGGCTGGGGGAGCAGAGTTTTTGGAACACGTTTCAGAGACAGACGGCGGAAAAAAATGTAAGAAAGCAAAGAGGACGCAGGAGACTCAGATGTGAAGGGAGATAAGGGGTCTGGGAAGGACTTTCACGCCACCATGAAATGGGATTTTCTCCACAGAATCAAAGTAAAAAAGGAAACGTTGGAACGCGTGTCTTCATTTCTTAATCAAATTTTAAAGTTTTAACTAGAGAAAGGAAATGATTTGGCTGGCTGTGTGCGCTTTCTGCAATCCGCCTTCCCCCCCCTCCACAGGACCCCTCCGTCCCCCCAAACGCTGACGTCATTCCCGCTGTTCCAGTGGCTCAGAAAAGCCTCCCCGTCTGCTTATTTAGGCATGGCGTTTCCACAGCGCGGTTTTGGACGTGAGTGCAGCGGCCGCTGGGAAGCAATGACAGGCCCAGGCCCAAGCAGGGCGGCCGCAGAGTCAGGAGAGTCACGTGGGGACACGGGTCCCTGTCCGCAGCCACCCCCGTGACGGGCCCGCAGCCTGCTTTACGGCCTCCTTTCACAGGACACTTTCTCATTCCTTCTGGCATGACGGTTCAGCTCACACTTGTGTTTTCTGTAGATCAGAGGCCTGCTTCTCTTACCTGTCCCGCCATCCCGCATATGGGGAACCTCTCTGCTTTGGTCGAAGGCTTTGTTTCATCCCTCAGGGAGTCACGCTTATTACTCTACAGCAAGCGTTGTGGCTG
Organism: Stomatorhinus ivindoensis; assembly: GCA_019775895.2. Taxonomy (NCBI): domain Eukaryota; kingdom Metazoa; phylum Chordata; class Actinopteri; order Osteoglossiformes; family Mormyridae; genus Stomatorhinus; species Stomatorhinus ivindoensis. The sequence goes on along the minus strand of JABFEB020000035.1, from coordinate 21,708,189 downwards.
ATGCCTTCCTTAGATGCTGTGTACGTCTGCTCTTTCGCGGCATCTTGGGACGCAATGGTCTGAGCCAGCGGAGGGTCCAACAGCCAGGCGCGTCCAGCTTGTCATGTGACACCCACTCTTGGGTTCCTTTCCTCAGACGCGGGAGCCAGAAATGGGCGGCCGAACGTCACGTCACCTCTGGCTACTTTCTGCTGAAACACAACCTTGTATTTTAGGGATGGGGACGGTTTCAGTTTGATCCGAATGTGACCTCTGCGATGGCAGAAAGCCCCAGAGTGACTCCCACAAACCTCAAGGTGACCACAAACCCCTCATTAGTGTCACTTTCCCTCCCTCTCAGCTGCCCGTTTCCTGAAAGTGCGACAGTTTCAGCTGCTCCCTCTCCAGCAGGACCAGACGAGTGCCTCTCCATTTGGCTGGATCTGGCCAGCTTGGGCACGGGTGTCCAGTTCAGATACGATCCAGACTCCTCAGGGCCGGATCGGACGGAAAAATGTTGGCCTAGGCTGCAGATGGTAGCGGGTTGGTGCCGGTTTGATGCAGTTCCAGCCGTCTGGATGGTGGCACTGTCTTCCGCTTCCTGATTTAGGTGTTGCTAATTGGTTTAATCCGTTCTTCCTGAGTGATCCAGTAAGCAACTGCGTGAAAAATAAATCAACAGCACATACTCACAAGGAGACACACACACACACACACACACACGTTTGTATTCATATCTTTGCAGGGGCTCTACATTCATTTCTATGGGGAAAACTCTAATCCCAATGATGACTCTACTCAGCCCAAGACTTAACCATAAGTAACCAAACAACAGTCAAGCTTTTGGAATTTTTAGTTATTTGATTGTGTTCACAAACTATTTATAATACTGAGGTTTATTTTGTGGGGACCTGAAAAATGTCTCTACAAGCTAAAAAGTAACAGCTTTTGCCAGATTGTGGGGACATTTGGGAGGTGACGGTAAAGTGCAGTGTGGGTCAGTCTGGTGATTTTTTCTTTGTGGAGCATTTAGCAGAACGAGAACTTTCCGGAGAGGCTTACAGTCGCATACCGGCAGCAGACACACCAGCATGATTCCATAACCCTCTCCCCTCCAGCACTGAGAAAACTTTGGCTTCCAACTTCAAAGGCTGAACAGTAATGATTTATGTTATGAGCATCATCCTTTGTGTTCCATCCAATTAAAAATGAATCACAAATAAAAATAAAATAAAAATTGAGGCAGGATAATGGACGACTGAAAGCACAAGGCTGGTATGTTGGAATCAGGTGAGCCAGAGAGCTGGTGTCTGGTTGGGGGTGAGCGATGGAGTGTGTGTGTATGTGTGTGCATGTGCGTGTGTGTGTGCGCATGTGCGTGTGTGTGTGTATGTGTGTGCATATGCGTGTGTGTGTGTGCGTGCGCATCTGCATGTGTGTGTGTGTGTGTGCGCATGTGCGTGTGTGTGGGGGGGGGGGGGTGGTGTGTAGTGCTGTAACTGCACCGTGTAAATGATGAGGTGTGTTTTCTGGTTTGCCAGCTGGCATAAATGAGCGATTTTTTTCACAGGGTGTAAGAACAGCTGGCATTCAGGGCGCCGTCTTCCAAGGCTGATCCTCCACAGACATGATTCACGACACCCAGGCCATGTGGCTGAGTATCCTGCCCTGGGTGTCCATGCCCCCTCCCCTGCTCAGAATGGGAGCTGTGGGGGCTCAGGATGTGCCAGTCAGACACCTTCATCTCTCCATGTCCATCCCGGTCTGGAGCGTACACGCGTCTTACTGAGTGCGTGCGTGCGTGTAAACAAACCGGGCTGCAGTGACAGCGACTGCCACGTCCTCCAGCTGTTTGGCAAGCCCCCCCCTGCCGTGGAGAGCAGGGACCAGGGCTATAAAACGGGCCGATAAATCAGGAAACAGTGTGGCCGAGATTTGCAAGTGAATGGGGCACTTTGGCCCCCCATCTGGGGGCCTCTGGGGGGGGGGGGTTTCCCCGGAAACGCAGCCGCTCTGAACCCCTGGTGGGGGCACATCGCGGGCCGCTGGGCATCTGCTTGTGCCGTTCCCCGATCCTTGCGGGTCTCGTCAGCCACGGACGCCGCCGGCGTTAATTAGGGGCAGGAAGCTGGGGGTACCTGGCTGGTTTATAAGCCCTTGATTTAATAAGCGCTAATGGGCCTAGTCTTTGAATGGGGCCCAGCAGGGGGCAGCGGGGTGAGATAATACATCCATTGACATTTACTTTTAAATTCCTTTCCCTGCTATACATTCCTCCTTCAGCCGCCATCACCATCAGCTAAGACACCTTCAATCAACATGGCACTAACGTTTTATTTGCATTCTAATTTCCCTTAATCCTGCACCTTTTCCTGGCAGCAGAGCCCCAGCCCCATCTCCCCAGGTGTTTATCTTCTCTTCCATTTGGCTCCGCATCTTGCCATCGCACCTGAGAACAAGCATCCAGGTGAGCCCCTTCTGCTGCTACCTTACAGCTCGTTGATTACAGGACTGAGAGATCCAGGAGTGACCCGGACTTCTGAGAAGATCCCTAAGCAGTAAGGCAACACGAAAAAAGGACAAAAAACAAAGACTGTCAAAAGCCTGTTAATCTCGGCATTTAACTCAATAATCTCAGTTTGTGCTGAGAGAGCGTGGAGGGAGGCCAGGTAAGAGATCTGCTGCACTCAATCCTAACCAAGGACCTGCACCAAAAAGGACACACCAGACTTACCAGGAAGTTCCAGCCCCAGTGAGTGTGTCCCCAGTGAGTGTGTCCCCCGTGAGTGTGTCCCCAGTGAGTGTGTCCCCAGTGAGTGTGTTCCCCGTGAGTGTGTCCCCAGTGAGTGTGTCCCCCGTGAGTGTGTCCCCAGTGAGTGTGTCCCCAGTTCACTAGTGAGTAGCAGAATATCTCGTTTCACTAGAACAAAATTTAAGGATGCCTTGTCATTTTAGCACGTATCATGATAGCCAAACTCGCGCCTACATTTCAGAGTGCATTTCAACCTCTTCACCTCTTGACTCAGCCTGGAAAACGTATTTGACTACAGTTAGAACCCAATCCTCCAAATAATTCCTCACCACAATCATAGGGGACAAAGATCTTTCCAGAAGGCCTGGAATACTTTTAGACGGTTCTCTCATGTTCGGACCCTTGCGGTGTTTCCCCTGGGGACCCCGCAAGCGATGAGCGGGAATGAGCTTTGCTATCTGCCACCGTTTTTCTTCTGAAAAGCATTTTTAAAAGGAACAAGTAGAGTCTTCAGACAGGTCAGACCTTAAAAGTCCTTAATTCAGGACAATAATTGAGTGTGGAGACTCCTGTTCTGGCAAGAACCTGCAACGAGGACTATTAAGAGCGTGATTATACTGTAAAGAGTGGCTTCAGGAGAAATTGATTTCACAACTGTATAAACATTCCTATTAAAGAATGAATGTAAGGAAGCCGTGTATAAAAAATAGCCACAGAAAAGCTGGCACACACCGTAAAGTCCTCTTTAGTCAAAGAATAATTAGGCTCACTGTGGATTACGGTCAAGAGAAGCAAAGGAAACTCGTCTGGGACTTCTGATTAAAGGTTAGGGCTACTTTCCCTGGTGCTTGAGTGTGGATGCAAAAGAGATGATTCACTGCAATGGGCTGCAGCCTGCAGCTGACTCTGTGGAATCTGCGCTGCATCAGCCGCTGCAACCTTCCCTAAGAAGCTCTTCTTCCTGTCAGAAGGGAGGTGATGCCCCCGCAAACCACAAGTGGCAGAGCTCACATCCCCAGGGGGGGGGCTCTGATAAATCAGGGGCTCTGGTAAATCGGGCTCTGGTAAAGGATCCTCTCACGAAAGGAGCCGTGAGGTCAGGTGCTTTTCAAAGTACAATTTCCATCTTCTTAACCAAGGGGATTCATTTGTATTTGTTGTATTTAACAAAGGTTTTAGGTTTGTTTATTTAGTCATATTTATCCTTGTGTACTTCTGTTGCCTCTGAAACTTGCCGCTACACGTCCCAGCATGTTTACTAGCTAACCTTCTTTAAACCACGTGACACTGCAAACACTCACTGTTCCTGCCTCAAGACCTGTTTTCTTTGTACCAAAAGCTGCTGATTATCTTTTAGAGCAGTGTTTCCCAGTCCGGTCCTCGGGGACCCACAGTCAGTCCACATTTTTGCTGCCTCCCAGTTCCCGGCCAGACAGTCCACATTTTTGCTGCCTCCCAGCTGGGATGGAGGGAAAACTTGGACTGTCTGTGGATCCCCGAGGACAGGATTGGGAAACACTGCAGTTTGCATGCCTGTCTCTTTAAAAAATACACCTATTTTAAACAATGTGGGGGTCGGGGGAGTATGAAACATTCAGCACTTTCTGAGAATGTCATGCACCCCTCTCCCCCTCTCTGTGCCCCCTCTCGGGCAGAAATACCCCTTGTAATTTAAAATAACACAGTTGGGCTCCGGGGCAGCCCAGCTCACCAAGTTAAACAAGAGCCTCGTCCGTTTCCATCCCTAACCAAACAGCCGTGAGCATTTCCGCACTGGTAATGACTCGGGCTGTGAAAACACGCCGTAATCTCCCGCGGCCGGCTTCCCACGAAGCCCCCCCCCCCCAGATGTTCCTGCCACTCATTCCGGCACATGGGGGCCTACGTCTGTTCCCACAGGAGTGCTGAGACTGGCCGGCATCTTGGGGAGAAGCTGGCAGTGGTCAGGGCCGGAGTTAGGGGGGGCACAGAAAATCACCCCATGTTATTTGTGCAGCGCTGGTCTTCACCTTTGCACTTTTTCACACTGATTTCACCCTAGTATCAAGTTACGTTTACTTTATTGCACTTATCTGTACAAATACAAATACAAACACATTTGTGTTTCTCTGCTTTGCAGGGCCTAACGCAGGTAATTCATTCATTCATCACCCCCAATAAATACATATTTACATTTTAATTATTAATTTGTTCCCCCTGATATCAAACCGTCTCTTATGCCGCTGGGAGTGGTGCAGTGCCGCATTTCAGCCAGCAGGTGTCAGCGCAGCACTCATCGTCCTGCCTCGCTGCCCCGTTCAGGTCTCAGGCTCCGCCTGGGGCGAAGTGGACGGCGCATGAGCCTTTTACCGCAGAAGTGGTGCTGAAGAACGGTCGGATGCCTTGGAACGTGAAAGACGGGCACACATGGGACAAAGCTTTTTATTAGAAGCGCTCGCTCCTTTCCATAAGTGAGATATTCCTCGGGGTGGGAACACTCCACACGCTGAGCAGAACATTGTTATTAATTGTTGCATATTTCCACAGGAAGTATGGCTGAAGTTGATGGATCTGAGCTCTTGTTTTAATAAGCAGAGTTAAGTCGCTCCCAGATAGCGGGGGAGGGGGGTGACTGGGAACAGGCTGTGGGATGGAGGGGGGGTCTGGGTGGGCAGGTTAGGTGCAACACGCTAGCAGTTTGACTACTTCTGAATCTCTGTGAGAATGTTTTGTTAGCAGGACTGTCTAATGAAGGGAGTCTTTCGAAAACGTCTGGAGTTGCAGAGAGTCCCGGGAGGGAACGGGGCTTCCTATGGGGAGGGGGGCGGAGGGATGACAGACCATTTAAACAGCCACGCAAAGCAAAACATGTGCAAGCAGAGCTGTGATGGCTCTACACGCTGTTGGTGCGTACCGCATGCCAATAAATCACACAGTAACTGAAGGCATTGTCTGTCCTGCAAGTCAAACAGCCGCAGGAAAGATCCAACAGGATGTGAACAGACGGAGCAGGAGTTGGCAGGCGGGCGGTGAACGGCGGCGGCGTGGTGAACGGCGGCCGCTCGCTCGCTTTGGGAGCACCCCCTGTGCTTCGGCTGAAGCTTTTACTGCCAGAAACAGGGCTCAGATGAAGAATGATGGAATTGTGTTGCTGGTAAAGGCAGCCATCACGCCGCGAGGTCAGAGGGGGTGAATGCTAACCGCTAACTGCTAGCGTGCTAGTGCCATTTTAGAGGAACACAGCCTGCAGGTTACTGCCAGCCAACCAGAGCTCAGGCTCATTAGGCCTATCAGGGG
>JABFEB020000035.1:21521651-21535994 GCA_019775895.2 Stomatorhinus ivindoensis | reverse complement strand
CCCACTTTCCCCCCCCCCCCCCCCCAACAAGACTACTTTTTTGTACCTGAAAAGCTCAGATGAACAGAGAAACATCAGAATTGCAAAGTGGGGTGGGATGTTTGATTACCCCTTCCTGAAGGTGGCGACGATGAGCATTTAATCCTCAGAAGGGATATTTCTGGAGTTTTACACAAAAGTGTAACTTTCTATTATGTTGATATTCTTGGTGTGAGTGATCTGCACTGGGGTGTGTCGTGTCTGTTTCTGGCTTGCTGAACAGCCTTTTTACAAGACATCAGACAATGGCCCTCAATCATCCATCAAAGCAACAAATTTAAACCACCTTTTATTCCCATGAATTAGTTCATTTCCGTCTGGCACCCAAACAAAAATATTTGCCGGTTTATCCTACAGCGTTCCAGACTTGTGTAGAGCGATTGTTAAACTCGGATTTAATTAAATGTTACATGATGAGTATATTAGGAGATTGGCAATGTCAGAAATGAATTGTGAGATGAGATGCAGCTTTATTCACAACAGAATTTGTTTCTATGGGGAAAGAAATATTTGAGAATTACAGAGGCTGGACTTTGAGAAATACCTACAATTTTCCAACAAGTCAAAGAGCAAGAGTCAGATGAAGGATGAAACCTATTTAAGATATTTACAATGCTGCAAAGGAACAGGATTTTGAAGTGCAGGTGATGTCACAAGCAACTTAGCTGTGAGTTATGATAAGAGAAATGTCCAGAAACCACAGGCAGCCAATCAGGAGGGCTTATGTCAGAATGGAACTTCACTTCCTGCCCAGAGGAAACCCAGTCCTGGGATCAAAAGACCTTGTGTTTTTGGGGAGGTTAGTGGGCTAACCTTCCCCATGCATGAAAATCAGCCAGCGGGACTGTTGAGTTAGTTACATTGGTCGTTCTGCTACCATAAAGCATTGTGTCCCCCCCCCCTCCAAAACCAGGGAAGACTATTTCATCTTATGTGGACCCAGAGCCCACACGTGGACTGTCTTGGCTCACTCCCATCCAGAAAAAGATTCAAACATCCGCTCGAGCATAAGTTACGGTTAATCTCAGCGTTTACTAAAGCAGATCAGCACCCATCCCTCTGCGGACATGGAAGCCCACTCCTAAACTGTCCAGTGCAGGTGTCTTTCTTACGCCATGCCTCTGTTTTGATGTAGTATTCTGGTGGTCCACATGGCGCGCTTGGACCACAAACCCAGCTTGGCACGTGCGAGGCCCATCGGGGAGCCGTTTCTGCCTGTCTCCACTCAGCTGTCCGCCAGAGCTTGTCCTGGCGCCATCTTCTCTGGTGCTGCCTGTCGCGGCGGCACGTGTGGGGGAAAAAATGCAGAAGGACTCCGGGTGCCACCAAGGAACAGCCGTCACTCTTCTACACGCGTGTTAGAGGGGATGAAACACAGAGAAGAGCAAAAAAAAAAAAAAACGTGATGTGGATGTTGCTGCTGGTGCCATGGTCATGCATCCTGCTCGCTGGGACTTTCTGCTCAGAATTTGCCGTGGGAATGTTCCTCTGCAGAAAGCTACAGATTGCACCCTCCCCCAGAGCATTATATCCACAAGGTGCAAATCTGCGAGTTTCCGGAAGTTGCCCCCGAGCCAGTGAGTAATCCAATTTTAAGGCCGTTTGCCCTCCCACAGTAGTGAAAAACGCAAATAAATGCATACTTGTTAACTGACACGTTGGACTGTTTATGCTCGGCTGGACGACGCCATCGCAGGGAGCTGATCCGCCCTCGGCAGACAGAAATTCCTTGGAGGGCAGGCAGAGATTTTGGGAGGTCGAAACCCGATCGACTGGCCAGAGATCTGTGCACAAATGCGCGGTCAAAAATTCATCTGTGTTTTCATCTTCACTCAACACATGGAGCAAATCATTCACATCAGAGAAAATCAGATTGTTCCGATAAACGTGAACTGAGTTTATTTCTTCCTTTTTTGCTATATCATTTGTTTTGGCTTTTAAAAGTAAAATATTGAAGCTGATTTTGGCACTGTGCACTCCCTGCCTACCTATCCACTCGGCAGCACCCCAAGCCATGCTTGAAAGCTTCAGTTGGTAATAAAGTCAACCGGAGAGGCAACGCAACCTTCAAAGGACGAAGGGCGGTTTTGAAAAGTTCCGAATGCAATCGCATTTCAGTCGGTGCTGTTCGGGCCAGAAATATTTACATATCTGTCACCAAGGGCCCGCTTGAAGAGAAGGCAATGTTTAGAAGCATTTATTTCCATTCAGATGACATGTTCCACTGCTCCTTCTGAGAATGATTGGTACTCTTCAGTTCCCCTGCTTTGTAATCCGAGTTAAAGATATCGCTGTCGAGGCGCAGATGGGACCACACAAGGCTGCACTCTGATTGGCTGGGATATCCGGGCAGAGCCGAGGCAGTAGTGTTAACCAGAGCCCACGCTAAGACGCTAAAATGCAGATTGCAGACCAGGCGTGATTGCCCACTTCACTCATAGCCCCTAATAAGAAACTAAAGCAAATGGAAGCTGGGCAACTACAAACATATGGTAACTATGTGATTGCTATTAAATCAGCGGAGTCACATGGCAGCGAAATGAAAGTAGCAGATATGCAGGGCAGCGAATACACTGCAGAAACAGAGCAGCACACCTTCTGCTGAGCTGAGAGCAGGTCAGTCTGGCCTCCTGCAGAGCGGACAGGGTGGGTCAGTCTGTCTGCACCCCAGCCCGAGATTGATTGCTAGCCACGGACGCTCCCTACGGTTACAAGGTCGTCACGAGTGACCGCAACTGAAGAAATCTCAGAGGCTGCTTCGCTGGCACGTTAAAGATATCCTGCAGCAGGGAGATGCTGAGCGGGCACCTCAGCCCCTTTCTGAGTGAGAGCTGGGGCGCGATGGTCGGGTGTGGACACCACGGTGACCCCCCCTGAGTCATGATGCACGACTCAGCAATCTGCAGACCATGCAAGGCTGGCTCCAGCCACGGCTGTTGGAAGCACTTTTCAATTACCCGGGATGCTGAATGGAAAACCATCATCGTTACAATAATCCTTAGTGTGGGGGAGAAATACGAGGCCAGCCTTCATTAAGCCTGGCGTGCTGCTTTTAGCTCCAGGAACCGGCCATTATTTACAGGCTGCCACTGGCAGGAGCAATGGCTGAGCGGTGATTGCTGGCCACTCGTACCCGCTGGTGGGCTCACGTTGTTAGCCCTGCCCCTGGGGAACATTTGTCAGTGGGAGGGTACTTTATCAATATTCGGGCCATTTTGCCAAACAGAGACATACATAGGGGCGGGGTCACAGAGACACTGGCTCCAGCCTCTGTCACTCACCCATCAAAGCATATTATTGGCTAATGATAAGGTTGGCTCTTCTCCATGAATTATGGTCCCTCTTCAAAGATCCTAGAATCACCCCGGTTGCCAGAGGAATCTGCAGGTCTCCATAACAAATCTGATTCCCAGACTCAGATATGGCCGTGGGTTTGATGAGAGGAGGCATTTATGCTGTGTCAGCAAACTGTGCATTTAATGATGGCTTCTGACGGCTATGCGTTACATTTTCATGCTGCTTCCAGGAGTGTTACAAAATGCTGCCCAACTACATACTGATGCAAACCTTTTATTGTGTTTTCACAATAAACGAAAGGTTACCTTTTGTTTCACTATTTATTTTGGGAGAGGCTTAAGAACTAAAATTAATTATTTCCCAGTTGAATGCTAAAAGTCACTGGCTGTTATCATCTTCCCAGCCTGACCTCTGTGCCCTGTTTCATAAAGCATCGTCAAGCTCAATGGAGGAAGATTAAATGGAATCCATTATCACTACCTTTAGTATTAAAAACGGACCCGTGTCCATCTAAGCAGGAACTGTGTGCAGGCTTTTGTTTGGACAGACTGAGAAATCATCATTGGTTTAGATGGGAATTAAGAGACCACAATACAACATTTTGTTTCACTCTGAAGCCTGGTTCTTCACTGTTTCTCATTAATGAAGGGCTTCTGCGTTGCTTTATGGGACCTCAGTCCTGCTTCTAGGAGCCTGATACATACTGTCCTAGCAGTGCACTTCACACCTGCACTTAATGATTCCCAGTCCCTTTGAAGGTCACTTGATGTCATCCTCCGATTCATGAGAAACTGCTGGATAAGTTAATGGTCATCTCTGCCATTAGAAAGTCACTTCACCCTCTACCTGGCTGGTTTCTGGTCGTACCCTGTGTCTCCAGGTTACTCTTACGTACCGCTGTCTTATATACCATGAGCCTGGAAGCAGCCTGCCGCTCAGCGTAGCCTTCTGCCAGCGGAACCAGCGGTAAACCTGGATTTAAAAATGCAGCTTTTGTTTTCAAATACAGAGTGGTCTCTTAGTTTTTTCCAGAGCTGTCTTTGTAACGCTTTGTGCCTGCCGATGTTCCGAAGACTGAACCCCTGACTCAGATTACCATATGAAATGGGGAGTACATTCAAATCCGTGTTTGATATTTAGATGTGATTGGGTTGAGGAGAAGATTCAGATCAGTTATTGTGAATCAGACTCAGATCACCATTTGAAATGAAAATCATATTCAAATTAATGATTGGATTGAGGATCAGACTCATATCAGTGATTGGATTCAGGACTAGACATAGAATACCATTTGAATTGGGGATCACACTCAGATCACCATTTGAAATGGGGATCACACTCAGATCACCATTTGAATTGGGGATCACACTCAGATCACCATTTGAATTGGGGATCACACTCTGATCACCATTTGAATTGGGGATCACACTCAGATCACCATTTGAGTTCAGGATCAGACTCAAATCAGTGATTGAAGTAGGGATCAGACTGTAGTCATTCTTCAATTGCTCCAAATACTCTGCCTCCTACCGGAGTTTTCTGTAAAGGCCGTTTGGAAAACATGTATCTCATTCCTGTCAATCAAAATGCCTGGTGTGGCCAGCATCCAATCAGATGAGCTCATCTCAGATGGCATCAGTGGCACAGCAGCCATATAAGGGCATTGGAAGAGGAAGGGCTGTTTGGAAAATGCTTTGTGTTCTCTGACCCTTTTATTGGTGATGAAAAACTGAAACAAAATGCAGATGTCATAGCAGGACTGGGGGGTCATGTGACTGATGATGTCAGAGTGGACCTAGAGGTATAAGGACCCCTGGTGGTGTAATCCACACAGTGTAAAATGTGGCAGAATAATTTAGCTTCTCTTTATCAATGTGTCCCCAAAACCAAAGGCCTCGCTCAGCCTTTCCTACGTCTTGATGCCTCTTCTTTTTTCTTCCCTCTCGCAGTCAGGATTGGCCTTGATCTGCGTTCCTTCACCATGCCGGACCTTGTCAATTGAACCAAGGGGAGGTCGTCATGGGCAACTCACCCACTGGCTATAAAAAAAACAAGCTGAGTGACAGATTTGCCAGTGCAGCCGCTGGGATATGCTCCGCCAGCCCTGCATCCCAGTTAGCATTGAGCTGGAGGCCACAGGAGGGCGCTGCTCTTAGAGTCCTTCAGCAAAGTTCACGACCTCCATTGCTCCCGCAGTAATAGATAAAATGCTAATTCATATTTAAAACTGCACTGCTCTGGCTGAAAAAGCCGACTGTTGAACAACAGGGAGCTGAACACAGCAAGATTTTAAATGCATACGGAGTTATAGCACGGTAAAGAGAAAATGGGTTTGTTAGACCAACCCTCTTAAGAGAGCACAGTGACTCCCTGCAGAAAGAGCCAGTGAACTCCAGGTGAACCGAAGCCATTTCCATACACACATTTTGTGATGTCATAATTGAATCTTCATCAAATTGGTCATTCAGCTCATGGTGGTTAATGTTATTGGATAAGCAGATCCTAGATCAGTTACTACGGCTTCCATTGTTGTCTTGGCTCCATGCGCACCACTGAAAAATTCTTCCTACACTAGATAGACTTTTCTAACTAGATTAAGGAGTATTTAATTTGTTGGCAGCGAATTCTGAATATTTATAATACTCCTAGTTTCTTTTTCTTGGAAAATCCCGCTTCTGTGGGCTTCCGGGGGACGATGCTGCATGGGGTCTCGTTATCCCCAGGAGCTGAGCTGTGTTTTTCTTCCACCAAAAGTATTCAGCTCTTCGCGTTTTTTTTTTTTTGTCAGAACTTAAGAGGATATCGGTCGCATCGTGTGGATGCATCGGACGGGAGACAAACTTTAACCAGAAGCTGGTCAGTGTGCATGTATAATGTATTATGTAAGCGTGAATGAATTTTGACCCTTAGGAATCAGTAAACTTTGACCCAAATACTTCTCATGAAACAAAATACATTTGACTGCAGGAACAAGACAGTGAACAAGCAATCCGCTCATCTTGTAACAGGATCTGGTCTAATTACACAATGCTTCAATATGACTGGAAAGGAATACCTCTTTAAGTTCACGCTGTTTCAAAAGACATAAAAACAGTACCAACTTTTGTATAACAGAATATTTATAGAAATTAATATAGTTGTAGGTCAATATTTCTAATGTATACATTCTGACAAGTAAATTTTACTTTATAAATTTACTTAGGGCAAACTTAAAGGTTCAACTGCTTTTGCAGCCTTTGTGGGAATTCTGTGAACTATTACAAAATCAGTAACATTGTCACTGTGATTATTATTATTATCATTATTATTAATAATAATAATAATAATAATAATAATGCGCCTTTGCTATTTGTTTCCTTTGCCAGGTTTACGCCCCCTTCCTTTTTTCATTTCGCCAGTTACTTCATATTTCAGCCCCATATATTAATTTACTTTTTATTTGAGCCCTATATATTACATTTGCAGATGTTTGCGGTGAATAAACACTCACGGGAACAGGAACTCCGAGCTGAGCCCAGACAGTCACTTCTATTTATCTTGTGTTGAGAATGATACTGAAAAAACACGAACGGTTATGAGACTTTTTCCATGATGGACACACTCTCCTGGAGGCTGCTAGCTCACCTAACTTACAATGTTGAGGGTGGGGGGTTGGGGGAGTAGAGTGAGATCGAGAAGTACTCCTTTTCCCAAAGCGTGTTCATTCCCTTCTAAAATGTAAGCCAGGTTCTTTGAAAAAAGAACAAAAAAACCATGTCCAATTTCTCAGATGGAAGATTAAAGTCACATTAAAAACACTAAGAACCACAGACCCCCCCCCCCCCGCCAAGATTTAGAGGCTGTTGCAGCCTTAGGAGCACAGAGAGAGGGCTTCACAGTAACACCCTCCTGCCTTTAGCTCAATGTCTCTCTCTGTCCAATGAGCCACGACGCGTGGATACAGGGTCTGCACAAAGATCCTCATGGACAGAGGGCGGTGACCCTCCGACAGGGACGAACAGGCCTGGGGCTCTGCCCAAAGGAGCAGCCCTGCAGACCAGCAGCGGGTAATTACGCTGCCGGCCCGCTGCATCAGCTGTGGCCTGGTAAGAACATGTTGGGACAGCCGCCGTGACAGCCAGGGACAGGCTTGCTCCGCTCTTTAGCGAGGAAAGCATATGCGGCTTCGACACCTCCATCATCGCCGGGCTTCTGGGGACGATAAACAAAGCCTCACGTAGCAACAGGGACAGACACGAATGGGGCGCGGCCCCTGACACCTCGTCCTGACAGCAGACGTGTGACGCCCCCTTGCCTCACCCCTGGCATTGTCTGCTGGGGGACAGCCCGCTCTTTTTGGCAGGCGATGGATCCCTTCGGCAAGGCGACTTCTGATCCCCTTTCCTTCCGTCTCAAGGAAAAATAGCTCGCAGTTTCGAAGGTATCCGGCAGCACAATGAAGTAACAAAGGATTTCAGAGAGGAAAACAAAGCCTCCATTTTCTCTCTAAAGGCTCTTCTTCAGTAAATTAGCACCTCGAATCCCTTCCTAGGTGACATTTACCGCACCAGTAAAACGCAGATTCCCACTTGGTGAAACCTGACCCTGCATTATAAAGCCAGGTTTGTCCCATCAGTAAACACTGCATTGATTTAGCCAAGCTTACAACAGAAGGTTCAGCTTTAGGAACTTTAATTAAAAGACATCTTGCTATTTTTACCTTTTCTGTTTTGAATCGAGCTGGGCGTTAGAGGAAGTCGACCTGGCAGAGTCTTTTTCTCGGGAAACCAAGAGACTTTCCCTCCTTGGACTCTGAACCTGAGAAATGTGGCCACAGATCTACTCAAGACAAATAGGACTGGCTTTAACCCAAAGTCATGCAGAGATGATAAATTATCACCGCGTGTGCCACATTATTACATTGCAAATGGGTTTACAGAGGCACCCTTTGTTGGGCTAACGGGACAGTGTGTGTGTGTGTGTGTGTGTGTGTGTGTGCGGGACTGCGTTTACTTGTGTATATCCAGAGGGGCAGTTAGGGTGGAACAAGACCATGGTGGTGATGGCAAGCTGTCAGCCAGCTACAGGGGAGTATAGTAATTAAGGAACTGGGATGGCAACTGGGAGGTTGTGCTTCTCCAAGTACTGGGAGCTTCACAACCAGTTCATCAAGTGTAAAAAAAAATCCAAAAGCTGTTAACTCAATAAAAAAAAACCCGCTTCATGGGTGAGTGTGTCCGTTTGCCAGGTAAATATTCATGAGGCTTGTACGCTCACGTCTGTGTGCTGCCGCGGTAAATGGGGAAATAAGAAAGTCACTCCGGAAATCCACGCAGGATGGATCCACATTATTGTTGTAGTAGGATCCTACAGTCTCCAGGGTGGAATTGGCAGGGGCTCTCATTCTCCCTGGGAAGGAGAGGATGAAGAATGGAGAAACCCGAGATGAACTGCAAGCCAGAAGCAGGGAGACGATTCCAGTTCGATGGGCACGTTTCCTTCCCCATGCAGAACATATCAGCAGCCATGCTGTCTTCATCCCTCCTGCCTGTCGAAGGCAGTGGCCATCGAAAAAAGTCATATCCTGCAAATTGGGCTGGACACTTAAACCCCCTCCTTCACGCTGCTTCACACAGCTAATCTAATACTGAGAAATGAAATAAGTGCCTCAGTAATTTCTGCTGTTTATTATTTTTTATATTTATCTCACCCTCTCTTTCAGAAGCCCACCAAATTGCTTCATAAATCTATGTGTATTTGTGTGTGTGTGTGTGTCTGCGTGTGTGTGTGTGTGTGTATAATCTTTATACACATATTGACAGCAAGGCAACAGGTTGGAGCTGTAAATGGGGTATGGGCTTGCAGGACCTCGTACACATGCCTCTGGCCACTGTGGCAAGAGGAGAAGCTGTGATTTAATCAGGACTCTGATCAACGCAAAGGTTCAAGATCTAAAGCCTTCTGTGCTCTGTACAGAGTAAGGGTTCAGGAGGACCCCCTTCATTGGATGGACCACTGGAATCAGTCTGTAACCATGGACAACATATCCAAATGCAGGGGAACAGACCCTGATGTTATATTTAAACTAGAAGGACTGTTAATTAAGTAAAAAAGGTTTATATTATTACACTGTATAATCCTCTCTAACATGCCTAATGTCACATATTATCTCAAATGCAAAAGGCAAAATGTATTTAGACTGTCAGAACACCGACTACTGAGAGGAGACCCATAGAAGCACGAGCCAAACATGCAAAATACACCCACAAAGAGGGACTCGAACCCACAACCCAAGAGAAGTAAGACCATGGGGTTGTGAGTTGCTGCTTTACTACGCTCACATGATGAATCCAATTTGATACATCTAAGACTTTATTAGCTACAATTCTCAACGCTATTCAGCCCTTAACTCAATTAATTCCTGGGCATCCTGAGTTTATAAATTAAATCTTCCTGGTTACAAAAGCCATATGCTCTCACAGCAGATCTCTAAAAGTGTAACGATGCTGCTCACGTTTCCAAGGCAACATTTTGAAGTAATATTTCATATGAACCTTTCATTGGCTTCCTGTTCTTACACATCTTGGACCAGCTGGAGGGAATGGGGAAGCGTTTACTACTCAAGGGAGCAGCGAGACTGAAAACTCACACAGGCAGACACAATTTGTTTTAACCCCATGGGAATTTGCCCAGTGTCGATTTCAAAGCCTCATTCCTCTGAGGCTATTTGCTTATGAGCAGGTTCAAGACCACGCCCTCCTAATTATCATAAGTGGGTGTGGCTTATATGTCGGTGCTGAGGGGTGGGAGAGTTAATAGAATTCAGATGGCTCAGGCGTACCCACTTTTTTCCTGCTCCAGCGAGGATCAAGTCCCTTCAAAGATGCTTTTACTATTTGTTAGTTCAGCGTGCTCTTCTTAATCAGAAAAGCTTTCATGTTTGGTGCATACCCATATAAACATCTGGATATGAACTGGAGATCTGGGGGTCTCGCTCCGGTGTGAAATAACTGGCAAAGCGTGTGTGTGGTGACGTGTTGCTCAGCCACCGAGAGCTGACGCGTCGAGTCGCATTAGGGGTGAGCCAGATCAGCTTTCTCTCAGCCCGCCCCCCCACTTTTCATTTATAGCTGATTGTAATTAAGTTAATCTCTTGGGCTGGGGCGACAATCCCAGACTTTGTGATAAAAAAAAAACTGGGTTTTGACATTAACTGGCGTGATTTGGGACCTCAAGCAGAGTGACTCGCGAGACGCATTGGAGCAAAGAGTCACTCCTCAGGACTTCTGGAGGAATCAGATGATGCCCGACTGCCGTCCGGTCTGGGAATGGCCAGCGCGCTCAGAATGTCTGCCAGTGCTTAATGGCCGAGGTTATGTAAAGGTCATAAAGAAGAGGTGGATTTGCCGCTACCCCCCAACATTGTGGCGAACAGAAAGCATTTTAATAACTTCTCTGTAGCACCGTGTTTCATAGAAAGCTTTGATTTTCCTCCAGAAATTAATATGCAATATGTACCTCTCCCACTGCTCATTCTTATTTAGTTTTTTTATTTGTATTTTTAGGAGGCCAGAGGAGGGTTGGCAGCCTCGAGACTGCGATGTCATTACGGACACCGGCTCCCAGTGTCGGGATTACGGGATGCGATGTCATTACGGACACCGGCTCCCAGTGTAGGGATTACAGGATGCGATGTCATTACGGACACCGGCTCCCAGTGTCGGGATTACGGGATGCGATGTCATTACGGACACCGGCTCCCAGTGTAGGGATTACGGGATGCGATGTCATAACGGACACCGGCTCCCAGTGTCGGGATTACGGGAGAGACGTACTGAACTTGAAACGTCTAGTAAAACATCCAGTTATGAATACAGACTGAATTTCACTTTGAATTAAACAACCCTGGGTAGTGCGGTGTACCCATAAGAAAGTAGGGCGTGAGGTTTGACTCCAACCAAGAGACGAGCATATGGAAAGTTCATGTTCTGCCCATGTCCATGGATGGATGGATGGATAAAGCAATCTGAGCTGGGAGCTGAAGCTGGGACTCCAGCTCCTTAACCGCTACCCCTCCTGCTGGCTGACATTTTACTTACACTGGGTATTAATGGCTCGCAGCTGGCTGTACCATGGTGTGTAGCTGAGATGCGTATCGAGATGTCCTTCCTCGCGCTTGGCACGGGGATGTCGGATGGAAAATCTGGCCCAGTCGCTGCCTGCTCATTCGCGGCGAGGGTGAAACGTATCTCCGCATTCACCGCGGCTGCAGACCGTGCTAAATGAAATGCATTGACTTTCATTACCATGAGAGATCGGGTTTTCTGGGGATCTTACGTTTTTAGCAAGGAAACTAAAGACTTGGGGCGCTTTCAGATTTTTTTTCTCTTCTAGGCCTGACAACGATTGACTGGAATTGGAAAAAGAAAATGATAAACAAAGAAGCATCTCAGTCCATGCTGGCCAGGAACGTCTCCGCTCTTGGCTTTTCCTTTGGAGGATGTCCAACTCCTGCAACAGTTTTAGTTGGGAAACCGTATCAGCAGGGCTGGGGGCTATTCTCCCATGACCTATGAGCCCCTCCCCACCCCCCGCTTTCACGGATAACACCGCAACACGGTTTGGTTAAGCAGCGTTCTGCATTCAAAGGAAATGCTTCCCCCATCTCCATGACTTAATTATGCAGCCTGATCCTCCACAAGCGGTGTTTTGTGAGAGCAGGAAATAGTGGGGGGGGGGGGTTGATAGGCAAACAGATAATACAGCATCGGGGTAGAAGGGGCAGGAAGGTGGGGGGACCACCACTGGTAAATTTGGAGATATTACCGTACCGCTGCAGTGACCCAGAGCTAAGATGAAGGCCCTCGGCCCTCAGAGGCACCAGTCAATCACCAGCAAGCTTGTGTGGCAACTTAAACACATGGAGTCAGAGCCAACGGAGCTCAGGTTAATGCAGGCCGTCAGTCACACGGTGCTTAAAGCAAGCCCATGCATGCACCAGACCCAACGGCGAACAGAACGCTTGGCAGGGCTGGGAGGCTTCCACGCTGGAGATGAGTGTGTCTCTGTGCCAAATGGGAAGCGGATGATTGGACGCAGATTCATTATGGGGCGGGGCTTAGAGACTCGCCTCCCAGACTCTGACTGATACGGTAATGAATCCAAAGATGTACTCTTGCCTCAGAGATCATTATGAACATTATAAAAACATAAATATCCAAACAGGTTCTATGAGTGAGTGAGATCAAAGGGCAGAAATCAGTGATGCAGAAATGCTGTAATATGATGTATGAAGAACTGGGGATATTTACCAAGGGGTTGGTGCAGTGGCTGGTGCTGTTGTCTCACACACACAGCAAGCTTCGAGTCTCCGCTAAGGCTCCCATTGTTTTGAGTTTGCATGTTCTCCTCATATCACTATGGACTTTTCTCCAGGTTCTCACGTTTGCCCCCCCACAGTCATGAACTGGTGTTGCCAAATTGCCAATAGGTGTGAATGGTGTTGGCACCCCTACCTTGCACCTGTAGCTTGCAGGACTGGCTCCGGGACCCCCAGTTCCCTTTCCGCGTGACAGGCCTGGCTGGCCTCCTTCCTTTTAAGGAACAGACAAACAAATATGAAGCAACGAAAAAGCACAACTCTCTTGCCCCCCCCTCCTCAATGCCACAGCAGGACTTAAACAGCTCTTGTTAATTGTTCCCACCTGCGTGTGATTGGTCTAATGATCTTACAATCAGGTACGACTGCTGGCAGCCACCAGGAAGCTGCATGCTCTGCAGACTGCAGCTGGTTATGGGCATGACGTCGGTATGTGGGCCCTCAGTCCTCCGGGGGAGTCCTCAGTCATGGAACCTCAGCCCTCTGCGTGGAACCTCAGTCCTCCGGGGGAGTCCTCAGTCCTCCAGGGGAGTCCTCAGTCCTCTGTCTGGAACCTCAGTCCTCCGGGGGAGTCCTCAGTCCTCTGTGTGGGGCCTCAGTCCTCCGGGGGAGTCCTCAGTCCTCTGTCTGGAACCTCAGTCCTCCAGGGGAGTTCTCAGTCCTCTGCGTGGGGCCTCAGTCCTCCAGGGGAGTTCTCAGTCCTCTGCGTGGGTCCTCAGTCCTCCAGGGGAGTTCTCAGTCCTCTGCGTGGGGCCTCAGTCCTCCAGGGGAGTTCTCAGTCCTCTGCGTGGGTCCTCAGTCCTCCAGGTGAGTCCCCCGAGCTACACTCATGCTGCCAGAGTGTGGGGAAAGATGAGAGCTGGCAGGCGTACAGCTTGCATTTGATGTTGTTGTCATTCCTCTTTCTCCAGCCGTGAAATATGAAGGTGTGTGTTTAAAGCTATGACCTGCCCTGACAGTTCTAGTGTTTCTCTCATGTCCACCATCTTATCACCCCCATCTCACTGCGGGGGGGACAGCCGGACGCCACTGGCCACAGTGGTGAGAATAATGAAGCCAGTGTAGGAGAACCGGCGCATCATCAATCAATGACTGCTTTAACTCGCCCCGTGAGTCACTTTATGGGCACCCATTAAGTTAATATAGACATTAATTGACCACTCATTAAAACCCCCCCACTCTTAAGTTATTTCCCACACCACTGCCGAGCTATAGGTTACAGATGTTGTCCCACCAATTCTGCTCAGTTTCTATGAAGCTAGTAGGAAGTTTTCCCTGTGAGTTTAACCAAGATGAGCCATGGCTGGGCGCCCACACCCCCATCTCCACCAGGAGCAGGAGGAGAACCTGGCTGGGTGCCCACACCCCCATCTCCACCAGGAGCAGGAGGAGAACCTGGCTGGGCGCCCACACCCCCATCTCCACCAGGAGCAGGAGAAGAACCTGGCTGGGCGCCCACACCCCCATCTCCACCAGGAGCAGGAGGAGAACCTGGCTGGGCACCCACACCCCCATCTCCACCAGGAGCAGGAGGAGATCCTGGCTGGGTGCCCACACCCCCATCTCCACCAGAAGCAGGAGAAGAACCTGGCTGGGCACCCACACCCCCATCTCCACCAGGAGCAGGAGGAGAACCTGGCTGGGCACCC
>JABFEB020000035.1:21372040-21383054 GCA_019775895.2 Stomatorhinus ivindoensis | reverse complement strand
TATACCTACTGATATCTCCATCCACTGTGGCCCAGATGCGTGTCCCAGCACTGTAAGGCACGACCTTATGCTCACTTAACTTGGGCTGCTTCCGGGAAAAGTCCTTCCACATCAACTGAGTGAGAGTGTAATCTAGCACTGGGATTCGCGGTAAAATTATAAACTCCTGCTTTCATGCCAGCTACCCCAAACAACTGGTCTGCACGCATCAGCCAGAAAGAGGCTCTCATGTTTTCAGTTAGCATTAAGTCCCCGACCACATAACACAGATAAACAACAGATATAAATTTTACGCTCCGTCTGTGTTCACAGAGTACTGTCTGTATCTTTGAAAAGCTCCAACTGGTTGTAAATGTGGAGCTTTTGTGTTCCGACATCCATCTCTTGGATAATGGACCTCTGATCAGCTACTCTTCCTATCCATCCCGCCAAGTGCAGGAAAATCCCATCTTGGACGCGCGTGCGGACAGATTTATGTGGGTGTGACCCAGGCGTGAGCCCGGTCTGGTCCATATCACAGTTCGGAGCTGCTTTAGGCCCGGTAACTCCATGTGTCTTACCTTGGAAAGTATTTTATTGGGTATAAAAATGCACTGATGGTAGATAAACAGCTTTGGGGTTCCTGTCGGGCCTGGTCAGGCCGCCTACCACTCTGCCTGTGCTCCCTCCGCGTTTCGCTTTCATGGCACAGCAGCGGTAATCGGCAAAAGCCTGCCCTGCCTCTCTGATGCACACACCCGTACAGTAGATCATGGTCTGTCGCATTGATTTATGGCAGAAATGAGCGCAGGCACTGGCTGGGGCCTCCAAATGCCTTTGTGGGGTCCTGCTTGTGGGGCAGCGGGTGTGCTCCTCGACAGGTTCCCAAAACAAACATGGCGGACGCCTCGAGAGGGTGTCTCTCACCCGCCTCTTCCTGCATTCCCAAAATCCCCACCTCACACACGGGTTTACGTGGCCACAAATGCAGACTACAAAACAGCTCATATCTAGCGTATTCTGCTCACCAGACACAAAAACAACCTTGTCCCTCGTTCCGTTATACCATTATTACCACGCTGCTCCCCTCCCATCTGCTGCATCCCGTTTATCTACCTCTCACTATCAGCTGATGAATAAATAAATGACTTCCCCCCCCCCACACCCGTTGAGTCTGTGTATACACCGGATTCCTTTGTAATGAGGTAATCGGTGAATGAAAGGGGGGGTTTCGAGCCCTGCTTGGGGCAGAGCGATAAAACAGCCAGACGTCTAAAAAACACCAACAAGAAAATAATTATCGTAATCCGTGGTTTTTGACTTCAGCTCAAGTGAGATGCACAGCCAGTCCCTTGAATAATTTCTGACAGAAGCGTGGGCACACCATTTGCTGCTTCTGTTCCTTTTTGGAAAAATCCCCCTTTCTGTGCAAGAATATTATCAGAATAAAGTGCCCCCTTCTCCCCCCACCCCTCATGGTATCGGTGGCAAATAACAAGCAGAGGAGAAAAGCCAACATGTCTATATTTTTTTAAGTTTCTTGTGAAAGGTAGTGAGGGAAGTATTGTCAGGAGTTTTAATAATAGTATGCTGAGTATTTTAGGACTGTGGGACAATCGGCCATAAAAATGCTTTCCAAAGGACCAGGGCTGCATTCTACTGTATGCTGTGCTTCTATGGATGTCCTGAAAAGGTTTGGTGGTGGCCTGCGATTGACTGGCACCCATCCAGGGCGCCGCCCCCCAGCTCTCTACTGTCTGGGATAGGCTCCAGGCCCCCCAGGACCCTGACTAGGATATGTAGTTAGAAAATGGATGGATATATGGAACGCTCTTTAAAACACAAATATACCTGGTTCAACACTATAAAGGTCTTTGATATGGAACAGAGCAGGTTCAAGGGCAGGGTACACGTTCATAAATCTGTCCTTACACCCAGACACAGCAGGACCCAAAACCGCACTGATTTATAGCCAGCGGGCCGAGATGGGCACACTCATCAACCAATCGGAGCTCTGTGTTGTGAGTTGGGATGACCTGAACACAATCACTGAAGATTTACAGTGAGCGAGAGCTCAGCAGGGATGCAGGCTGCAAACACAAAAGCAGCACAATGTGTGATTTACTCCTGCAGGATATCTATGGTATGTAGGGAGGCTCTTAATGCTAAGTAAAAACACAAGTGCCTCTGCCTGGCTAATACATGGAGATGAATTGTTTGCTGTTTCTGGCACAAGGGTACAATTCTGGGACGTTACATCCCAAGACCAGATTGCACTCGGACAGAGACGGATGTGGAAGAACATTGAAGGGACCAGGCTATGTTATGCGTCTGAGTTATGTAGGGCCACGCCTTACAGTGTGGGCTTGGGTACTACCCTTATCACAGGCATCAATAATACAGGCATCTGTGCCAGGCTGGCTGGTAATAAGCTTTGCTTGAAAACCTCAAAATCACCCCATCAGTCAGATGTGTAGCTATAAATTCAGGATTGCGGGATTGTTGAGGATTCGGTGCCTTTGTAGGTTGTGTATCTGCCATAAATACATCACAAATAAGTAGAAACCCTTAAGTAAGACTAGAGCGGTATGAACTTTTATGGTGTCAGTCAACATTTTTTGGGCTCAATATCTGACAGCAGGATGAGAAAAGAAAAGACTCGGTCCAAAAATATCCAGGAGGATCTTACTGCTGTGCTTCAAAAACGCAGAAATCCATCCATCCATCAGCAGAGGAGAGATGGGGATGAAATTTCTGTCCATCACATGGCACACGCACACACACAGATACACACCCACACACAGGTTAGAAATGATATCTTTGTGGGGACTCTCCATTCATTCATATGGGGAAAACTCTAATCCCAAAATGACGACCTTAATCCCAACCCAGCTCTAACCTTACCCATAAGTAACCAAACAACATACAAAAGTTTTGGCATTTTTAGTTTTTTTTTATTGCAGTCACAGATTTTTAATAAAATTGAGTTTCTCTTTGTGGGGACTGAAAAAAATGTTCCCACAACATTAAAATTACAGGTTTGATCACATTCTGGGGACATTTAGTAATATATACATCGCACGCACACACACACACACCCTACGAGCACAAATCGAAAACGATCCACTGAACCAGGAGGTGTCAGCAACCACTGTGAGCGAAACCATAGATCTATAAAACTGAAGATGTCTCCTAAGCATGAGAAGGGACTGGAGAAGCTTCATCGGTTAATAGACGGGCACCAGCAAGGCCACGGACGCGGGAGGGAGTGGCATCTGGGATCCTTGCTAATGAAAAGCCTGAGAGCCTCTCATTCATTAAGCCGTTTCATGTCTCACCCTGCCCTTTATGTCAAGATTATCGCCCGGTACTGTTGTCGAGCCACGGTAGTGATACATATCATTTAAATAACAAGATACAAAGCAGTAATGGAGATGAATAGATTTAACATGCAATTGTGATTTTACGCATGTATTTATCTTAAATACTCTTGGAGGTGCTTAATTGAATTCCATTACTTGACAAGAATTCTAACTAGGCACAGTGTTGTGTCTAGGAAGAGAAACACTCGCTTATTTTCACGGTGCGACCTATTATCTGTTTATGAAGGGACACAAACTGCTTATACTCATATTGGTCAATTTAACATTCAGTAACATTTGACACAAGGCATCTCTAAAGACACCTGTTTAGGGAACTTGCGCTTTCTCTCTAACCATATTAGCAAAATAAACAGGCAGTATCGCTAGACAAGTTCACTTTACATTAAATAAATGATTAATGGTTTATGGCGGCACATTAGGGCAATCCCATACTCGGAAAATGGCAGCCCATCAGACGAGAGCTTCCCTGAATTATGCCCTTCTTCAACAAGGAAATGGCTTTCATCCCAAAAATCCCAAATATCACTTTCTCAGTGGTTTTATATATAGTCATAAATCATTGACTGGCTTCATTATACTGATAATCAACAAAAATGAATTATTGAGGTTCATATTGTTGAAAAAAATGAAGACTCAGACTCTCGATTAACACTTTGTCTTGGTAAAGCTAGGCCAAATTGATTTATTAATCATTCATTATGGCCTCAGCCAAAACTTCGCTGACACGATGCTGAGGTCTGGCATGAAGGAGGGTACACGTACCAACCCTAACCCAAAGGTGGGACGTCTTCAACGCCCAGAGTGCAGAGGAACATGCTTCTGGTTCTCTGCTGCTGTCGATTAGCAGAGAGCGACGTCTACAGTCCAGTCTTGGCCTTAATGGAGGGCGTGCCCCCAGGAGCTTCCGTAAAACATGCTGATTCTCCGAGCAAAGCACTGAGCTGTGGCACCATGGCCGTCTTTATGCTCAACCGGGGAGCCGGAGTGTGCTAAGTGCTAATGCTCAAGGCGCCTCATTAGCCTTAATGGAGGGAAGAACGGAGCGGCCTACCAGGAAGGTCCTCAGCGGCTCTGGGGGCCGGGAGCCGGGGGCCGGGGGCCTTGTGCACAGGGAAGCGTGCGGCTCCGGGGAAAAGACACGATAACGGCGGCATCTTATTAAACACGATGTGACGGGATCACGTGTGGGTGAGTCGATGTACCTGAGGTCCCTGAGCGGAGCGCGGCTGCCTGTGGGGATGTCGTGGAGACCGCTTCAGAAGTTCGTAGCGTGGCAGTGACTGTGCGGAGCGTGTGGCTGCCGTTCTCTCACCAACAGGAAGCCATGAGTTAATTCAATGTGTCTTACTGGAAAAGCACTACCCGGGTCGATGTCTATGTGGCCGCCGTCTCGTAGGTGATGGCCGATGGGCAAAGAGACTCCCTCTGTCCTTCTCTTTCACACACATTCACTATTGCAATGCTGGTCCGTGGTGTTCTTCAGCAAAGCTCTGCTATAGTCTCTAGGTGCAAATATACAGCTACAATGTGACTAATGCCTTCCAAAGAACTCACGCATTCACTAAAATCACGTACTAAAATATACACGTCCAGTGTGGGAAATGTGTCAGCTAGGTGCGTACATTCTGTAAAATAATGAAAGAAGAACTTTCTGCCATCCAAACTCTTGCCTACATCCAGTCCTGAGTGCTTCCGCCACTTCAGCATTCCGGAAAGCATGTCACTGAATGCCGAGTGCCTGATTACCCTCCTCCATGTCAGCCCAATCACTTAATAAAGTTTAATCTGGAGTCTCTGAGGTCCCATTATAAGCTTCATACCTAGGGCAGGTTCTCAGATGGACCAGTCACTGGAGTCTTACCCACTCAGTCTCCATTCCTAATTGTTCATTTTGGTTTGATGACATAAACTGTGTCTGACCTTAGAGTCAGCCACCATGCAAAAGTTTGAGTCATGCCTTGTGTTTCCCCACCAGAGGCCGTTTTTGATATTCAACCTGCAAAGCTCCCACTACTCCCGCGAGGGGGTAGTGGTCTCACATCAGCCGATGTCACAAGTAAAAGTTTAACTACATAACAAGTCCGTGGATGATTAGCCTTCTTCCTGACTTCTGCTAGCTGCTCAATGCCGAACGAAGGCACCAACCCACTCAGAGCACCGTAAGCAGAGTGGCCTCCCCAGGAAAGGCCGCTGAGTACCGGAGGAGGAATCAGAGCCTCCTAGATGGGACTGCAGCCCCGGGCCACGCAGAAGAAAAGCCGTCCCCTAAAACAGATTCTGCCTGGAAACCCTCCACCTCTACAGCAGTCCCTCCCCCCCTCAGCCCCCACCAGTTTCCGGTCTCCAGACTCCAGCCATTACCTCACCAGGCCACACCGAGCTGTCCCCAAGCGGGCTTTGGGCGTCCTTGGTCTGTGTCACCGAGCGAGAGATTGAGGAGCTCTGACACAGTAATGCGATAAGTTCTACGCATATTCTGGCAGTACTTTTGAAGGAGGGAGGTGTTTGGGCTTGAGGCCCGCATGATTGGGGTTTTACAGACACTTCAGAGAGCAGCACAGAGCCAGGGGCGTAGCTGGAAGTCCTGTACCCCCTTAGTAGACATTTCACTGGGCCCCCATAATGTTCTACTTTCCCTGAGTATCCATGACCTTCCAACACCCCTGCATGAAGCACTCCGGTGAACTTCCTCCATCATGCACGACAAACACAGAAACGCCGTGCGGCTCTCAGTCGGCTCCAAGTGATCCGCAGCGTGCTCCGCGAGGAGACGCGGCTCAGCCGCGGTGTGGCCCGGGAGGGCAGCTGTGTCAGACATGGTTACATTTTTGGCCCGCGGCGCCAGTGTTTTCGTAGCAAGGACCGTCGAGAGACATGATGAAAGAATAACAGGCTGGCTGGCTGGAACAACAGACCCGGAGGGAGGGGGGGAGCGACGGCAGTGACACTGATGGTGTTTGTGCAGCGCCGCAGTTCTGCGGTCGAGCCGGGGCGAGTGAGTCCGCCGTCCGACTCTGAAAAGAAAAACTCATCCTTATCTCGCCCACATCAGGCAGCCCTTCATCAAACTCCGAGACACATTCCAGTCCCTGATGACGGATGATTTTCCAGCTGTCCAGCTGAACTTGCACAATATGTGGGAACTCCACCTTCGCACCAGTCGCAAAGCGCTCACGTTAGCTGGCCTGTCGCTGACTCCGTTGAGGTTCCTCCTCATGGCTGACGACTCACACAGAACATTAGCCAGAAGTGTCAATGCCAAAAGGCTACTGACTACACATATATTTTACTCAGAGGAGTAACAAAAATTGTGCAAAAAGGTGCTTGTATCTCCTAGGTGACATTGTAAACTCAAATCTATTTCGTATAATGAACTTGGGCATTAGTACAGGAAGGAAAATAAAATGGCTGGCCTTCCTGTGCTGTTCTTTGTATGGTTGGGGTGGGATCTGGATGGAGGAGATGGATACATACTCAAGGTAAAATGATCTTCTTAAGTGGTTCAGCGAGGTGCAGCTGATCGGTAACAGACACAACAAAATGTCAAAAAAAGTTAAAGATTAACAGTCTTTGTTTGCGCTGCTTGTTTAGTATGATTAATACTTTTTAAAATGTAATAACATTGAAAAAGGACAAAGAAGTTATGGATGTCGAAACATTTTAATTAATCACACATACATGTAGAGTAATTCCTTTAAGTCATTGAAGTAATTAAATTTTACACTATGATCAAAAGTCATTGCAGTGCAGGCAGATGCAGAAATTTGGAAGCAATCTGAGCTGGGCTGGGCTTCTGAGCTGGGCTGAGCTGGGCTGGGCTTCTGAGCTGGGCTGGGCTAGAAGGTTTGCTTACTGAGAAAAACAAACCATATTCCAGAGAAGATAAGTATCACCATTGCACCTTACTGTGCAAGTCGTGCGCAGTCCTAAAAGATGATAGCCTCAAGCGGGCTCCGGCTCTCGGGAAAGTGCTCCCTGCTTAACGGCTATCCATTCGGGGAAGCAGACAGGTGAGGCGAATGCAAAATGATGGAGATGTCTTTTTTTCAGACATAATTTTTAGGAAAAGCAGAGGCGTCAACAACTGCTCCTGAGTATATCATGCTTTTTGAGGTAAGACCTCCCTCTGTAGGACTTGTGCTGCTGCTCCCCCCACCCCCACCCCCCACAAGCAGTGATGGAGCCCGGATGAGACGGGGGGGGCGGGGGTGGGGCTTTAATTTCAGTTCCCAAGAGGCCCAGCAACATAAGACAGGATTCTCATAACCCTGTGCCCAAAAAGCAGACTTTAGTCATTAGGCAAAGGCAGATGGTGAAAGCTGTCCCATCCCGTTCCTTCACACTCATTAGGCCTGTGTGCCTTTAAGACAGAGCCTTCCCCATAGCATTCTATGCTGTAAGTGGCTTTGCATGTTAAATTACCAGTGCTGCAGCCTGCAGCCCAGTTTCTGCTTACTGGTGAAATCATGTGGCAGCAAATGGTAAAGGAAACCGCAGCATCCGTCCAGCGCGCTGCAGTTACCCGCAGCATCCGTCCAGCGCGCTGCAGTTACCCGCTCCTTCACTCTGACATCAAGGACCTGTTGCTGTCAGCTATAAGATGTGATCAGTGCATCATTGATTTTTTATTTTTAAGCCTGAAAAGCTTGTTTTAACCATTTTACAAAGAAAAATATTTCCGACTCTCACTCCAGTCACTCAACTTTCAGGCTAGCTGAACACGAAACAGTGGACATCCCTGAACACACACACTGAGTACAGTACTCACTTCATGTGTAGGAACAAAAACTGCTTCAGGTGACCGGAGATGTTATGAATATTCATGCTGGAATCTTAATGACTTAGAAAATCACACATCTCGCAATAGAATTCATCTCAATTTGAAAAAATCTTTTCCTCTGCGATGTCTCAGAGGGGTGTTATACATCGACACGGGTTATTAAATGGGCACAGAATGACCTCAGGTAAAAAAGATGGATGAGCACAGAAATAATTATCATCCACCGCTGAAAGAATCTGCTCTCCCAAAACGGTTTCACATATTTTGACATTATTTATATGTAGAGAGCCTTTCACCGTCTCACTTTTGGTTACATTAGTTACATTCAGCAGACTCACCAAGTGTCACTACAGACACCAAGATCCGTACGGCTCCATCACATTCCAGGCCGGTGCAGGATATCCAGCAGTTTTCCTAGGGCTGGGAAAAGTCCAATACCTGTCAGGATGTGTAGATTTACGACTCATTACAGATAGTAATCCCACTTTGGGTTCCGGCAATATACACTGCCAGTCCTTTAGCAAAGCAGCAAAACTAAGAAATGTGATTAGTTTATGAATGGGACTCAAATTAGCAGTAATTCCCCTGGCTACAATTAACTGACGCATCCACACAATGTCTTTATTCATTGTGCTTTGAATAGATGATAAAAAATTACAGCTCAAAATCAGTTGTCTTTAAAAACCCTGAACTATTCTGCATGAGGGTTAGCAGGCGCTAGAGGTCACAAAATAAATTATTTCAGCAAATGCCAACATGTGTTTTTTTAAAACCACACCGGAAATATTTACATGAAGAATCGGTCCAATTGGGGAGTTTCGCACGAATAAACAGAATAAAGGAAAATCCCATTTTTACAACAGACATGCAGACATTGTCTTCTGCACCAGAGTCTCACTGTAATTACAGCGACTCTCTTTCCTGTTGTCTGTGCATAAAGAGAATTATTTGAAGCATATTCATTGATCATAAAGTGTAATTAGTCACTAATTACACAGTGTTAATTACTTTTTTGGTGGGTACTCGAGAATAATTCACATCTGACCGGGTCTTAGGTCCCCTGCATGCACTAGCGTGTCATGTGCGTGATCTATCAATGTGCGCACAGCGCTAACAAAAACACCTCCCTCGTCCTCCTTCGGTGGACATAACCCCAGACTCACCGGGGAAATGTGGGCGTCGCATGTCATCGCATTAATTGCAGGCCGTCGGGTTTTAGTTGCCTTCAGAATGACTGCAATTACAGCTCAGTCAGTGCCTGTGCTGACCTTGGAAATGATAAATACACAGGATAATCTGCTGTTTGCCTTGTTTAAAGTTCATAATGGTTGTTTTACGGTATTTTGTAGTGTCACGTGTCCACACAGCTCTGGAGGGCCACAGAGGCTCACAGCTGGCACAGGAGCTGCCACTTGCTCATCTCAAAAAGTACTAAAACACAGAAGAAGCGCTTTTAAATCCCATTTCATCAATTCTTTTATTCACTCGCTGGTCCAAAACATCCAAAGACATCTTGTCCACCGAGTCCACTGCTGTATCTGTATCCCTAAGCCAGAAAATGGAAATATGTAGAGGTTTTGCAAAATATGTTCATCCTTATGCTTATTATTTTGTGCTGTAGTGATATCTGGCGTGTGACATAATAAATGAAAAATAAGAAAAGCCGTAGTTTCGGGTGTAAATTTAGTTTTTTGACAGTTGGCGTAGTTGGCGTGATGTGGCTAAAACTGAGATTTGAAATATCTGGAAAAAGTAAAATAGAAGATGTGGACGGGTTGAAAAGGCATAACGTCTGAGGGAGCCAGCGTACATCTGAAAGCCGGAGGCTGGGCCGTCTGGGGATGGCTGTTGTTTTTTGCAGTAGAGGTGTCTGGGGTTTCCCTGTAGCGGGTTGGGTTTCTATCCGTTAGCCGTTGCACTGGGGGGGCAAGGATATCCGGCCCTATTATGAAAAACATCTTATTTTTTAACAAACTCTAACAATATCCTTCTGGCTGGTGGAGGCCTGAGTTGACGTGCACAGCTGCACAACATCCCCGCTAAGCATCCAATTAGCGCTCCGCTAACGAGGCAGAGAGCGACACTGGACTCCAAGTTGCGTGCCAGATCACAAAAATGTCATTGTCGGACTTCGGTTTCCTCACCATTTATAACTACGGACAGAGTTCTATTCCAGACAAGGAGCTGGATGCGAGAAAGAAAGACGACCTTGTTGTGATCATGATGATAATATTCTGTAGATTACGCAGTTTTTTCCTCCTTTTGCTGTTATTCACTGGGTATGGGTTCACCAAGATATAGGCTCCCCCGGGTAAGGACTCCCCCAGGTATGGGCTCCCCCTGGTAAGGGCTCCCCCGGGTATGGGCTCCTCCGGGTAAGGACTCCCCCAGGTATAGGCTCCCCCGGGTATGGGCTCCCCCGGGTAAGGGCTCCCCCAGGTATAGGCTCCCCCGGGAATGGGCTCCCCCTGGTAAGGGCTCCCCTGGGTATGGGTTCCCCTGGGTATGGGCTCCCCCGGGTAAGGGCTCCCCCGGGTATGGGCTCCCCCGGGTATGGGCTCCTCCGGGTAAGGACTCCCCCAGGTATAGGCTCCCCCGGGTATGGGCTCCCCCTGGTAAGGGCTCCCCTGGGTATGGGTTCCCCCGGGTATGGGCTCCCCCAGGTATAGGCACCCCCGGGTATGGGCTCCCCCAGGTAAGGGCCCCCCTGGGTATGGGTTCCCCTGGGTAAGGGCTCCCCCGGGTATGGGCTCCCCCAGGTATGGGCTCCCCCTGGTAAGGGCTCCCCCGGGTATGGGCTCCCCCGGGTATGGGCTCCTCCGGGTAAGGACTCCCCCAGGTATAGGCTCCCCCGGGTATGGGCTCCCCCGGG
>JABFEB020000035.1:21360256-21371940 GCA_019775895.2 Stomatorhinus ivindoensis | reverse complement strand
TGGTAAGGGCTCCCCTGGGTATGGGTTCCCCTGGGTATGGGCTCCCCCGGGTAAGGGCTCCCCCGGGTATGGGCTCCTCTGGGTAAGGACTCCCCTGGGTATGGGTTCCCCCGGGTATGGGCTCCCCCGGGTAAGGGCTCCCCCAGGTATAGGCTCCCCCGGGTATGGGCTCCCCCAGGTAAGGGCCCCCCTGGGTATGGGTTCCCCCGGGTAAGGGCTCCCCCGGGTATGGGCTCCCCCGGGTATGGGCTTCCCCTGGTAAGGGCTCCCCAGGGTATGGGCTCCCCCGGGTAAGGGCTCCCCTGGGTATGGACTTCCCCGGGTAAGGGTTCCCCCAGGTAAGGGCTCCCCCGGGTAAGGGCTCCCCTGGGTATGGGCTTCCCCTGGTAAGGGCTCCCCCGGGTATGGGCTCCCCCGTGTATGGGCTCCCCCGGGTATGGGCTCCCCCAGGTAAGGGCTCCCCCGGGTATGGGCTCCCCCGGGTATGGGCTCCCCCAGGTAAGGGCTCCCCCGGGTAAGGGCTCCCCCGGGTATGGGCTCCCCCGTGTAAGGGTTCCCCCGGGTATGGGCTCCCCCGGGTAAGGGCTCCCCCGGGTATGGGCTCCCCCAGGTAAGGGCTCCCCCGGGTAAGGGCTCCCCCGGGTATGGGCTCCCCCGTGTAAGGGTTCCCCCGGGTATGGGCTCCCCCGGGTAAGGGCTCCCCCGGGTATGGGCTCCCCCAGGTAAGGGCTCCCCCGGGTATGGGCTTCCCCTGGTAAGGGCTCCCCTGGGTATGGGGGCCCTCAGCAGGTGTCTCTGAAAGGAAATGCATCTGGTGGCAACATGAACGTCTCCTCTCCTCGCCCCGTGTTTGACGCTCCATGCTGTCACTCTGCCAGACTTTCCCTGCACTGTTAGCCTGTGACAGGCCAGTGCTTTGCAGGACCGGATCCATTTAGGCAAATGTACCGTAGGACAATGGGGAGTGTGTGTGACGCAGGTGCAGCGCCACCTGTAATCCTGGGCGGGAGTGTGTGGCGGCCAAAGCCGCAGCGTGGGGTCCTCTGTTTGTCTCTAATGTGGCAGATTTCAGCTGCTGCAAGTCAGCAAACATGGCGGCCATTGCGCTTGGCAGGTTAGCCCAGCGGCCCGCGGTCCCAGCTCAACGCTTAGTGCTCCCGGCTAGCTCTAAGCCAGATGTAATAAATTCCATCCAGCCATCACCCACCCACCCCCCCCCTTCATGGCTTGACACTTCGGTCGGCCACCAGTGGTCCAAGATACCATCCTGAGCGCCCGGCCCACCAGCTCGATCCTGCCGAAGCTTCGTCGCAGGCCAGATGAACCTGCCAACATATACACAATATGGTTAGAAACAATACAGTCTGGGGCTCCTTCTTCTATTTTCTGTAAACTTATAGTCTCTGTTTACCTTCCCCTCATTGATGCACGGAGAAGGAGACCAGCGAGTGACAACACGCGATGCGACAAAAGGAGACATGCAGCCAAGGCATGACTAAGTTTGCTAGCTGCACCTACGTTCCAGTCTTTAATTCAGACTGACATGCGGAGCTCCTTCTCTTATCTTTTGCTGGAGCGCAGACTGCTTGTTATGCCGCAGCCGCTGACAGTCAGATATCACAGCGCGCACGGTGCCCGCTGGGCTTTCATGCGACCGCAGTGCCAGCTCGCTCAAGACCGAGCCCAGGACTCCCCGGTAGCGACGCCGACTCCCACGCCTGCTGTTGGCTGTGTCACTTATGCTCGTGAAGCGGACGCGCTCTTGTCACCGCATTTGGTGGCCTCCCGTCAGGTCCTGATCCGCACCGTGCATTTCCCTTTTGTTTACAGAAGACGTCAACAATAAAAATAATCTGGTTCCTTTCGCGTTCATTTCTGTGCATCATACATGGAGCCTATCGGTATAAATAGGACAAGAAAAGCTCAGCAATGTATGAAGGTAGAGGGTCAATAAACTGCAGGAAGCACACATTTTTCAGGTCCCTTTGCAACACGGTATTTTTTGATGTCATGCAGAAGTGTGACTCCCCGATGAGACATTTGAAGCTTTATTTTGACTTGCCCGGCAAGCATGCCGTTCCTGTGCAGCACTGATATCAGGCCCTCGGGTGTCGGTGATGTGTCAATGCAAGCTTAGGACCCCCGTGCGATTGTCCTGATTTCACCAAACCAAATGCGGAAGTCTCCCGGTGAGAGCTGCTTCAGATGTAGCCGGCAGGTACGTGGGTGTAATGCTCCGTGTCTCTCGGCGAATCAGGCGACACGGCCAGCCCCTCACCGGCCCCAGTGGCATCTCCCCCCTCCCCTGCAGAGCCGGGCATAGAAGCTTGGGCCTGATTGAGGAGGCGCCGTTGCCAGAAGGAGCCAGAAGCCACTTCACTGCTTCATTAACAGCAACAGATTTCTGGGTAATTACTCCAGCTGAAACACCCCCTCCGCATGGCCGGTGTCCCTTCACATACATTCCGCCAACTATTAAAGAGTAGTCCTTTCCATCGGGGCATGAGAGTAACCGCTTTTGCATTTTGATTCCACCCCAGGATGGGAACTTGTTTTTTTGGGCAGATTGCTGAAGGGAATGAGTAGGTGACTGTAATGGATACATACCGGGCATATTAAATCAGCCTCCCCTGAGCGACGAGGGATTCCCTGAGGCGAGGGAGAGCCACGCCGGTCACGCCTCCCAGCCGAACATTACTCAGCTCTGCAGTCGACCTCCTCCCGCAGGAGGGCAGCGGGCTAAGCACTGCCCTCATTTCCATGAGCACTAGATGGAACGTCTCGCATACATGTACCAAAGTCGGCTTCGGACGCATGACTCAGTCGGCACTGGGAGCTGTCCATGAGTCCTCTCCTACGAAACGGTCTTCTGGAACCATGCTGAACTTCCCCCACTGCGTGATATGTGCATTATGCAATATGAATTTAACTTCCCTGTCTTTCATGCCTCTGGTTGGTAGCTGTAAGACGCTGTGTTTCCCCGGGTATCTGAAGGTTGCCTTCAGCTCTCCTCCTCCACTTTGAGGGATCATATGGAGAACGGGGAGCCTTCAGACAGTCAGCGTGTGCAGCTTCCGTCGGGAGGGGATCACAGCCGTGCAGGTGAGGGGTCTCTTCGCGACGCCTCCCCGTCCCACAGCTTCCCAGTGTCTCCTCTGTTTCTTTCCCATCAGACGTAGGAAGGTGTCGGCGCTCTTACAGTTCGTCGCAGTCCAAACGTGACTGTCACTCATGAAAGCCTGCAGCTCTCTCAGGTGCCTCCGTGACAGAATTTCTGCTGGGTGCCTGGAAATAAAAAGAAAACAGGTAAGATGAAGATAACAAAACAAAGGCATCATGTGGACATATTGTAATAAAGCCCCTACTTGGGGTCTCGCCTGGCTAAGAGTCATATCTCAACCAATCTTGGGGGGGTATCTCCATGCTTCAGGCAGGATGTCGGGGAGTGAAGCTGCATTCTGGGAGGTGCTCTCTCAGGGACCTTCAGGACGATTCCCTCAAATGCTGGAGATACCTCTGCCTTATTCATGAAATCGAATGACCATTCACATCAAGAACTCATCTGAAGCATCGAGACGAGTTACTGCAATTACGAGTTACTGCAATATCTATTTACTTGCCTACTCCAATCTGACTGGATTTCTGCATGAGTCAGACACAGTTAATAATCTTTTCAGAAGGAAAAAAAGCATTTCAAAATATGGCATCCTGATGTCAGTGATGCAAAACCATAAATTAACATACATTTATTTGCCATGCACCAGAATCTATTTTTCACCTCCCTGCTTGTTAATCTTGATCTTGGACTGAGCCGCATATCTCAGTAAAAAAAAAAAAAATCACTTGCAGTATAATGTTAATTATTGCCTCACTAAGCAGACAGATTTTCCTGGAGTGTTTTTACAGTTTACAACACCTTCATTGATTTATAAAGCGTACATACATTACCGTGGAGACTCCAGTTAAGCACCTTTCTGCTGACGAGACACATTTCCCTGTGATTCTAACCGCAAGCCAAGGGCCATTTCCCCAGCCACCAAAGCACCTGGTGTAAAACGCATTGCAAGGGTCCCCTGATATACCGCCATGTAAAAATGGCTGTTTCTTTAGGGGATTCCAGCCCACATCAAATGGATTGGCCACCAGCCGCCCCCCCCACCTACCATCTGCTGTCGGCATGAGGCACTCCTTCCTAGCTGTCAGATCTACGATCCGCGCCGTTTCGGGGTCAAAGCCGACCTCTCCACATTACAAGACCTACATTTTTGTTTCTTGGATGTTAGCAAACCTCTGGCTTCCAGATTCCTTCAGCCGCTCTCTCAGTCGTGGAATTTAACTGTTTAAGGAGACTTATTGAAGAGTGAAACTACAGTACATTCTGATTTCTGGAGTTTCTGACGTCTCCCTTTCCATGAAACCCAAACCTGGAAGAGCTTCTCACAGCCGCTCATGCTGTCATTAACAAGTCAACCTCCGATTTGTTTAAAGAAATACGCCGTTTCCAGCAGCTCACATTACACGAGCTGTCAGACCATTATCACTTTCTCATAAATTTTCGTTCCGGTTTTGTTTTCATTACCTTGGAATGGATAATCCATATAAACAAAGCGAAGTCAGGGGAGATCCGCCTTAGCCAGAATAAGGACCGCGCGCTCTCCCTTCAAAGAACGTCCACTTGAGTGAAAACAGGTGTGTCTGTTCCCCTCTTCAAGGTGACTGCCGGGGGCCATAGCGACGGGCTAAGCAGCCATGTTGAAATGGCTTTACTTCCCTCTGAGCCCCCATTCACCTCAGGGGCCAGGGGCCGGGGGCCGGGGGGGGGGGGAGCAGGCAGCGGCCGAAAGAGATTGATGACTTTTGTATTTTGTTGAGTCATCACTTATATCATCCTGACATCTCCTTTGCAGTATCTCACCTGCTTTCCCCCCATGTTTCCATGGGGTTACAGTAGTTTCCCTTCGCAATTCTCATCAAAGACCAGGAATTTTTGTCTGCAGTAGTTGCAGGATCTCACTCGCCATGAGTTACTGTTCCATCACAAATTACTTCAGTCTGTTTCTATGTATTGATGTCTATTTGTACTATTTTTGACATTTCTCATCTTGAAGACTGAATGGAAGCTCTACAGCAGTTTTCCTGAATTTCCCTGTCCCAACCTCTGACAGGCCATCTCCAGTTCTCCTTCACTCTACCGTACATCTGACACCCCTTACCTCCAACCAAACGTCACGCTCTTCTATTCTCCTCACATTCTTCATCTACCAAATACACAAGCATTCATTTCAGCTGGCCTTGTTCCCTGCTCTCTGTTTCACGTCTCTGCCCCGACAGAATAATCCGTGTGAGGCATTTCGACATTTTTACTGCAAAACTCAGGGCACAATCATTACACTTTCATAGGAATGCTTCACTTACATAGCTGCAAGATTGCGTTATGAAAAGCTATGTGACACATGTGTTTTTTCCATGCTTGCCTCACACATAAATCTCTCACATAAGGCTTCTGCAAGTTTTACGATCCATCAAAACCCCAGAAGACCCTCTAAACTGTTGTATTTAAAGCCAGACTCGAGGGGGGTTTGGTGTGGAGAGAAATATTCCTACGGTGCTCAGAAGTTATGTAAAAGGAAAGAGTCGAGAACGTTTTATCTCGAAACGCTATAAATTCCCTGAATGCAGGTGTTCCTCCTCAGTAGCTAGGTCTGTTTTAGCTACATTGAGTATTAGAGTTTGAATAAAAATGGCCAACCTTGGGAGCCATTCGGAAATAATTCTAGCATTAGCAACATGGCCAAATGCGTAACCTATTCATCTAAATCCCAATGTAGAAATCTGTTGCATATTAAGGTTTAAAACAGTCTAATCAAAGTGTGAAGAGATCAAAGTTAACCAACCATTCATTTAACTATTAGAATTATACGTGCAATATATTGACGTCAACTTTTCCAGTTACTTTTCTCGTGAGAAATTTCTGTCAATGCTGAGTTACCTACTGCTGCGGTTAACAAATATAATACAGTTTATTAATACAATTGTATGTATATTTTATAACACTTCATGTTACTGTAACACAGATGCTCAATTTTACGATTTTCTCTTTTTCTGGTCAGTAGAATTGTCTTAAATTCTTAAATGTATTTTCGATACCCACAGAGCAGTGTGATACGAAAAGCAAAAGGTTTCTTTTTAACTGAAACAGATTTTCTGGATTTATGCAGCTCACCAAATAAAGCAGTGTTTTTAAAATTAGCTGGCACTAATTGTAAGCAAAAAAGCAACTTCACCGCATTTAAGATGAATTTTCTCTCCACGGTAGGTACAGTATGATCTACAATTCCTTTAATTGCCATACATCTGGGGTTAATTATCATATAATTAATAACAATACACAACCAATTAGGTGGTATTTTTTGGCTTGTACTTTTATAATAAAAACCTTCACAGACTGTACTATAAAACTACTTCCTGTGATCTGTTTTCTATTTATTCAAACAACTTAGAACTACTTTTCTACAAGCAACAGAGTTTGTGGAGTGTGTACAACTTAATATCGGTGTCAAGCTGAGAAACAGTAATATACTCAATGTGTGGAAGCAACTTTATTAATGCAAATACATATCGCTGTGCCATAAATAACCAGGAAAACACAGGGAGAAACAAAGCTGGATTGAAAATAAATCTATCAAGAAACAAAGTTGAGGCGATGCTTGTTACTTTTCTTCAGAAACGTCTTATATGGTGTCCTGTAACTCCGCATAAACAATCCATCATGGAGAATGATGGCTAAAAATTGATGAAAGTTTCGAAACTGCATTAAATTCTTTCAGTAAGTCATTATTTGACCTCGCCACGACCAAGACCCTGAACGAACAATTAGAAGATGGATGAATGGATTTTTAAACCTACTGCATTGGGTCTTGCGAATAAATACATAATTTTCTCGTTGTGGAATGCTTTGACATGTTTCTGGTACAAGAAGGAGCCTCACAAGCAGTCCTCATAAATCTCCTCCATATTTACACACTCTTACAGCGCACCTGCTCTGCTGTTCCACCTCCTGCAGGCCTGAATTCCTCCCATCTCTGGTGAATAGCAGGCCACATGACAACTTCTCTCCCTGAGAAGATGTCCTCCCCAGTGCCGGAACAGCCTTCAAGCTCTCTCATCTGTAGCCACCGATCTGTACAATCAGCATCGGACACTAAACGACTGTCGAGTCCCATGAAAGCCATCGGCTCCAGAGGGACGGGAGTAGCAGCAGCATATGAGGGTCATGTGGAAGGACACAAGATGCTGAACCTCCTGCCCTGGAGAGAATATCCACATGTGGGTTATATTTATCCGGATGATACCTGTCTATTAGTACGCCATTAGCTGACTGGCAGTATAAATGAGCATGAAATTAGCGTGCCATTGTAGATCCATCAAAAGAGCTCGCTTCCATTCATGACAGACTAATAACAGATCATCCCTGATTTCCTGTCTGTGGGACCTTCATGGCACCGATTGATAGCTAGTAATTAAAACTTGATTGCAAACAACAGTCAGCTCGCTGAGAATGGAGAGGTCATAATAAGGACTTGACGTTAATTGTAAGTGCTTCCATCCGAATGCGTTCATTGACCAACGTGAACGGCAACAGTTGTGAAAAGGTGTTTGCAGCGAGAGGTCAAATGTGAAGTGTAATGAAGGTCCTGAAAAAGCAGCTGTGTATGTAGTCAGGATTAGCTTTTATTTA
The DNA here is from genome assembly GCA_019775895.2 of Stomatorhinus ivindoensis. Classification (NCBI taxonomy): domain Eukaryota; kingdom Metazoa; phylum Chordata; class Actinopteri; order Osteoglossiformes; family Mormyridae; genus Stomatorhinus; species Stomatorhinus ivindoensis. The sequence goes on along the minus strand of JABFEB020000035.1, from coordinate 21,364,202 downwards.
GCACTGAGAATGAGCCCAGAAAGTACGATTCCAGGCCACGGTTTTGTAAAGAATCACATATACAGGACTCAACTGGCTGGTCTGCAATTGGACTTTTGGGACGTGGTTCTCCACCTCGGAGCATCACTGATACTTAGGGAGAGATGTTTCTCTGGATGCTGAACATACATGTAGTAAACAAACGTTTTTGGTCATTTCCATGATAATGTTGTACTCCTGTATACCTGAACACCCGGTACATTCCTGAACACCCAGTACTGCAAGACTTTTCAAAGTGCAAGTGGCCTGTTTCTGCTGTCAGTGATCATTTTGTGTCCTCAAGCATCAAGAGAATGTCTGATTAATGTACTTCAAGCTGACACCCATCCCAGTGACCGGGGAAGCGGAGTAAAAGCTGGATGGAGTGCGAGAGAGGGAAACTACACCATCTTAATCCCCCATCCTCTCGCCAGCACTGTCCTCCATGCCTCGCTAATCGCTAAACACGGAGGGTTTGTCCACCGTCCTGATGGGAGGAGGTCAAAGGGTTTCTGCGTGTTAAGTTCACCTCCTCGGGGACGTGCTCCCTCCTGCTTGAGGTGCTCAGGTGAGCTTTGGAGGTGCCGTCTCTGCCGTAGTGAGGGTGGGGAGTTGTTAGCGACACCTGCTTCGCGCTGAGATAAAAATAGCCATTTTCTTTGCGTTCGCGCAGGATGGTGAGTCATTATGAAAGGCGCAGAAACTTAAAAAAAATTAAACCACACAGATGCTGACAGATCTAGCATATAGCATGCTTATCTGCTTGCTACAGGGATCGCATTCACCAGGGGTCTAAACAGACCCCTTTCATCACAGCCTCAATGCCTTAAATATATTTCTGATATTTCCATGGTTTCAAATGTCACATTTAAGAAACATGGTGATGCTTCTTGCTGCAAAAGCATGATGAAACCTTCCCTGTGAGCATGTCTTAGACCTGTGTCAATGTGCGAGGTCTGTTGGGGCCCCGGGAAAGGAATATACACACACGTGTCAAACCTGTGGAATACAGAGCTCTGCATGGTCAGCTGCAAAAACGAAAAGTTTATTCCTGATTGCCCTGCAGCAGTGTTTCCAAATCCCTCACTGCCCATGTCTGGCTGATCACTGCTCCCGGTAGGAACAAAAATGTAAACTGTCTGGCAGGGAGCTGATGGGGGGGCAAAAACATGAACTGGACAATCTGTGGGTCTCAGAGGACTGGGTTGGGGAACACTGCCCAACAGTCATAGCCTCTGACTGAAGCTGAGTGGAAAGCATACCTGGAAATCAAAGAGCCTCCAGCCCACTTGTCAGGATGCAGTCCCCTGAAGTAGGAGGAAGCATCTATGCCGCCCCCCCGAAAACATAGCTCAGGCTCTGCCTTAAGGTGAACGCCCCAGTGATGCACTAGAAGGGGTGTCTCTGATTACTGCCCAGTGTCGACACTGAGGGGAAACAGTGCACTGAAATGGATTCTTTGCTGCTATTCTGGGGAAAATAACTTACCTTGGCTTTTCCCCTTTTACTGCTACCTGTTTGTATCTCCATAGAGCATCACAACAACCTGAATGCACCAACCTGTGAGTGAGCAGATCTTTCTGGGTTCTTTGTGGGAGGTTGGGGGGGGTCCCACTTTCCATTCTAACGTCGGCTGCAGCATTCCTCAACCCCTATGCCTCACCCCTCACTCTCTCTCTCTCTCTCTCTCTCAAACACACTCACATACACACCGTGATTTAATACGCCATGACAGGTCAGATTAAAACATACTCCAGGAACCAGCATCTAAGAGACAGTCCCAGTCAGAGTCTTTGCCGACCTTTTGTGATGCCAAACTTAATTGAGTTTCATCACAGGACCATTGATGATGATGTGCTTGGAATGTGATGGGAATATTACAATCGTTATTGTAGTTATTAGTAATGGTAGTAATATTTCATTCCTTGGCTTTCAAAGAGATTTTAAATTTTGCTCGATACGCACCTGACGTAAGTTGGGTCCTTTGTGTTATGACTCTACCCAGACATGGGCTGAGAGGCCTCAGATGGCAGTTTTGGATCTTTAATCACCCCTGGTTAGTATGCTAGCGGATCAAGCCAGTTTCCATGCCAAGAAGGCCCTGAGTCATTCCTTCGTGGGATAAACAGCGGCCACGTGGCGTAAACTCAAGAGCAGGACCCTGCGATCACACACTTCATTTGCAGTGCTTGTTTTAGCTCAGGGAGGGGGCTCAAAGAGTTTTGCAATACAGGTAAAGTGCCACCGCAGAGTGGGCACTTAGCCTAGCTGGGGGCTTTAATGAGTTCAAAAATCTGAAGCACTAAAAAAGAAAAAAAACTGTGATTTCACAATCAGCTGAAAAGAAATTAGGGTGAAATTACACCAAAGAGCAGAGGATGTTTAATTATGCACAGCACAGCAAAACAAGCCTGGAAGAAATGCGACGATGGAGTGCAAATTGCATCCGTGACACCTAGCACTCGCAAGGCCCGCGGTGAGTGCATGTGTCAGAGAGCGAGTGTACATGCGACACAGGGATCCACGAGTACGGCCCGGGTGCTGGCGGGTAACTGCAGAGCAGTTGGCATTTACCCACGCGCGGCCACTCAGGCGCCGGGCGAGACTTCACATCACACCCAGTTTCCACAACATTCTGCGGGTGGCGCATGCTCACAGGACGTTAGCTTCCCTGCAATAAAGCTCACAGTCAGATATTCCTCCCAAAGCAGTGCAGCTTTATTCATTTCCCCAGGAGGCCAAAGGCTAGGCCCTCGCCGTGTTCATGAGCTTTTTACCTATAGCCCTACTACACTTTTAAAATCTGACTTTAATTTTTCTGAAACTTCAAAGTTCAACCTATATCCACTTCCACCCAACTGAACTTGGCAACCTCAGGTTTATTTAAGTCACAAATACCAACAAATATGTGCCGGTTTGGAAATGCTTTGGATATGTGGTGACCTACCTGACAATATGTGTAAAAGCAGAATGTGTATGAAGCTGCCCTTTACAGCTCAGTGGGGACCCACGTCGGAGAAGAAGGCAGAGGACAAATGAACAAGCAGATGATTCGATAACAGGTTTGGAATGACAACAGGGACAGACACTGCTAGTATTATCCCAGCTACATGTTCTTCAGCCAGATTCGTTCACATGAAGAAACCACAGAGGAAATTAAAGAGTAACTTCATTACAGAGGGACGAGAGTCAGGTAATCTAATATACTACTGGGTTAAACCACATTGTTCTCTTTTTGTCCCTTGCGGGTCGGGCTGATCCAAGTCTTCTGAACAGGCTATCTCCTTTCCTGCCGTGGATGTGATCAGGATCAGATGATGAAGGGGAATGCTGCAAGCTTGTCTGCGTAAACACATTTTTGTGGGCAGGGCGGATGGGGAGCCGGCGTGAAGGGGAAGCCCGAAATTGCACACTTCAAACACCTTCAAAAAATATTTCCTTTCGTCCATTTCAGAGACAGCTTTGTTTTCCTCAAGACCGAGTTCAACACCGTTTAGCGCGCTAGCAGTAATGAGGAGCTAAGACAAGCAGAACGGTTCATTGCCATTGTTTCTCTTCTTGAATGCCTCGATCCACTGGTAATGCCTTCCTGTGCAACAAAAATGGCATCATTGAGTAATGTCAATGCTGATGCACAGCACCCAATCTGGAAAGACTCCATCACCAGGAGGCTTGGCTGGAGATTGACAGGCCGAGAGTGGGAAATGAGGGCTAATGGTGCCGGCTGCTAACAGCAGTGACTAGCAACAGAGCCGACCACCAACACTACCGGCTGCGCACCGTGCCCACCACAAACAGCGCCTTCTGCTGAGAGAGCCGACTGCTAACAGAGCCGACTGCTAACAGTGCCGACTGCTAACAGAGCCGACCGCTAACAGCGCCGATCGCCAACATCACGGACTGCGCACCGTGCCCACCACAAACAGCG
>JABFEB020000035.1:21301127-21312561 GCA_019775895.2 Stomatorhinus ivindoensis | reverse complement strand
TTAAAGGCTGATCTAAAGGCCTTGGAGAATAAAGTGATAGCAATGAACAGCAAGCTTAATGTTACAAAGCGATCCTAGGTCGGAGGTAGAGAAGATCAGTCTAAACTGGGGGTAGTGAGATGGCGACTATCGAGGTCTCATAGGGACATGAAGACCATTCAGTGGGGGGAGAGTGTAGTCCGGGGTTTGATTTTTTTATTGTTGTGGAGTGTAGATAGAATGGGACGTGAGTGCTGCGTGGTGGCAGGCACTGTGTACATGTGTTTTACATGTAGCGGCCAAAGGGGGGCGCTACAGATGGAGTTCCCACAAGCCAGGCAATAATTTCATCTGTTTTTGAAAGAGCCAGACTATGAGGCTCATGAGCACATGACCAGCATTACTGATAGTCAGTCAGGCGTCCCAGCTCTACATCGCCCCCTGTGGGTCCATCAATGTCGTGGCTGAAACCTCAGCCACCGGCGACTCCAGGCAGAAACCAGCAAACTTTTATCGGGTAACTTTCTGTTTCGTAATCATCATCCAAGGAAAAAAAGACTCTTCCATCTGCAGAGAGCTCTGGGAAACTGAATAAGAGAAGCTCTTTGGGAAATGAGTCACGCAGTGGAGAAACCTCCTTCGCACTGGGAGAACGGGCAGTGCACTGAGACCACGTTTGATTGGTGATCCCGGCACGTATCGAGGGCCATGTAACTTACCCGCCGTATGTGTCACGCGTCTGTTTTCTCCTCTCCGACACACCTCATCAGCATGGTTTTGAAAAACCATTTAAATAAAGTCTCTGGATTTAAATGTTCTGAGTGTTTCTCACACCTATTGTACAGCATGCTATGCTGGTGAGGGAAAAAATGCCATTATAGATGATTTACAATACTTTCTTAAGCTATTTCAGACACGGCCTAAATGACGGCAAGACCCCTTCACCTCAGGATCCTGTTAAAGGTTATTATTCTCGGAATGAAAGATGGAGCCGGCTTTGTGAAGTGAAGAGAGAGCGAGAGAGAGCGAGAGAGAGCGAGCGTGTTGGAGGTGGGAGAACCCAGTGCTAAATATCTAACTGAACCCCCCCACAGCGCTTTTCTTTCACATGGTTTAGTGACACAGTGGGTGAAGATCGACCTGGCAACAATTTGCACCCAAAAAAAAAGAAATGAAGAAAGCGCGAGGGAAAAAAGTTTGACTTCCCAAATTTATTTGATTTATTGAATTCCTACATGAAGAGATAAGACCCTGCGTCGGAAGGCATCACAAATGCAAGGAAACCTTAGACATATTTTTTATTTAGTCCCGCTTTAGAGGAAAGCGAGGCCGTGGTAGTCGTTTTCATTTGCTCTCAGACACGGTGATGCAACACAGCTGTAAAAGCCGCACAGCAAGGATTTTCATTCTACACTTTATTTCAGTGAGGATCAGAAGGCCTTTCTCAGTGCCGCGACTCGGAGACGCTTTAAATCCTTTTCACCCCGACATTAAGTGAGATAAACCGACAAGCTGGCATTCAGGTGTGATAAACCATTAGGCTTTAATCCGCGGTGCCCGCTCTCTCACGCGTACATCGGCGCTAAATCTTACCCATGGCTGCCAGACTCTGAGAGACGGCTTTGACTCATGAAAGACATCTGAAGGTGCATGATGGGAAAGAGGGCGGCCTTGTGGCCATGCGGATCTGCTCGAGGCGAGGGACAGTCAGGAAGACGGGGACTCAACACCGTGTCGCACACTTGTGTGCCTGTCTGTTTATGCTCCCTCTGAGCATGTTTGTCACAGAACTATAAACAAAAAAAGCAATATTGATGTTTTTTAGTGCAGATTAAAATGAGCTTTATTGTCTGGGAAACAGCTTGGAGGCAAATCCAGCCTAAAAGATGAAGCTAATAAATGGAGCGACTAATCATGCCGGGTCTGATTTCCTTTTATTCAAGGTTGAAAAGGGAAAACAAAGGATGCTTAGCACTATACATTTAAGAAGATGCAAGAACTGCAAATCTCAGATCTTCTGTGGCTATTATTAGCCAGTTAGTTCTCATTTTATTCAGTTAACCCACAGCTTCTACTCCTGCAGAAACACCTGTTAAACCTGGATATGTATGCAAGGCCATTTTTTAAAGGAGAGTTAGGTCGCCGCAATAATGCACTTTTCCTTACAGATCGATAGTTTCGAGACGCACCCTAAGTAACATTCCCCACTGAGAAGCGCTAATGCAGGGGTAGATGAAATGGGCGACGGAGGAACCGTGACGGCGTCAAAGATGGCAGATTCACGGCAAAGATCTCAGCCCACAGGACAGCAGTGCCCCCCCCTGGAATGTCACCTTTGACTCAGGAGGTGGTGGGGATGAAATTAACATTACATGTCTTAATCGGCCCTGTGCTGCATATCCTGATTCAGATTTTAATAATACTCAGCACTATTTATACATGTTCCTCTAGGCTCAGTAATGTATGCCATTAATAAATGCTGCTGAGCAGAGACTATGGATTACAGTATGTCCTCTATAAGTAGATTAAGCAAAACAATTCCACAGGAGGTATAACCTACCTCAAAATTAGCAAGGGCTTACACTCTGCTTTATCTGTTAAGACATATTTCCTCTCCTGTTTCTTTTTCAAGCTGGTTTTTTAATTCTCCTTCTCCTGTAACTGATAAATCTGGCTCTCTGCAATTGCCATTGCCGCATACCTGCCATTCTGAGCTAAAACGTCTTTAATGCAAATTTCAAATGAGTGTCATTTGCGGTGACCGACTAATGTCCTTCTGTGAATCCGTGTCAGGTACCAAATTATGTCAGACTAAAGCACCTTTACGTCGCCACTGCACAGGAACTAATGCCACTGGAAAACCACGTTAACAGTATCTGTTTTAATGGAGCCAGATTTCCCAGTTGTTTAATGGCAAAATAATTTGTCGAGCTGTAGCGAGCGTCGGCTGTCAGACAGATTCCGCACTTCCACGCCGACTGGTACGTGCATAAACATATCAATCCGCTGGGCCTAAAAATAACAGGCAGTAAGTGTTTTGATTTCGAATCCTCCCCGGATGCTGCGGGAGGAGGGTGTTGCAGTGGAAATGGAAGGCAGCATGCAAGCACCAGCGCCATTACCACACAGAAACATTCGATCGCATTAATAAATAATGCGACTAATACGAAAGCTATGTAGAGTTGCCGTCGCGTCTCTGTTTACCTTCATGCTGTTTGCGGGGGCTGTAAACCGAAGGTGGTGATTCCCATCAAACAGCTCACATCCTAGTGCAGACTGCAGTACCGCACGCAGGAAATACAAACATCCAGGGTCTATTTTGTTTTACCTACGCTCGTCTCATAGCAAAAGACTCTATCCTTTTTTTTCCTTCGTAGTTTTTTGCCAACAGAGGTGCAATTGGCACTTGGGTGGCATCCAGAATGTTCTCGGTGACAGAATCAGTGCAGCACTAATCTCCAGTCAAGGGCTCTTTGGAAACCACCGGCACTTTGGCAGCTGAGCCTCGCACGCTGCCTGTCGCCGCCTGACGGGGGCGTCGCCCCGCTGCATGAAAGCAGCCAGAGCCACAGCCTCGAGAGGAGCCCCATGGGGGCCAGAGAGATCACCAAAGTTTGCCTGAGCGTGTGCGCGGATGCCGGCAGGAAAAGCCCAGAGTCCGACAGGTGGCTCCCAAGCTCAGACGGCTCAGCTCGGATCACCATCTATACCTGGACTGGACGCGGAATCGGCAGCAACCTGAAAGACATCTCGCTCCGTAAAGCTGCGGGGTCACAGTGCTGGAGGCTGCCTTGCTAACTCAGCCCCTCGTTCGCTGCCTGCCGCTACGAAAAACCTACGAACGGTAAAAGCGACTGTTGGGTTTCAAGCGGTGACCACTAAATTGCCGTCACAAGACAGGATCCATTTGCATCATAAGGTTATCAATAAACCGCAGCTTATCTTCAGTATTGATTTTAATGAGATTTATGGTAAGCCATGCTTCCTATTGAGATGTTGGACTGAGTGGAACGTTTAAAACACATGATCAATATTTTTCATTTAATGAAAGAATGTATAGAGTGATTTCATGCTGTATTTTATAGCTGGTTTTCTCTCTCTCTCTCTCTCTTCTCCTTCTCTCTATCACAAATACACACAAGGTGATAATCTCATCCAACTTCTCCTACACCTGAGTTCAAACCCTTCTTCACAAAAAAGGCACTGGTTTGAAATGGAAAGATACTGAACAGATGTGTCATAGGTCAGGAAAAACCTGGACTGAAAAATAGAGATTGCGAAAATAAAATAAAATGAATCAGACTGCACAACATTTCCAGGGTCCAAGTGGAATAAAATAAAAATCTCATTATCTTTTCCTCTCCATCCAGTTCAGAGGGAGATAGCAAGATGCAACTTATATGACAGAGTGAGAAATCTGCGTTTCTCTGAAAAGTACAAACACATGCGTACGAAAGTAACCATATTAAATCAGCTTAAGTAAAGGTCAGAAGCCTTGCCGAATATGAGAAAACCCCCCACCTCCTCCGCAGTTCCCCCTTGTTATGTATCAATTTTTAGAAAGCAAATATTGTTTAGTGACAGCTGACCTTATCTCAGCCAGTAAAGCAGCGCCTGAGAAACACTTGATGGAAGGCGAATTCATTTGTGCGCTGTACTGTAATATGTTAAATTAAATCCAGTTAAATGTCAGACGAAACGGTGGCCTGTTAATTTCCCTTCTTTGTCCCTTCAGTCAGAGTGATCTTTGAGAAATGATCTTTGTTACATATCAATATTGATCATTTTAAGTAACTGGCACTTTAAAGGACAAATAAATAAATAAGTGTTTTTTTGCATTTTTTTTTTTTTTTGTAGATTTAAATGTCAGCACTCGGTGTCAGCGATGAGCTCAGCAAGGGAGAGAAGTTCTGAAAGTCTTTCTTCTGGGGTTGGCAGCGCATCGATTTGACACTCTGCTGTGTTTATCTGTGAAATTCAGTGTGGTAACTCACACGTGAGGTCTTGGCTTTAAGCGGCCAGTCGCGGGGGCCCAAGGCCGACTGCTTGTCCGTCAGGGCCGGGACCCATGGAGAGGATGCTTGGTTCTTAGTGAGAGACATACCAGCCGAGTGGAGGTCCACATTCAATTTTTATCCAATACTCGTAACCCCTTCCCCCATCTAATATTTTGTGACTATGACCCTGAATTTACTTTCAAAATCTGCTTTCTAACAAATGGGAAGCATAACATATCTGGTAATTTTCTTAGTAATGCTTTTACGTTGTAGTGTTTTACCCAACTAACCGTGTTTCATTGCCCACATTATTCATTTTTTTTGTACTTTGACAGAATGGAGACCACATGATTCCGTGAAGCTGGAATTTGCCTCTTCTGTCCATCTTCTTACGGGTTGCCTTCTGCTGGTGATTTGCTGTCTCTACATTGCACAAAGTGTGTGCACACTGTGATGATCTGGCAGCCCCTGTCATGTGTCCTGAACTTCCATGGGTTCCAGGCTCACACGGACCTCAAACTGGATCAGCAGTTATGGAAGATGGATGGCAGGATGTAGACCAGGTGTCAAATGAAAGCTTCGGACAAAATGAGGAACTGAAGTTTTAAAATTCATGGGGCATGGGAGCCTCAGTCATAAGAGGGATCTGACAAAGCATAGTTTGACGTCTGTGTACCCAAGATGCAAAACACCATAAACGTAAAATGTGTGAAGTGTTAGTGTAAAGATGCTTTTAGAGGTTCTGCCACTACAATGTTGCGTGAGATGGGTTTTGAAACCGGCATGCAGATGTACCAAGCATTCCAAAACATTTAGCAACTGTTTTATTGGCATGGAACAAATATGAAACGTAAAAAAGTGCAAATGCCAAGCTCATTTTGTGTTTTGTTCAGGAGAGAGAGAGCTGAATGCACATGATGGGAAATGTTTTACTTTCCTCAAGGAGGAATATCGTCAGGCATGAAAGCATTGACAATATTTGTATGAATCCTTAACCTAGTTTGTGTCAATAACCTCGCATTATGCAGTACATAAATTATTCATTCTTCACTTGTTCAGTATTTGTTTTTAACATGAAGGGATAAACGTGGGGGAACAAGATTGCAGTGTTGTCACTCGTGCTTTGAGCGTCTCGTTTTTAACGAGGCCTCCGAATTGAGCTGTTTGTAGCTGAGTTTGGAGCGGGTCGCTTGGGCCCTTGCTTGGCTCATTGGGTGGTGCCTCAGCCAGGCACCTCCAGGGCTGTCACTTCAATTCCTGCGAATGAGACTGAATGGGGGCTCAGTGGAGGAGCACCGGTAGGGTTTTAGGGTTGAATCCCACCTGATTTTTGTGTAGTTTGAATGTTTTCCCCCATCACGTGGACTTCCTCCAGGTCCCCTGCTTTCCAAAGACAGTCATTTAGGCTAATTCAACTTTAAACAACTTTACTCCACAGTCCCAAACCATCGTGCCACAACTGAGCTTATGCTACCTGAAGACTGGCTCAGCCAGCATCTATCTCTGCAGTCTCTGATTCACAGCTGTCACACACAGACCTGTACTCATACTCAGTGTTTGTGGGGACTGTCCATGTCCCTAACCCCCACCCAGCCCGAACCGTAACCATAAGCAACCAAACAAAACACGTGGCTTTTGGCATTTTCACTTTTTTGATTGCATTCACTGAATTTTGTGGGGACCTGAAAAATGCCGTACTCTTACCCTAGGTGACACCCTCCTTCTTCAAAGTTGAGGTCAAATAACATTCAAATGCGATCATCATATTTACGCTTAACACGCGCTCCTCGTTAAGGCCCTAATGTACCTGCCTTGAGTTTATTTGAGACACAGAAAGCTGATGTATTAATGCATTCTGATCTATTTAATAACTAACTAGCTGTAGCTACCGGTAGCTAGTCGGCAAGCTGCGTTACTGCCACTCCGGGACACTTCGATCTATGTTGTTAGCATATTTGGAGAGTGGCTCTCACGTTTGACCTTTATCGTTTCCTGCTGTTGCCACGTTCTTCTGCTCATCAGAGCTACAAGCAGGACCTGCGATTCCACTGGGGTGAGGTGAACCTCCAGCAGGTTTAGCATGTCCAAGTCCATCCATCAGCTTACGACGACAGCTAATCCAGGAAGCGTGGGATGCCCTGGGAGGTTCAGCCAGGAGAGGGAGGGGGTCAATCGCCACCCCATGGCGAAGGAAACACCAATAAATTACAAAATATTTGATTCTTATAAACTGGGTTGTTTTTTTCAGCACTGACTGCAGCGATAGGTTGGACCTAAAGAAGCTTCATAATGATCTGATTGTTTGCTGTGAGTGCTGACTAACCAGCCCGGCATTCCTCGCATTGAACACCATAGCGATTGCACTCAAAGCACCCCCATACTGGAAATTCCTGGCGAAATACCAGCCAGCAGCAGATTCCATACTGGGCCCATGAATGTGAATATTTATCTACACTGATGTCACTTCTAAAACATGACAGGAAGGATTTCTCATAGTGTCTGTCCCTTTTTAGGTGACGAAGACCCCTTGCAATGGAAAAATCAGGGAAGAGGATATTCAGGTATCTATAAATAAATCCCTCCACTAGTCCTGGACAGGGTTGTGGGGCAGTCAGGAGTTTATCCCAGGCTGCACAGGGCGAAAGGCTGGGCTGCAGTTTGGACAGAATGCCAGTCCATGCAGGGTTTGCGTTTGTACATATACTCCAAGCATATCTACTGTTACTCTTAAGGATGACAGGCAGCTAAATTGTGGAAGTGAAGTGCGGTGAACGTATTGTGCTTAATTAATTGTACATGAATTTATTTACATTTATCTCCAGTAATCCCCCACCCTGCTGCTTTCTCAGATGTTGCTGTAGCACATTTTAAATTCATTTCCCAGGGTGATTATTGTCCATATGGTACTTTTCTCATTGTCCCGACAGCACACAGTCCCCACCGCTACCTAAATATGCTATTTTGTTGCTAAATAAGGTTTTTTTTTTTGTATCGGACATCCGAATGAAGTCGTCAGAGAGCCCGGACAAACTGAATTGGTCCAGATAGCACAGTAAGGAGCCTGGGAGCCAAGACCGATCATCTTGAAGAATGAACACTGCAGCCATCGGCCCCCGAAATGGGGGGACCACGATTGCAGGCCCTCTCTTCAAGCCTGGCGCCAAGAGGACCCTCTTGCATAACGTATGAAGTCGTCCTTAAAAATGGATCTTTCCAGCCGCATGAAATCCTTTGCTATCAGCACTGGGAGATAGATGAGAAAATCAATTTTTCTCTAGATCCGTTCAGAATTGCTAATGGCACTGGCACGGAGAGGGGCGGAACGATGCGACATTGACCCCCCCGTTTAAAATTCACTCATGGTCATTGCCGCATGCAAAGATGTCGCCTGGTTTCGAAACGATGCAACATATATTCTACGGACCCTTTGAAGCAAAAAACATTAATAGATATAGAATAAAGGCCTATTACACATATACAGCATGTATCTATTCATGCTTTTGTGTTGCAAAGGACTGTTGTGGCCCTTTCAAATGTCCTCCTGGATTTTCTGGCTTTTTTGGTCCACAGCCATTACGCTGTGTTCTGCCTGAGGGAGTTTGAAGTCTGACATGACTTGAGTAAAAAAGCACTATCTGCCTGTTGGGAAAGACCATATTTATGACTGGTTGCAACCACAGGCAGAAAGGGTGCTGTGATATTCCTCTTTGTCAGATGTTGAGTCTGTCACCATATAGTCTCCACTCTTGCTTGGGTTCATCTCACTCTGCTTTAATCCAAAACTGCCGGAAAAAATGAAAACTTTTCATTTTGATCAGGCACCCCGGTCACCCCCGAGAAGGGTCCTTGACAGTGGCGCTCTAACCCTTTCTGCCATAACAACCCTTCATGTGCTCCAGTTTCCAGGGCATTCACTGCAGACCAGCCAGCGTGTTACCTGCAGCTCCAGTTTTTTGTGAAATCTTTTTTTCCTGCTCAGAAAATAGCTCCCCTTTACTGTACCTAGAATTCGCTTTAGATTTTGCAAACTAATTACCATGTAAAACATATAATGTAGGGCTGAGAGAGAATATATATGTAAGCTCACTGATAAAATATGTGTAATGTTCGGGGTGTGATAAATAAAGGGGGGGTTAAATGGTTTTATTATTCCTAGATTTGAGCTACCATGGTTAGAAATAAAACGCAGGTAAAACAGAGTTAACCTAGATATAAGTTTAGCCTGCATCTGCTTCTGAAGGCACCTTGACAGCGTGCAGCCCCTCGTCTACCACATGCCGCGCGGAACCGGACACTGTTGCCGTTTGGAGTCACAGCAGAATCCTTCGCCATTCATCTTCATTACCTTTCACGCGGAACATCGGAATTCTTCCAGGTCGCCCCGTGTAATCGATTGGATTCCATGTTTTTTTTTTTTCCTCTAAATCAGCGGGTTAATCAGGGAGGGAAAATCACCTCTCTTTTGTCACAGAAGCTTCCAGCCCCTGGCAGCTGATGGAGGGGCGGTTGAGGTTTGGCCATAGGATTTGAGGTTTTGAGGAAAAGCTCATTTGCATTTTAGCAGAAACCTGCATCGTGTCTGTTCAATTAACATCCTTCCATTATGACGGAGATGGGTGATGTGACAGTTATCGTAGCGATTTTCTCATCCAAACTGGATGGAGACTGAAATGGGTTCCTGGGTTATTTTTAGGGTTTCTGTCTAGCTCATGGGAGGTCACCTAATTTGACTCCCCTGTTAATTTTAGGTTTGATTTACTGCCCCATTACACACAATGTTTGACTAATGGCAGCCATTTGAACACATTTAGAAATATTTAGAGGAAAAATGTATGTTGTTTTAAGAAAAAGTAGAAGATATAGAAAATTTCAGTTTGTATTGATTAAGACACATATGGCCAACATAAGACTGCATGTTTTTTTGTTTTATTTTTCATAACTGCATGGATCAATCTGTGTACCTACTTTTAGTGCATTTCATAAATGTTCGGCTGGCTTGGGAAATAACATGATGAAATTAGAAGAAAGTTACAAAGGGGTGACTTTGTTTTCCTGGCAATAAATCAGTCATGCCCTTAAGGACAGGAATTCTCTGGGTCCAAAGCACCTCATTCATTAATTCAATCAAATACGTTCCAGTCAGCAGGCCCCGAAACAGCCAGTGCAGCCCACATTTGCACGGTCACTTTACGTTACGGCATATTTCATCCTAGCACATGTAATGAAATGTTGTGAAACCCTACCTGGTTTCCTGTGGAGTTTTTCCAACATGGCAAGCAAACCTCATACACACCAGTCCTGCCACCCCTCCCAGCCCCCCACCCGTGTGAAGTAAATTGGTCTGAGCTAGGGCATGGTTTTTCGAGAAGGGCGAAAGTCACAGCAGCAGTTAGGGGATCGACGCCCCTTCAAGGTCAGTGATGGTTCTTGGCTTGATAAATAGGCCTGTGAATGAGGCCACTTGGCGGTGGAGATTAGGACGCGGAGAAGCTCCGGATGAGAACACGGATGAGGCCACGACACACAGGCCAACCAGCCCTGTTCCCCTCACCGAGCTGGTGAGACCAGTGTCTCTGGAACCTGCATAATAACCACCCCATATTAACCACCCCACACGCCGGTGCTGTCGTTCGTTCCCTCGTCCAGAATAACACTTGTGGGAACACGCTGAGATTCAAACCCTCAACAACGCACGGCGCTGTTACGGCACAGAGAGCGCCACATTGTCACCTGCCCGATGCAGGCAGGAGACAAGCTTTGGGACAGGGAGAGACTCACAGAGCACGAACGGGATTCTACGTCTCAGCCGCGAAGACGGAAGGAGGAAATCTGAGTTAAGCACAGGCACTCAGCGCAGATTAAGAGGACATCTTCAGCAGTGTCTCACCCCGCAGTTAGGACTGTCAGGTAGAGGATAGCATCCAAGTCCTTCAGAAGGTGTTACAGAGACAGCTCATTCCAACAAAGACGAATGAGGAGAAACAAGAGTGATGTAATGCATGCAGGTAAAACAAAAGAAAGCAAAAGGGTAAAGGATAAATGTTTAGACTTGGTGACACGTTGATGTCGAAACTGGTCCTTTTGATATACCCAGAAGGGGTGATACCTTAGTTAGTGCTCCACACCTGTGGCACTGGGGTTCGAGTCTCTTTTGAGTATCTAGCTTTGTATGTGTGAAGTTTATATGTTTTCCCTTTGCTGTCATGGGGATTCCTCTTGGGGTTCTAGTCCCCCCACGCAAAAATATACTTGGTTCAACCGGAGTTGCCAAATTGCCCATAGATGTGAGTGGTGTTGTTCTCTGCCTTGGATCCTGAGCAGGATGAGCAGAATATGGATGAATATAACCAAAGAGGCTACCAATGACAATATTTATCAATTAATATAACCAAAGAGGCTACCAATGACAATATTTATCAATGAATATAACCAAAGAGGCTACCGGTGACAATATTCAG
>JABFEB020000035.1:21289684-21301027 GCA_019775895.2 Stomatorhinus ivindoensis | reverse complement strand
AGTGTGCCCTGCGATGGGCTGGCCCCCTGTCCAGGGTTGTTCCCTGCCTTGTCCCAGTTGCTTCCGGGTACGCTCCGCGACCCAGTAGGATAAGTGGGTATAGAAAATGGATGGATGGATGGATGAAAAATGTGCTTCATTTTAACATATTAGGGAGAGCTCAAGGAAGTTAAAATATAACTGCTTCAGAAGAGGAAAATGTCTTTTGTTGCTATTAAGATTAATCTGTCCCCGAATTCTGAATCTTGATAGTGACAAAACCAAACATTTTCTGTCCACGGTTAGTGAGCTATACTGCCAGCTGGTAGCATACTGGTTACCTACACCATTTAGTAACCTTGATTAGTAGTGCAGGTTAATGTTAGCTGCTTAATTCTCTGCCCTCGCTCACCAGAGTTCTAATCTGCAGCTTAGCAGTTCGGCTCCTGGGGGAGAAATGCTGTAATTAGCCTGAACTACTCCAGAAATCAAACTTATAAGTGGCATTGAGTGATTTAAGCCACTAAGACATGTAAACTGTATGTCAGGTTCGTTGAGATATGGCAGAGAGCAGAACTGAACCCTGTCTCCAATCGCTAACAGCCAACAGGTCTGTGACTTGTCTGCTGTTGATGTTGCTGCCAGACATATTGAATGGCCTGAGTCATTTGCACTTGTTAGGCGGCGTGAATTGACTACATCACTTGCAGGCTCTAAATAGTCAACTTGTTTACTTGATCCTATATCCACAAAGCTAATGAAAGCACTGCTTGATATTGGCAAGCTCCTTTCAGACATTACAAGCATATCTCTTTCCAGGGTTTTTTTTATTTTTTGCTTTACATGTTTACATCCAGGCTGTTCTCCAGAGGAACAGAACCTCAGGTAGAATTCTATTCACTTCTGTTTACATTTTATTCATTCATTGTATGGCATTACTGCAGAGCAAAAACAGGGACCATTTTTAGAGTACGGATAAATATTCTGCAGTGAGAAGTGAGCCACGTTTTTGTAAATATGTGGTTTAAAGGTGTTCCGTAGCCTTCAGGGGAAACACACTCTCCGATAATTAGTCAGAGAACACTCTCTGTAATAGCCCCGTGTAGACAATCTTTCAGGCTGCTATGTACATTTTTTTGTTGTTGTTGTTAACGAGACCATTGTGATGACTCTCCAGAGAGTTGCGAAAACTGTTTCTAAGTCTGTGCTCGAAATATCATATTTGTATGCTAACATCTGTCACATTGTCTCCAGGGAGAAATTTCCAAAGTGCAAGTACCATGGATTGCACGAAGCGTTCAAGGGTTCAGGAAATTTGAATTACACCACCCAGAAGAAAATTTCTAATCTAGCCAAAGTAGCATAATGTAATAGCAGGTGCGTTGTTGGCTTGCATCCTTTTCCACTGGGCTAATTAGATGATTATTAAACGGAAATGATAAAAATTTAAATAAATTATATCTAAATTTGCTGATACCAAATGAAAAATGAAATAATCTTTACTCTAAAAATGATTATGAAATTGAAATTATTTAACAATACCTCTAAATTAAAAAAAGAAAAATACAAACATTGCTTACTTCATTTGGCACTGCACTGGTGCCCAGGAATGCTTCTGTAAACACACTTTGATATATTATATTCAGTCATCAGCTTTCAGCCACACACACATCAGGGCACTCTTAATATTCGTGGCTTTGACGCTGTCCCCGGTACAGCAGCACGCACGCCCTTAGAGTTATTAAACAATACCTATCACTTCATATCCATTCTTTGATCTGTAAGCAGAGATACTGAAACTCTCTGCTTGGAACATGGTGAAAATAACAATCATGGTGAATGTTTGGCCCATTTAAAACTGCATATACGGCTTCAAATGTAGGCCAATATATTCCCTCTCTTACATACACACACACACACACACAGAATTGCCCCTCCAGATGAAGGAATTTGACGTTCAGTGAACAATTAAACAACAATTATTTTTGGACCTTCCTGAAAGGTCGCAGAAATTCTCAGATGACGCATAAGCCAAAAAACAATACAAATTTTAGTGATATGTAATATTTGTTAGTGTAAGTACATACTACATCTTTAACATTAAACGTCTCAGCCTGGGTGGCTGCGCATCTTTGTCTCGACGACCAGCCTCACTCACGTGTCAGCTGTCTTTCTCAAGGTGAAATCCTGCGTGTTTTCACAATAACTTTTAAACTTTTCATTGTCAATAAATTTACATTTTTAATAATGGGTACAAAATTTTGTGCTCCCAGTGCATACAGTGGTAACTTCGTACGTACAGGGGCATAGTATAGATGGCTTGTATATTGTATAAAAAGAACTTAATATGAAATAACTAAGTAACCTGAGATGAACAGGGTACAGATTGTTTAGAAATTCCATCCATCCATTTTCTATTCCTACTTGTCCGACTTGCTGGGTCATAGAGTTCTGGATCCTATCCTGGTAGAGCTGTGTGTAATGCAGGGAAGAAGCAAGGACGGGACGCCAACCCATTGCAAGGAACATGCAAAAATATATGTAGATATATGAGAGTGTTTATACGCTGACATTCTGAATCTATGGAAATTCTACACACAGACACGAGCTGCAGTTTAAAGGCATTTGCTTAGTCACTCAGACTAAGAATAGAGAGCAACAAACGCTCTGCTCCGTATCGATCGTGGCTAATTTCTTTGCCAAGAGAGTGCAGTTAAAAAATGCACTCTCTATCACTAGGACTGCACACATCTCAGACTGGACTTAACAGAGCCAGAGCAAAGCCGCGTCTCACTCCCAGGAGGTCGATGAACTGATCTGGGATCTCATGGCATCTAATCGAAGAACACACACACTGGTGGGGACTGTCTTTGATTCTTAAGTTCTGAAGATCACAGACGAGAAACAAGGCGTTTGGCGATAACACTCTCTCTGCCACGGCTTCCCTTGTGGGCTTGTCTCTCTTCCTGCGGTTAACTGCACCCCAGGAATCTTATTAGCCTGCACATTGTTAGCTACCTTGCTCAGGTAATGACACATAACTTCCAGTAATCCCAAAGAGTCCGACTCTCTGAAGGGAGCGCCTGGGCAACGGATTTCAGGCATCGGATGATGGATGGTCTTATTTTAGCACAAATTGTTAAGAGCACAAAAGTCTGTAAACGGAGCTCTTGATTTATGGAATAATCTATTATACTCATGTCTCATTCAGTAGGACCTTATTTGGTAAATTATAGAGGTAAAGGTGCTCAGTGGGGGGTGGATGCTGGCCCTAGAGCTGCCCGTGCGCCACACATTCTCCAAACAGTGTTTAAAAGGGGGTGCCCTACATTTGGGGCGTGTGCCGGGGTTCCCCCGGGAAGACCAGATAACCGGACAGGAGGATTCCAGTGTGAGAGCTGTGGCATCAGTGACACCCCCAGAATCCCATGTCGCATTTTGAATGCAGCGGTTAGCCACCAACTCTCAAACCCCAGAGCACCATTACTAGGCTGTGTTAGCAGCCTGAGCTCACTGTTCCTGCCTGCTAGCTCTTCCTAGGCCCAACCCAAGGCTGCGAGCATTATCTGTGGGGGAGCGCTTCCCAAATATGCATTTTTATATGTGTTAATGAGTGTTAAGCATTATTCATTATCGTTATCTATATATACATTACTGTGCAAAAGAGGCAAAGACAATGTTTAAAGATATTTGTCTGAGTGCTAACTGTATATTTGCTCAGAATATATGCAAATTAGCAGTAATACAATACAAAGAATTTCTTCTGTTCTTCAGAAAGTCACCGACATCTTGTTGGATGGATAGAAGAACATCGCTTGCGGGCCCAAATCCATCAGTCTATCCCAAATGCATGAATGTGTAAAATGTGTTCAGAGCACCTCATAGGTGACTGCGGTGATGCAGCAGATTGGTCAGTCATCTCATTCATGTCCCGTCGTGTCCCGTCGTGTCCCGTCGTGTCCGCGATATGCCAGCTCGGTGACGCTTATGGTCGGCTCTGAGCCAGGAACTTGTAAGACTGTCACTGCTCCTCATTCTCATGGTGTGACACCACCTTGTCAAGTACGATGATGAACGAAGACCCCCCCACTCAAAGCCCCAACTGGAGCGCCTAATTTCTATTCTCTCTGCCCACCCCCCTGGCTTCTGGCCCAAGGCAAGGCATATCGGCCGGTGTTACCAGCCGGATTTCAGCAGGTGGGGGCCCTATTCTGCAGATTTACTAACCTCAGCTGGTAAACGAGGATGGGAGGGCGTGCGGCTGGCAGTGGGACGAGCGAGCGAGCGAGCGCAGGCGGGCGGCGGCTTGGGTGCAGATCACACATGGGAATGCTAATGAGGCCGGTCTGAAGAGAGCGTCCGTGCCGTCCAGCCCGGAGTGCGGAGCTGGCCTGCGTTTCCCTCTCCTTGATTTACGCCCGCGTCCCACAGCCGAGCATCTGTGGGGGGGGGGGGGGGAATATTTATACCCAACTATGCAATTATGGTTTTTAATCACATCCCTGCATAACCTAAACTTCCCAAATGTTAAATCTGGGTGACTGTTTATTTGAATGGGTATAATTTGTTATTATTGGGAACGTTCAGTGTTTTCCTCTCTAGTTTCACGTTCCTCTGTTCTGTGCCGCTCTCTGGACCGAAATCCCAGACCGTAAATGGACCAAAAGCACTGAAACTGTGTATCAAATAAAGTTTTAAATGGCAAAGGGGCGTATTGCCTGAATCTCTCTGATGGCGTATGAAGATGCGTCTCTCTTGTATGTTCGTGATGCTGCTGTTGAATAAGTATTTGTTTCAAAAAATCAGAAAAGAATCTCCATCTAAGCTTTGAAGAGAGTGCTTAACTGGGTCCAGATCGTAAAAATCAGTCTCTGTGTGCAAAAGCATAAAAATATAAGTCATTCTGGATACGAGTATCAGCTAGCCCAACCAAACAAATAAATCTAGTCTGCTAAATGCTGGATTCCCTTGGCGCTCCATTCAAAAACTCCCTTGTTCTACGAATTGACGTTTGCCTAAGCATTTTTTTTCCCAGAATTCCCTAATTCTCTGAGTCTTTGTCATCCCCAGAGCAGGGGCAGCAGAGAAACCCCAATCATCAGGAGTCACGGGTTTTCTAGATAAGCCTGAGAGCTGACTGTGATGGACAGAACCCCGGTGTGACCTGGAATCACATAGCCACCATCGCCCGCTATCTCATTTTATTCTCTCTTTCTCTACTGGAAAGGATTTCCACCCCCCAGCCCCTTTTCTGTTTTCATGCTCCTAAACAGCTAAAATACCAAGTGGTGGGGAGAGAATGGGGGAAAAAGGTTAATTTATTTTCTGAATTGTTTCTTCCTAGGTAAAGGAAGACGAAGGTCAGGCTACCGCAAGCAGCCCTGGGGCAGACAGGGGCCGAAGGGGCCCACATAGGTCCTGGGCCCGCGCTGGCGCATTGCACTTCCTGCCGTGAAAGATTAAAGCTGCCCGGGGAGGCAGAATGGCACGGTGTTAAGCAGAAGCGATAAGAAGCGCCCTCTCTATTGCCTGCTCGTAACATTTTAATCACTGGGGGAAAAAAGAAAGGGACACGACAGTAACTGGGATATTTATAACAGAATAAAACATTGCTGTATTTATGTAACGTATAACTGCGGAGGTATGTTAAAATCGCCATGGGGATTCTGGTCTCTATCGGTGATCTTTGTCTGTTCAAGGATGAGAAGTCCTTCCCCACATGACATTAAATGAAACAGTTCTCCAAAAAAATGGAGTCTGGCTGGTTTTTATGGTCTCTGTAGAGAGGCTGGTGTTTTGAGACAGGCTGTGCATTAAACGCTATGTTCCATGTGCTTCTCTCTCTAATCGGCTGCTAGCCGCGTCCCTCGCACACAGGTCCCGTCTGCCGCGCCTCTTTCAAGGGTAGCATGGTGATGCCGGAACATTCTGCGAAAGATATATCTCTCGGCAGCTGCAAGCAATTCTAAGAAAATTCCCATGGATACGGTGACTCAAGCGCGTGACGGGCACAAACGGGATGGGAGGCGAGGGGGCGGCCCGCCGCCTTGCGATGTTTGTTTCTGTAGTTCCTCGTAAAAGGTGCCAGATTCTGCAGCAGATTCTGGTAATAGCTCTGTGGGGCGTGGAGGGGTGGAGCTGTCATTAAAGGCAGGGTCAGGTGACCACAATTATTGGCGACAATGTAGCTGCAGTTCTGTTTGTGTGTTTTTTTTTTCTGTCCGTTCCTAGCAACTGGGCCTGGAGTCCTGGCGTCCGCCTGGCAGCGCCTGCTGGGATTTCATTTGTCCCTGTCTCACTCTGGCTGCCTTTGCCGACCAAAATGGTGCTTTTTTCTCTGTAATCAGTACATCTGCTTCGTTGGTGCCAACGCTGTGCTAGCCATTGTTGTAGACTCTCCATAATACTGCTGCAGCTCCTTCCATCCCTGTTACATGGGTCATAGTGGCTCCTCCCCCTGACTTCCAGACGCCCCCACGGAGGCTCGGTCCTCTCACACATCCACGGGATGCATCTCCGGGCTCAGGCCGGAAGTCTGAGGCAAACATCCTGCCACTGCAGCCTAGCAGACAGCTCCTCTCTCTGCCTGACGTCCTGTAACTAAGATGCCACCCACTGTCTGGTTTTTCTGGCGAAACCCTTGATCGTAGGGACCCATTTTTAAAAAGTGGCTGTAATTGATTACCTTTTTTAGCATCCAATTTATCAGCCTTCCTCCTTCTTTCCGAAGTCGATGTCCGTACAAGCAGCCCGGGCTAATTGATGCGGGTACTGGCGCCAGACCCACATTAGCAGACCGACATGGAAATATCGCACTCGGGGTGCGCAAACGGTGCCCACAGGTGCAAGAAAAAGTTTATCAAACTCCCGTTGGAAATTCCAGTAAATGAAGTTGTTAACAGGAAGGAGCGTCCCGCACAGGGCATAAACAGGGCCTCTACGGGGCAGCTCGCGAGCAATCGATATCATATCAGTCTTACAGGAACTGGTGGCAGTTCAATTTCACAGTGGGCCCGGAAAATCGATAGCTTCAAAATCGCTTCGGGTTCTTTCAAAGGACTACTAAAAAAAGAGGGCACATTTACGACGCCGTTAAAGGGTCACAACGTGAGCTGCCATTACATGCTGCAACAATAATTGTCTTTAAAACAAGAATAAAGAAAACAGTTTGGTTCCCCTCACACTCGAACACAGTATTTAATTGCAATAAATTGATTTGCACGCAGAGCACATACCAGCCCACGTTCTTCTGATCTTTTACATTGTATTTTCCAGTAAGATGGGGGAAGGACTGCCGCAGTCATTTCTGCACTCAGGTGTGGGATAAAGGCAGTGGAGGCTTGTATTTTTCTCCAGTATTTTTGAGAGAAAATCTGGTTCAGGCAGTTGCCTTTGCCATTGTCCTTTATAACAGCTGTAAAATGGAGTTTGGGGGAAGGAGGGTTTCCCGCGAAGACGGCACCATTTAGACCTGCAATTGATCTCCATTGAGCTTGAAGAACATAATATTGCAGACCCAATCCTGGACCCAACTGAGTTCGGGTCTGAGAGTTCGATTGGCTCTTGTGGACACGCAAAGGGGGCGGTCCCAGCAACCAAGAGCTCTGTGATTGGCCGGGCCGCTCCGGCACGCCACGGCCGGCGGTCACTCCCGGCTCGCGTAACGACGCCGCGGCGATGGCGGCGCACAAGCGGAAGACATTACACTTCAGCGGCAGGATGAAGACGGACCCCCTGTGGCGGCGGCAGAAGAGAGGCGGCGGACTGTGACCGTTTGCATGAAAGCCTGACGGAATATGTTAGCCATCACTGCTGTGTGAAGGGCGGCTACGCTTACGTTGCAGGCTTTTATGGTGTTACTAAATTTTAAAAAAGGGATTTAATGCTGTTAAGTACAAAAACATATTGAAAGTACATCTGGTGAGATATACCTCTAACTGACTGTTCCATTCAACAGATGTACATATATGTATTAACCACAATGAACATTTAATCATTACTGCTAAGGAATGTTTA
This sequence comes from Stomatorhinus ivindoensis, assembly GCA_019775895.2. Classification (NCBI taxonomy): domain Eukaryota; kingdom Metazoa; phylum Chordata; class Actinopteri; order Osteoglossiformes; family Mormyridae; genus Stomatorhinus; species Stomatorhinus ivindoensis. Next base: position 21,293,032 of record JABFEB020000035.1, on the reverse strand, counting down.
ACTAGATCATATAATCATATATAATCATGCATAAATCATATGTAAATCAAATATAAATCATATTGGAGAAATGCATTACAGATTTACCCACATATTCAATTTCTTAATTCATATTTCAAAACCGTTATGATTAAAATAATAAGGCATGTGACAACATCATTATGCTATTACAGGTAAATAGTGGTCTTAGAAGAAAACAGATGTTTGGTTTCTTGGCAAGATCCATTTGAGGTCCCATAATGTGATAAAAAATCTTTTATTCTGATGTTGTGGGGGGCCTTTTTTTGGTCCCTGTAAGGAGAAACTCAATTTTACAAAAGTATATGACTGCAATCGAAAAACTTGTGTAGTATTTTGTTTGGTTAATTATGGTTAAGGTTAGAGCTGGATAGGGGTTAAGGTCATCATGCTGGGATAACACAGAAATGAATGGAGAGTCCCCACAAAGATATAATTACTAACCTGTGTGTATGTGTGTGTGCGTGCCATAAGGATATGTTTACCCTACATGTGCGTGCGTGCGTATGTGTGTGTGCGTGTGTGTAGGTATGAATGAGTGGTCCCCATAAAGATATATTTACCCAACGTGTGTGTGTGTGTATATAGGTATGTATGTATGTTTATATGCACAAATTAACATTAATTAGCTTATGCAGATCTCCTCCTCAGTGCCTTGTTTCCCCTCATTCATCATGCATCACCTCGTTCTATAACCAAATAACCATAACCAATACTGTGCTCTCCTCTCCATAGGATCTAATGTAACATAATTTATTAAGCACATTCACTCAGATTGAGTCGCCTGATATCAGGGCAGAGTTGGAGCATAAGGCAGATCTGGCGTTCTCCCTTCGCAAGGCCAAAGTGTACGCGTGTGTCACCGCAGTAAATGCTCCGCGTTTCTCTCAGGCTCGATTCCGCAACAGCATGTTAAAGAGCCGACTCTGGTGGGGGTCGCGGGCCTTTCGCATGTGCATTTTGGTAGTTTTCTATGTAAAACTCTCTGAAATCACATCTATGGACGTGTACCATTCTCTCCCGTAATCACACCACAGGCAAACTGAACCAATTTTACGCTTTGATATGTATGTCGGATATTAAGCGAACCTACTCAGTAAATGAGTTGCTTAACACCAACCTCAGGGCACTGACAGCTATTTTTTCTGGTATATAAATGCTCAATCTTTTGTTTCAAATATTTAGCCACTAAATTTTTTTATTTTAACTCTATGATGGAGACCAGACTTAAATTCATTCTGCACCTTCTTTTCAGGAAGACCTGTAAAATAAACGCCTTGTACGAGGATGTTCCACATTGACGCGTTGTTGCCTGGTGCCAGTGATATCCAAAAGTAATTCCCGCTTTGCAATTTATGCATTTCTTCTGCACAAAAACAAAACTTAAAACTGCATTTTAGAGAATCCTTAGAGTCCACTGAATCCAGTGCTTACACGCATAATCATGTACATTAAAAGGCATTTACAAAGTCCTGCAGAATTATTGGCATCCTTAATCAATACGCTCAAAAAATATTGGAAAAAATTCTTGTTATTTATGAAATGTCTGCTACGGTCAAAGACATGATATGTGACAAATTATGTTCGATTGTGATACCATGGCTCTGATGAAAAAGAAATCCAGACCACATATAAATACCGAGTCCTGCATTTGGATCCAACACAGCAGATCCTGGAGAGTCCTTGGTTCCCACTTGTAGACTCTCTTCTTCAGCCCACTCCACAGGTTCCCAATGGGGTTCAGGTCAGGGTTTGAGATGGCCTTTCCCGAAGCTTCATTCTGCTGTCAGCGAGGCAGTTTTGTGCGGATTTGGAAGTATGCTTTGGATCACTGTCCTGCTGGAAGATCCTGCCATGACTCAGTTTGATCCTGCTGGCAGTGGCAGCCGGATTGTGAGCTAAAATCTCCTGGTATTTGATGAAGTCCATGATGCTGCGTATCCTAACAAGGCTTCCAGGGATTTGGGAAGAAAAACAGCCTCACAGCATCGCAGCTCCATCCCTATACTTCACAGTGGTGATCTTCCTGCATGCCCAAGCCCCTTTATGTAAAACTCACCTCTGGTATCTGTTTCCAGGAAACTTGTGTCTCACCTGACCCTTGATCCCTGTACCAATCAAAATTCCATTGGTGTTGGCAAACCGCAGGCATGTACATTTGTCGCCTGATGACCGCCAAGCTTTTCCGCTGGCAAGACTTCCAAAGACCTTGGAGGTAGCATCTAATTATAGTTTTGCAGTCTTAGCGACCCCCGAATGCAAACTAATTCTTCAATTCTCCATACAGGTTTTTATTTTTGCCTTGCAAAGCATCGTCTTTGCTCTTGGGGTAAAACATCCTTTGTCGCACAGTTTTCAGTAATATTAGAGACGATAATTCTGGACAGTGTTGTATATAATACTACAAGGCCTGTACTGGTTTTACATAGTTATATAAAACAAAAGGCTTCATCTGCTCTGTCAAATAAATTAAAAAATAGCCATTAAAACATTTGACTTGAAATGTCACTTCCTAAAAACAAATCTTAGTTCCTTTCACATAAGCCCACAATCTAAGCCACAGAAAGACAAATGCAAAGCGAGTCTAACATAACACTTATCTGGTCAGACATCACATGCAACTTGCAAAAGGTCATGAAGAAGTCTGTGGGCCCGATGGATGAGTACAGAATGTTATATAATCACCACAAATATATGTGTGACCTGGTAAATCTGCTATAAATGATAGACAAAATAATAAGGCACATTTTGTAAAAGCATTATGGTTTATTTTTCCATGAAGACAAATAATCATTATTTAATACTTAAGACTGAAGCTAACTCTTATGCTAACTATTTGCTGGACTAAAAGAGTGTTTCTAATCCAGGCCTCAGGGGCCCTCAGACAGTCCACATTTTTGTTCCCAGGGCCGGGAAACAGCAAAAATGTGGACTGTCTGGCAGGGAGTTTGAAGGGACCAAAGATATAGACTGACTGTGTATCTCCAAGGACTGATTTGGGAAACGCTGCTGTAAAGGGTATCTTTGCATGCTGAACTCCTTTCAAAGTATCCCCAAAAAATCTATAAATCTTCCAAATGCTTTCCCAGTGCAGGATTATGGCCTGGAGCCCATCTCAGCAACACAGGGAACAAGGCAGGGCTACGTGCAGGGCAGAATGCTGTCACACATGGACAACAAAAACCATCAACCCCGTAGGTGTGAGGTAATACTGCTACTCCTAAACCAACCCAGAATGTGTGAGAATAGAGTGTGGGATTTGAACCATCATCCCTGTAGGTGCAAGGAAATACTGCTACTCCTAAACCAACCCAGAATGTGTGAGAATAG
>JABFEB020000035.1:21262274-21273299 GCA_019775895.2 Stomatorhinus ivindoensis | reverse complement strand
GTTTGCTTGTTTATTGTTTTTTTTTTTTTCCTGTTTTTTTTCTTGATCTATTGTTTGTTTTTTTTGCCCCCCCCCCCCCTGCCCCGGTATCCCTGCTCAGCATAAGTGGTTAGAAGATGGATGGATTTATTTACTCCCCAACCCCCCTCCTTCACTATTTAAACAAAATGGATTGCAGACTTGGCTACAGAATTATCTGGCCCAGACGAAGCTCATCTTTATTACCCATTACACCCCGTGATGCTGTAACAGGAACCATAACGAATACAGAAACGGCGGCTAATAAATAAAGACATTCATACCGCTAATGCTGCTATGGCCACCGCCGGCCCCCGGTCCCGGGTCCAGGGCCCGGAGCCAGCCTATATATCCTCTAGCTCTGGGGGCTGCTGATTAATTTCTCCCTTGACCTCCCCTGTCCGTGCCCCCAGGACATCGCTTGAGTGCCTGTGTAGCGCAACACTGGGTTTCTTTTGTGAAGGACTCCGCAGTCGTAGGAGCTGAAGGGCCAGATCCATTTTTAAGACGGTAGTTGGGTTCAACACAAACGTACGAGACAAATCCATACCTAAACACCCACTTTGCCTCTAGGAGTCCTGAAGGATGCAACGGTGTAGCGCCCCACCCACGCGCATCCTTAGGGTGTATTCCTCAGTTTGTAGATACATTAGCATTACATTGCTAACGCTAAAAGCTCCTCCGCGACTCTCATACATATGCAGCAGGGCATTGAAGTGGATGGAATTAGTGCTGCAGAATGCCGCTATTAGTGTATTACAGTACAGTTTTATTACAGTTATTATATGGGGCTGTTTGCTGTGTACACAGAGAGTAAAGGGAACACAGGAAGCAAGCTAGCGATTGATTTATGTATCACATTCGCTTTATCGCTGAACGACGGTAAGTTAGAATTTTGCTTTTTGGCTCAAAGGGTCCAAACTCAATCAGACTGTAGTCCATCATGAGCTGTCCTACATTCAGCAATCCGGTACCAAGCCTTTAATGTTGTGAGTGTGCTTCAGCTTGGCGCCTGTTCACTGGCACTGCGGCACTGGGTCCGACGAGAGCCTCGCGCTAAATGCTCACCACACTCGGGCTGACGGAACATAGACTCCATCTTGTGAAAACATTATACTTCAAAAAGCAAATGATTCTGCTCCCCTCTACCAGTTTGCCTCGCTTCACTAAATCTTGTTCCTTGCAATTGTTTTGAGGTATTTTTTTCCCTTTTTTAGATTTATTTAGTCGCATGCTGTTTCCATGGCATCCGGTGGCAGCGGTTGCCACAAGAAACCATGCATGTTGATCAGCCTACTGCTATGAGAGACCTGGATACAAGGGGAATTTAACAAAAGCAGAAAAAGCTTCTCATTATCGCTCACGCTTCACTCTTCTTGACATGAAGTGGGCTGCATAAGATGAGGAAATCCATATGATTAGCGTTACCATATACGACACTAATACCAGCATCGTGTACAAGTAGGGGGTATGCAGAAGGGTTTTGCTCAGTAGATGCATTTGAGGCCATTTAGACTTAGCCCAAAATGAGGGGGAAGGTGAATTAACCCTTTTTAGGTATAAACACATAATGTAGTCTTTAGGAAACCACGGGTAAATATGGCAGGCGAGTTCAGCTAATAGAGTACAGACAGGGGATGCAAGTTTACGGAAATCACGGCACCTCACTTTGGCCTTCCAAATACGGCTGGTTCAGGGGAGATTGATTCAGTTAAGGATGCTGGATGAGCCTTAGACTGTCCGACTTGGGTGCCCTAAATATATATATTTAGGGTTGGGAACCCATAGGTTAAAGTAGGATACAATTCCACAGAAATTGCTGCTGTTGCACCATTGGCCCAGTGATCTCTGTAAAGTCTATAACTATAATCTAACATGCTCTTCTTAAAGAGTGTAACAGATTAATCAAATAATAGCAACCACTCCCACAAGCATGATAAATGTCGAACTCTCTGGGTTATAAAGTGCCTTACATCTTCTTACATAACGTTCAAACTGTTTCTCAGTTTGAACGTTTCTCTGATTTATCTCACCGTGGACGAGCAACGCCCTGTGGGGAAGCCATCCCAGGCATCCATCCCTCATACATCAAAACTCATAAATTAGTTAGATGTAGTATTTAGTCCACCGTTGTCCAGCGTCGTGTGGATTAGCATGCAGCTAGCGTCGAGTAATCCAGCATTTGTTATGTATTATTATAATTATGATGGGTGCTTATTCATTAGGCAGCTGATAAAAAAGACACAGTAGTTATATGTCAGTAGATTTGAATAGTAAATCATCCATTTATTTATCATAAAGGTAATGGCCTCCCAACCTTCACCCATAATTGTCACTTCTGTAAAATGGCCATTATGCAGAAACCAATTAACAGTAGTCCATTACTGCTGGGTTTTATCTTACTGCAGACGTAGCGAGGTCATCCTTTGATATTTCACACTAAAAAAGTTCTTAACCGAAAAACTTCAACACTAGATGAAACGCAGGCAAAGGAGTAACAAGACGCTCTCTGAACATCACTCGAGCCCTGACTGCTTTTTTGCAGAAACTTCATTTATCTCGCCGCATTCTGCCACCGTCAGCTGAGGTGGGGGGGTTCTAGATGAAAGCTTAAGACCTGCAGGAAGAGTCGTCGGCAAAGACGAGCACAGCATAGTGTGCCACTTTCGGAAGATCAGACTACCGAGAAAAGAACTAATTAAGACTACGTGGGTTTAGTGTGTTTGCTCTGCTCTCCAAGAGGACAAAGCACTGATTGCCATGTAAACATATTCACTAGGAAAACCTCATTATTTGCAAATTCACCTTGTATTTTTACCGGTATGTGACAAGACCACGGCACAGGCCTTCACATATTGGCTAGCGTGCCTTAGCTAGTTAGCACATTTTAGCTAGCATGCTTACTAGGGTGTGGCAGTGTCCGAAACGCAAACACTTTTACTTGACTGGCCTCCTGTTTCAGAAGATCGTCACGAACGCAGAGACGGGTGGCAGGCTATGCACAGATAAAGCCCACCTACCTTGCGCACGGCACCAACATTTTCCTGCACGCAGCTTTATGTCCTCAGCATAAAAGGAATGACTACTGATGATTTAAGCGAACACATATTACACCAGCCACAGTTTATCATAAGTATGGGTAGCTATTTTTGGTTCATTAAGTCATATTACCCTCATAAGTGGGGAGCATAAGGAATACAGTATTGAAATATAACTGAAACATAATATTAACTAGGGTGCATTTTATCGTTACAACATGTAGGCTTGTAATGACCAATATCTATAATTTCACTTAAAATGTTTTCAATGAATATTAAACGTGATTAATATTCAAGTCAGTCTACTTAGGCTCTTATCAAACACAGTTATAGAACTTGAAGTAAGAATTAGAGTCTCCCAATTAATAACGGATTGAGACAAATTACTTGAGTGAAGTGGTTATTGCTGTTATTTGGAATTAACTAGCTATTTCATTTTGTGGTTGAATTTATTTAGTCACCTGGCACTTTCTGTGCTTTCTGCAGTATACTATCAATTATTGAGAATTTCAAAGATTTCATTTTTTGGAAATGTCAGTAGGGACAGTACAGTTTGTTCTGAAGTGCTTTCATACATCTAAAGTCACAGAAATGGGTGAAACCGAAAGCTGAAAACAATCGCAAAGGACACAAATATAAACTAAACAGACATTTAGTTTTGCTGTCACTTTTTTTTCCATCCAAACTTGAGAAGCGACATCATGGGATGCCACCCCGGCTGTGTGTGCTTGCCCCGCGCCTCCCTGAATCTCGCAGGCCACTCAGCTGCACCTGGAGCGTTCGCAAGCGTCTGTCGCTGGCGAGGGCAGAGCTGGACACCGCACCCTCACGGAGAGCGATTAAACGGCCTGCTGGCTCTTCAAGCGAGGCCCGGGCGCCGTGACACTTGTCTGGCGGAGTTCTCCGAGGCCCAGGGGGAGCGGACGGGTCCACGCCAATGTACACAGCGCTGGATCGGCGTCACGCTTGTCTGGATGTCCTAATTGATCCTACGGTGCCCGTTTGTTGCTGCCAAGATGATGGCAAGACTGGAGAGGAAGGGATTGTCCAAAGCCACAGGTTTCCTGTTAGCCAATGAAAGCATGAGATGGCGCTCCAAAACTGCAGCATATTCCCAGCTCTTCAAAGAAAAAAAACAAGAAATGGAAGCGTTTCACAGAATTGGAAATTACGTTTGGGAAGATTAACTCTGCAGGGGACCAGGCAGAGAACTTTATTCTTAGAGTGGAAATTATTGTATATGAATCTGTCCTTTTTCTCCCACCAAAGAATCCTCCCGGGCACTAGAGGCAGCGGTGAGCAGAAGCAAAGCTGCCTTATTTTCTTTTCACACACCCAGAACACGTTGTCTTGATTGGCCCGGATGTTCCACATGGGGCACTTGGCCCAATCAGAAACTCTGTAGAGTGTGCCAAGAAGAAAAGAAAAACAAAAAAAGCTGTATCAGCTATTGTTATTACCAGCACAAGCATCTACTCCTCTCTAAGGGATCAAGTGCTTAATAATGGTACAGCCCATGTTGGCAACACCTCAGAAACACCTGTGGAATTTGAGTTTTGAGCCGCTCATCGGCAATTAAATATAGACCTTTGAAGAAAGCCCTCAGGCATGGCTGCCAAAATTAAATGCATGTACTGCACAGACAGAATTCCCATTTCAAGTTCAAATTCCACGGAGAGGCACCTGGAGCCCAGCGACGTCGTTTTCTTCTTCCAAAACATCAGGAACGATCCTTTCATCACCGATCATGAAACATATACGAGTTTCTTTGGCGAAACTTACAAAACAAGTATTTTCCCAGTCTTGCTGTTCGTCTTACGCTTGCAGGTCTAGATTCCAGTAGTTTAGAGGTCTGTATGGTCCTTTTACTGTCTGCAATCTCACAGTTAAATGTGAAAGAGTGCAGGATCTCAGTCATTGCTGCTGTCTTCGTTATTGGTCTCCTGTATAGCGGAGCACGTGCCACAATCCTTTGTATCATCTTAGACTGTCCGACTTGGGTGAGGGCACTGGATCTAGAGGGTTATACATAGGTCCATATATGTAATCAGAACACGCAAACCACAATGGTCATGAAAAATGATGCAGTTGAAAATATATACCTCATAACCTGTGTTAAGCACACCTGCCCACATCTGTCAAACCCTCCCACCTCCACAAAACCCCCAAAATCTAACACTTGCCCCTCAGATGCAAATGGGTTTCTGCTGTGTCTTTCAGCATTTTTCATGAAACGTTCAACCTATCGTTTCTTGGTTGCCATGGGAACTAATTATTATTTTTATCACTTTGTTGAACTTGGCAACAATTAACAGCCAGACTCTCAGACAGTATTTTTCTTTTTTGCTCGCAGACAAAAATATCTTAAATCCATACTGAATGAATAATTTTGCGATTTTTCCTGTTCCAAGTTGTGCACTGCAGCGCACAAGCGCGTATCGTACCCCCCCATCACACCCCCTGCGTGTACTGTTAGTCAGGCACTACTAAGACAAATCGGCGTTGCTTCATTAAAACCTCATTATTATTTTTTTGTGCATTAGTGAGAACCAAACTGTGTTAGTTTCGTTAGAAAATTCCCAACATTATATCTGAAGGCTTGGTCTGCATTTTATGTGTATTCAGACAATGTCGATCAAAGACCATATTTCAAGCTGCAGAATAGTTTACCCTATTTGGTCTTCTGACCTCCTGGCTGTACTGATTACTGCTAGTACCTAAGTACTGATAAACAGTACTTATGACAGTACCAGCGGCTGTCTCTGATTTCACATACAAGTTTTTGTTTGTAGAGTAGATTTTGATACGATTTAGCACCTTAATCCAATAATGGATACTAAGATACTAAGTGTTTCTCTGTTGAATTATAAAATATAAGACAGTGATTGCCACTTAAATGTAAGAGCACTGCAGCAGCACACAGAAGAAACATGCTGCCAGTTTCCTGTTTGTTCGGGTTTGTTTCTCTGTTTCCTTTGTTGTCACCTGCTAGTCTGTTCAAACTGTTTTGTGTACCATCACAGAAAGTGCAGAATAATAGGCAAGGAGTGTAAAGTCTGGAATAGTGTAATATCAGATCAAAACGTCCCTTGATCACGTCGCACAACAGAAGAAACGCCATCTGTCTGCGCAAACACTAGCGGGGAGCAGCCTCAGACTGTCGGTCGACAGAGAGCCGGAGACGGTCGCCTTGTGTTTCTGTTAAAAAATGAAATTAAGTCAGCCACAGGGTCTCCGTGTTTACATGCAAAGGCTGAGTTATATCCAATTTATCCAACGTAAAGTAGTACGTCTTTCAAAGAACGACGGCGGAGGGGTGTGGGGGGCGTTGTTTTGTGCGGAGGCTGAGGAGCGGCTGTTTGGTTAGCCGTAGCGGTGGGGGCTGATTTGACACACGCTTCCGTAGTAAAACACAGCCTGTGTTTTGATTGCTGGATGTGTCGGCCCAGCTAGAGGAATCCCATCGATCCCAGTCGTCCTGGGGCCCAAGCCAATGGAAACGCATCTCCCACCAGTGCGGGTCATGCAAGATTACGGCAACGCGGTGTTTCACCTCCAGTCCTGTTCGAATGACCCGTCCGGCCCAGACCGCAAAGGGTCGTGGAGGCTGGCGGCTCGGGGGCGCAAACGCGGGGAAAAAAACAAACGTCGACACAGCAAAATGAAAATAGAATCTGTGTGTGGATCTGGGTGCAGCGCTGAAAGGTGCATTTTAGCTGGAGGTCATGAGTTTGGTGTTAAGCCATCAGCAACGCAGAAAAGGATCATAAAAACACACACGATTTTTTCACACTGTCTCTTTTCACTGTTTCTCCTGCCCCACTTATCTCCATTTTCATCACAGCTCTACTTGAGTACAGTATACTGAAAACAACACAACCCACAGCCAGGGAATTGTTAGCCACAATCACATCAGCCCTTCTCCGGTGACAGTGGGGACCTGAATGGATTCCAAACCAGAGAGGAATTAAAAAAATACAATCGATTTGATTTTAAAGGGGGAAAAACAGTTGCCTATTTTATTACATGGATTGCATTATTATGCCCAATTGAATTTAATTAGTTGCATTAAAATATAATTAATTATTTTTCAGTTCAGCTGGTCCAACAGTATTGTACTGGAGGAGCTGAAGGTAGGAGCAGATAGCCTGTTTTGGGTTACTGAGGGTTACTCCTTAAGCCTATAAATAACTGCGACTTAATGTAACCAGGATAGCGTCTCCGTAGCAGTAAAACAGTGCCTCGCCTTCCCGCTGTTCAAAATTCATTTTAGAGAAAAGTAATAACAGTAATAGTAAGTAATAGCTGTGATTATGATTATTAATGTGTGATTGCGTGTGCCCGGAGATGGACTGGCATCTCGTACAGATTTCTTCCTGCTCTGTACCCCTGGACAGGTGCCGGGATCAGTGCAGTGCAGCCTTGGATGAACAGTACCAGAAGAAAAATCAGTGCATGGATGGATGGACGATTATGTGTTTCACAAGCGTGTTTCATAACACGTGCGAGAAGGTTTCACAAGAACGTCACAGCCATCGAGGGGGTGCCAACAGACAATGAGATGACAAACTCAGGTCGGCAATTAACAGCATATCGTGTCGTGATTACATTAAATATGCAGTAAAATGCTCGAAAAATACTCAGTAAAATGGGAAAAACATATCTGACATGAAAGTAAATCCCTTAACAAATATCAAGGGAATAAGACGCTATTTTTTCATTTTTTGTATTGATTTACTGATTAATTACACTATATTGCCAAAAGTATTGGGACACCCCTCCAAATCATTGATTTCAGGTCTTCCAATCACTTCCATAGCCACACGTAAAAATTAAGCACCTAGGCATGCAGACTGCTTCTACAAACATTTGGGAAAGAATGTGACTCTCAGGACCTCAGTGAATTCATGAATGGTACCGTGATAGGATGCCACCTGTGGAATAAGTTCATTTGCGAAATTTCCTTGCGACTAAATATTTCACAATCAACTATTAGTAGTTATTGGGAACAGCAGCAACTCAGCCACGAAGCGGGAGGCCACGTAAAATCACAGAGCGGGGGCAACGCATGCTGAGGCGCACAGCGTGCAGAAGTCGCCAACTGTCTGCAGAGTCAATAGCTACAGACCTCTAAACTTCATGTGGCCTTCAGATTAGCTCAAGAACAGTGTGTAGAGAACTTCATGTAATGGCTTTCCATGGCCAAGCAGCTGCATCCAAGCCTTACATCACCAAGTGCAATGCAAAGTGTCAGATGCAGTGGTGTAAAGCACGCTGTCACTGGACTCTAGAGCAGTGGAGACATGGTCTCTAGAATGATGAATCACGCTTCTCTGTCTGGCAATCCAATGGACCAGTCTGGGTTTGGCAGTTGCCGGGAGAACGGTACTTGCCTGACTTGCACTGTGCCAAGTGTAAAGTTTGGTGGAGGGGGGATTATGGTCTGGGGTTGTTTTTCAGGAGTTGGGCTTGGCCCCTTATTTCAAGTGAAAGGATCTCAATGCTGCAGCATTCAAAGCCATTTTGGACAATTTCATGTTCCCAGCTTTTTGGGAACAGTTTGTGGATGCCCCCTTCCTGTTCCAACATGACTGTGCACCAGTGCACAAAGCAAGGTCCATAAGGACATGGATGAGCAAGGTGTGGAGGAACCTGACTGGCCTGCACAGACCCTTGACCTCAACCAGATAGGACACCTTTGGGATGAATTAGAGCACAGACTGTGAGCCAGGCCTTCTCATCCAACATCAGTGTCTGACCTCACAAATACTCTCCTGGAAGAATGGTCTAAAATCCCCATGAACACACTCCTAAACCTTGAGTACAGCCTTCCCAGAAGAGCTGAAGCTGTTAAAACTGCAAAGGGTGGGCCAACTCCATATTAAAGCCTCTGTTTTAAGAATGGAATGTCATTAAAGTTCATGTGTGTTTAAAGGCAGGTGTCCCAATACGTTTGGCAATATAGTGTAAGTAACAATATAATGCTATTCGTTGGGGTATAGAATGACTAAAGCATGTTCTTCTAGAGTATTTGTGCAGTATTAATCTCTGTGCTGTGTGAATGTCCTTTCATACTCTGCTGTTGTTTTCCTATAACATTTGTACATAAAGGAGAAAACAAAAGAATCAATAGCCCCTAATTACATACAAAACCTCCTGCCTGTAGGGGGCGATGGAGAGACACAGCTTTTATTGTCTATATTTGTTTTCCGTCTTTCTGTGTTGAGCTTGGCCATGGCTGATAAACCAGGCTCTGGGGACAAGAGTCGGCGATCCCAAAAGCAGAGAATGAGGGCCCCCATGAAACGTCGCTGGAAAGACACGATCGGGTCTGATCTTGTGGATGGTGCAGCCAAGCCCAAGCGTTTATTCAGGCGAGCTCCAGCTATGGGGCATCTCGGCACTGCCTGCCCCGAGCCAGGAGAAGATCCTGGCACGAGGCCGCATTTCAGACAATTAAACCAAAATTGGCCCTGAGTCGTGCCCCGTTTCAGCAATAGGACTGCGGGCCAACGCGGACGATGGGGGCCTCACCGCGGCCATTCAGCACAGCAGAGAAGCGATCCCAATAGCCACAGTGATGGACTCCCCACGTCACCGCAGCACGCTAATGAGACAGCCGGATAAACTGCTCATGGCGTGTCTGTGTGTGCCCTGCGATGAGCGGGCATCCCGTCCAGGGCATATCTCCTGCCTTGTGCCCAGTGCTTCCTGGCATGTGCTGTGACCATGTACTAGATGGATGGATTAAGTAAATAGAAGGGAGGGGGGGAAAAGAACACCTTCCACGTCAGATCCACACGGATACAGAATCAAAGGGCTGTGCTCCAGTAAGATGACATGCTTCCACATGAAAGCTGTGGTATGCACACACTTTGCTGGATATGCCACAAGTCCCACATGGGGTCGCGTCTGCGTCGTTAGTGTTGGCGGTAACACCGATCCTGCATTTCTACATCCCTGCCTCTCTGGCGGGTGACTCAGTGCGGCTTCACTCAAAGCGCTGACTTCGGCTGCGTCGATAAAATTCATCCACCGTGCAAAGGCTGCCACTCTTTTCAGTCACCGCCACAGAGAGCAGCTGTCACTGACAAGAACAAATGTAGAAGATGGGTGGACATCGTAATGGCGAAGCGATTATAAATCTGTCCAGCTTCACCACACAAGCGTCAGACAATTGGTATTGTCTTCAATTTATAGTTTTCTCCACTTAATCGCTTTTCTTTCTTTTGTCTTGGATTTTTATGAGTGAAATGAAATTATGGGGCATTAATGATTAAGCTAAAGGCATTCTCTCTGAAAAACCTTAGACCAGACATCCAGGTTCTGTTATAAAGTTGAGTCACAGGCCAGCTGACATCTGTACATTCAGCAACTACCGGACGGACCCTTGTTCAGATAACAACCCTGTAAAGACACATTAATAACACTGATCTTCTGGCAGAAAAGCCAGTGGCAAAGAGTCTTGGTGACTCGTATCTGCTAGAGACCACCTTTAGAAACCTTGTACACCAAAGCCACCTGTACACACAGGAAACTTCGGTTCCACAGCTGACCAGGTTAGTTTTGGGGAGGCCTCTGTAATTGAGAGCACGTGGAGGGAAGGCGATTACAGCTGCTGAATCCTGGCTATTCCGAGGGAGTATTACTAATATATCTGCCGTGTGTCACAAAGAAGTTGATGGAAAAATGCAAGAGAACCTGACCAGTAACCCAATGGTTAGGGGCCAGGGCTCAGAGGGACACAAAACTGCGTTAATACAGCATTTAACCCAGAATCCATCCATTTTCTGTAACCACTCATCCTATTCAGGGTCGTGGAGGTCCAGAGCCAATCCTGAAATGTACAGGTGCAAGGCAGGGAATAAACCAGGATGGGGCGCGAACCCATGACAGGGCACACTCACACACCAGTCACTCACACACACAAGGCAGGGAATAACCCAGGACGGGGCACCAACCCATCACA